>JBAMMX010000023.1:14302620-14884624 GCA_037126225.1 Dillenia turbinata | reverse complement strand
AAGAAAACGGATGCGAGATGATACAGTAAAATAACATTTTATAAAAATATAAGAAATAGAAATACTAATAAATATGTAAATATAAAAATATAAAAAAATTTATATAAATATTAATTATTTTATAAAAAATGATCATTTAAAAAATAATTAAATATATAATTATTAATTATAAGATAAATAATATAAAAAAATAAAAATTATGATTAAATAAATAAATTATTTATTGAATATAAAAAATATAAATATAGAAAATATAAGATTTTTTTTTTTTTTTACATAAATATTAATTAATTTAACAAAAACGGATACGAAAGGATACAATAAAATAACATTTTATAAAAATATAATAAACGAAAATATAGATAAATATGAAATTATAAAAATATGGTACTTTTATATAAATATTAATTATTTTATAAAAATAATAGAATGATCATTTAAAAATAATTAAATATATAATTTATTAACTATAAAATAAATAATATAAAAAATAACATTGTGATTAAATAAATAAATTAATTATTAAATATAAAATATAATATTAAAAATATAAAATTTTTTATATAAATATTAATTAATTTAAAAACATGGTTAAAAATTTTGAAAATGAAAAATATTTTAAAAATAAAAAACAGTAATATTTAGAAGTTTTGTGCATCACAGACCCGGTTGATGCCTTTTCGGTTAATACATCAATCATCCATTTGCCTTTATATTAAACTTTTGTACTGATTGAATACTCTATTATTTTATTGAGAGATTTTAAATTTAAATTTTAAAAATTAAAAAATAATTTAAGAGAATCAATCTCTTAATAAATTTTATCATACTTGAATTAAATTATTATATATATATTTTGGGTTTTATTTTTTAAAAGGAAAAAAAAGAAAATGATAATCTTTTCGCCACATCAGCGGTGACTGTATCATTTCTTCATCTTATCCATTTTTCTCCTGTCCAAAGTGACCCTTCAGGATGTACCTTGGAACTCATACGACCATCTCTGCCACGTGTCATCAGTTACCACTCCCACTATGGTCCCTCTAAACCCCTCTTCCCCCCCCCCCCCCCCAGTCGCCGTTGTTTCCTTCTTGCGAGACAAGAAAATAGGACAGAAAGGAGGGAGAGAGAGTTGAAATGATCGAACAATGACGGTCTTTAGATCTCTGAAAACCCCAATTAGCAAAACCCTAATCCGGAAGACTTTCTCACCTCTGTCCATCTTCCTCCCCTTCCCATCGTCTCCTTTCTCTCCTCTCTCTCTTCTCTCCTCCTCTTCCCTTTCGGCTTCCGTCTCAGAAACCCTCTCCTCCACCCCTTATCTAAATTCTTTCCTCTTCCTGGTCCTCTTTTCCTCTCTTCTCCCCCATGGAAACTCTCTCAGTCCGCTACTCCTCTCTACCTTCGAGGCAATCTCGTTCTCCGCAGAGTCGAAGCTCTCAATCTACTGCACAGAAGACGAGAATGTTTCCGATCAATTTACCCTCCGTTCCTGGATTGCTTCTTGATAAAAAGAAATCCACTGATTGCGATGTGAGTGTTAGTCATGCCGGCGTTTTTCCCGAGAGTTTTATGAATTTGCCGAATATGATCTCGATGGGTCGTTTGGTTTCTGGTCCGTTTCTTGGATGGT
The DNA here is from genome assembly GCA_037126225.1 of Dillenia turbinata. Taxonomy (NCBI): domain Eukaryota; kingdom Viridiplantae; phylum Streptophyta; class Magnoliopsida; order Dilleniales; family Dilleniaceae; genus Dillenia; species Dillenia turbinata. The sequence goes on along the minus strand of JBAMMX010000023.1, from coordinate 14,882,991 downwards.
GAGTTTTGGATTCGTTAATTTCACTGTCTGATTCACCTGATTGTTATACATTGAAACGTAACTTCGTTTCTTTGTTGGATGATGAGTTTTGGATTCATTAATTTGACTATCGGATTATAATTGGTGTTTAAGGGTTATAGATTCGGATAAATTTTTTTGATTATGAAATGTTGCTGTGAAGTGCTAATGTAAGAATATGTCCGGATCAAAGTTTTGTTGATACATCGCAGTGCCCTATTGTCGCCCCCTTTTGAACCTTAAAGCAGGAAGGGAAAAAAATGCTTTTCATCAAGAATTTATGTCAAATGGTTCTTGTTGTTGTAACCAAGAAAGGTTGGATTAGATGGTAAGGAATTAGCTGATCCCATCTCGAGTTTGTTTCAGATGGGAGGCTGTCAGAAGGAGTTCTTATGAATTTGCTAGGTCTGGCGCAGATTTTCCTACTTGGATGGGCCGTAGAGGGGACTACTAAAACCTTGTACCCTTTGTTGCACCTGCACTTCTAGAAGTGAGCATGTCTGAGATATATTCGTACGGACACTCTTTTGTGATTCTCCAATTGTGTCATGTTCCTGTGTTTGTGCTACATAGCTCATAATATTTTACTTTAGAAAATGGTTTGTTGGAGGTATTTTACCATATAATGAATGTAGTCATACTCAAGGAGCTCTTTGCTATTTGTGTAGGATGATAATGAATGAGATGTATGCTCCAGCATTTGTTGGACTTGCTATATCTGGAGCATCTGACTGGGTATAGACGCAATGAATATTTGTTTTAAGGATGAAAATATAAGTTTTTTTTAATATGTGGTTTCATTCTGTCTCTCCCTTTCTGCCATTGTAGCTGGATGGATACACCGCTAGAAAGATGGGCATCAACTCTGTTGTTGGCTCCTACCTGGATCCTCTTGCTGACAAGGTAAATTTATTGACATTCTTCTTTTCCAATCATTTGGATTATTGACCATCTGTCTTTAATATTTGCCTCTCCTTGATGCAGGTTTTGATTGGAAGTGTTGCTTTGGCAATGGTAGAAAGAGGCCTTCTTAACCGTAAGTAGATTCTATTGGCTCTATGTAAATGGGTTAATCACATTGGTATTCTTCATTTTTCATGTGGGTGGGGCCAAGGGGGAATACGTATTCTGCATGAGAATTAGAGAAAACCTGGTGCTAATTGGAAATTTAAGGTCCTAGTCTGATACCGACAAAATGGGGCACCATATGCCTTCCCCCCACCTTGTCCCCAACAATGTTCTGTTGGGGTCACTTTTATCTTATGAATAATACTATGAAGGGACTATTACAGTATTGTGCTGTGTCGTGGGAAAGAGATGCTACATATGGTGATGTGGTATTAACAGTTTAGAACAAGGAGTAGGATGAAAAGTGAAATTCCTATACAATATGCTTATGTCAATGCTCAGCGGTCAGCCTGATTCTTTTTCTTTTGTAGTAGTGTGAACTGGAGTTATGCAATTTGCTTGTGCTATGGTTCTTTTCTGTTAGGTTTTCCATCAAGTATTTTGGTTGAGGAAACTAGATTAGAGATTAATCATCATAAGTTTGAACAATGTAAAATTTTACTGAAAGCTTGCATGTGAGAAGGGCTAACGTGCAATTTTAGTAGAAGCAAGATATAGACTAAAATGTAATTCATCTCTTTTTTACCTACTTTGTCCCTTAAAGAAACAAGTATAGAGAAGAAGAATTTATTAAGACATGCTGAGGATCCTCATAGGAGATGGTATACTCTAGAGATATACTTATTCGTTGAAAATTATTTTTAGTTAAGATTCTTCCCAGCAACTTCCCAAATAAAGAAGGCCACCTTTGGGAAGCAGGACCTTCCGCATTGCTTTGCAAGAGAAGCATTCTCAACAATTTGACGGGGCCTCCTTCCTATGAACTTGATAGTGGCTTTTGACTATGGAACTCCCATCACTAGTACGTTTTGAAATCATACAGTTCTCTCAATTTTGAGCAATTTGAATATCTTCCAAAGTCTTCTACATCTACAAAATCCTTTCCCTTTAAAAAACCTTTTTATTACAGTTTGGCTGATTGGAGAAATTCAAGTAAAACATAGCTGGTTTAGCTGGATCTTGGGAAGACAATCATATGATGCTTCCTGAGACCAGCTACATCAAGAAGTTTTGCACTTCTAATCATCTGACCTAGTGGGGTCTTGATACATTGTTCTTGCTTTTGTCTTGTTCTGATGCAATCTTTCTCTCTCTTTTAAGTATATTTCCCCTTTTCTAATTCTTTTTTGGTGAGTCTTCACCAATCTTTTTAGAAATCTTTTTTTTCTTTGTTTACAAGTTAACAATTTGAATATCTTCTAAAGTCTTCTAGTATCTAACAATTAGTTTTCTAGCAATCTGAATTTCATCCCATCACTTTTTTTAACATTTTTCACTCTATTTCTACTTCGATTCTAATCACTGCATCCTTTATGTTTTCATTTCTTTCATGCTTGGTAGATCTTTCCTTTATCCAAATTCTCACAGATGGAGATACCTTTTCTCGTCTTCTCTCATTTTCTTTTCATTTCTTAGATTGCCCAAACTTGACCTCTCTTCTTTACAAAGTTTGTAACCTAATGATACTATTATTAGTTGTCAAGCTCAAGACTCTGATAGCATTTGTTAGAATGAAGATTTTTTGCATAGGTTGTCAAAGGTTGGGGGATTTGAATAAGCCATCATATTTAGGGATGATAATATTTGATCCGACCTGACGGATATCCGAAAAATCCGGTCCATCAAATCAGGTTTTTTATTCCAAAAATCTGATTAGGGTCGGGTTTTAATATTAGAGTACTCGAATCGGTTTAGATACGAATTTAGGTTATAAATAATCCGATCCAACCTGATAACAATTTATAATAAAATAAAATTTTATTTTAATATTATATTATTAAATAAAAAAGATTTTTAATTTCATGAGTCAAAAACTTAACTTGAAACCATGCAATCATTGTCATTGTTGAATGATGATTGAGAAAAGGATGGTGATGATGACTATGAAATGGCTGAAGAGTTTCCTATTGCTCATTTAGTCATTTGAAATTTGTAACATTGTTTTAGAAAAACTCATGTATTTTGTTTTCCATAAGTATAAAAAATGTGTAATTTATTTTTGAATTGTTGTTCACTTATCAAAATATGAAATTTGTATATGTAATGTTTGGATGATTTATATCTCTTTTTTGTGATTCTTGTGCATGTATGCTTTTCTTGTGCATGTTTGAATGATTTGTTATTATATTTTTCTTTCTTGAGTTGGGTATAGGTCGGGTATGGGTTAGTTTAGGATCGAATTGGTTTGGTTTTTCAAAGGCATATAATATATTAAATCAGATCAGATCGAGTTTTAAAAAATTCATAGGATCGGATATGGTTTTATTTTTTAACCTGAGTCGGACTAGGGTTGAATAAGGATATTGAAATTAGGATTTTGGGTCGGATATGGTATTTATATGACCCAAACCATAACTGATCCATTGCCATTCCTATCATATTACTGTTTTATTCTGGGGAGAGGTGCACCAGTCTAATGTTTGAATGCTGTGGTCAAATTGTTTCACCTGTGCCCTTGGTTCTTTAACAGGCCAAGTAACTTAAATCTTATCTTGTAGTCATGTGCACTTTATCTGTATAATACCTGGAAAGTGCTCCTGACATGCTCTTGTTGTTCATATTCTTAGTATTTCTGAATGATCCTTTGATGGGTTATTCAATCATGTAAACTGTAAATGTTGTAGAATGACCAAAAAAATATATTAAGGTAAGTGCATAAAAGAGCATGTGAGTGGCCCAACGTTTTTAGAGATTGATTACATATCTTGCCTGAGTGTGCTTTTTCCTAGTCGCTCAGATCGCGGTGGGAAGTTTTTTTAATGTCTTCAACTTTATTTTTCTTTCTTAAAAATATATTTTCACGTGTGCCTTGCCTCTAGATACTTATGTTAATGGGTGAGACCTGAGAAGCCATCTCACTTGGTCTGTTTGGTTTTCTAGCTGGTTTGGTGGGATTTGTTTTGCTGCGAGATGTTGCTCTTGTTAGTGGTGCACTTTATAAGAGAGCTATAAGATTAAATTGGCAGGTGAGCTTATCTGACATTTGTTGCATTTAGAACTGTTCTGTTGAATAAGGTTTATTGATTTGTTTTTATCTGGCAGTGGAAAAGTTGTTCTGACTTTTTACGACCTTGATGGAATTCAAGCGGAGAAAGTAGAACCCCTCTTCATAAGCAAGGTAACTTCATTTTTCTTCGGCTGCTTAGATGTTGGTAACAGAAAACACTGAAGGCCAGCATATATATCCTTTGACCTTAATTGAGTTTACTGTAATCGGTATTGATTTGTCCCAAAAAAATTATAAACAAATATTATCCGCATATATCAAGAGCTTCCATATATGTAGAATAAATAGTTATAAGTAATGAAATAAATAAATGAATAAAATTGTAATAAAGGTCTAAAAAGTAAAAACTTTCTCATATTTGCATTTTGCATAGTGGATGGTCAATTTTGCTCTGTTAGGCTTTTGATTATCCTTATGTTGTCTTATGAATAACCACATTATGAAAATAATTTAAAGCACAAAACAGTACCATTTTCCTAGTTTCTTTAAGAGATATGTAGAATAAATAGATAAGAGACAAAATAAGGCACTGAGAAGTGATATAGTGATACAAATTTCTAGCTTGAGTTGAATCCAAATAGGAAATCAAAGTAAATCGTATCTGTAGTTGAAAATGTGGAAGGAGACAGGAATAATTTTCCTTGAATTTTTATGTGGAAAACACCATTTGAAGTATCCTTACCATGGGTCGGGTTTTTAGGGAGTGAAATGATTATAAAAATCGGCAATAGATGCACATATTTCTGAACTCTTTTCGGGGTTTTTTTTTTTTTTTTTTTGCATTGTATGTCAATCGGCGGACTGTGATTGATGATGTTGTGACCAGAGGGAGAATACTTTTGTTATTTCTTGTGTTTAATTGTGGCTGGTTTGGATGATCAGAATTGACTTTAATGAAGAGGAAAAAAGTCCCCCCCCCCCATAAAAAACAAAAAAAAATCTCTTAGGGTCCTGAATGATTCTAACTTGTTGATGTTGCAAAAGTTTTTCTTTTCCTTTTCATTGTGTGTTGCCTCACCTTTTCCATCAGGTCATCCATGAAAGTCCATAAATTGTACTCAATGAGCGTGAGTGCATTACTGATCAGAGGCTGTCACGAACCTCCCATATCTTATTTTAGTCTACCACAATATGTTACAGGTAAATACATTCCTGCAACTGGTCCTAGTTGCTGGAGCCCTTCTTCAACCAGAATTTGGAACCGACACGACTCAGATGTGGATCACATGTTTAAGGTGAGTGGGCGGACATTTCAGCAGCCTCCAACTAAATTCTTGGTTTCCATAGGTTTCCAGTACTAATTGGTCGTGATCTTCCTTTCTACAGTTGGGCAGTTGCTTCAACAACAGCGGCCTCTAGTGTTGCATATGGAGCACAGCATATGAGGAACAGATCTATATTGGGCACAAAACTAAGTAAATGATCTCAATTGATAGCACTAACCAAACTAAGTTTAGCGAGTACCCTGTACGAACCGTAAAAGTGCCATTGGGGGTTGGTAGACCAAAAAATCTTTGAAGATTTGCTATTTTTACATATGAAGGGAACTTGAGTTTCATTTTTGACGGTGCCAAGGCTTTGCTGTTTACATGCTGCCAATCTCAAATTTTGACACTTCGGGCAGCCATAGCTACCTGCCAAACAAGCTCCCCAGCAGTCCTGAAAGTTTGGGAGAGAAAATTGGAAGTGCCCCGCTACATCGGAATCAAGTTATAATGAGATGTCTCTTCCATTTCAATTTCACGGTTACAGATATTTCTGAGAATTTTGTTGATTGTCACTGATTAAGTTAAATTCCTGCTTTGTATAAGGAACCATAGTCCCGCCACCGATTGTTGAAGAATTATACAGGAGATGCATGACCATTCCTGCACATTGTATTTGCTGCTTGTGTTACCACTCAGCTTAATTAACATATTTTTTCAGCTGAGATTGTTCTGCCTTTTGGTAAGGATATGCTTGAGGATACGATTTTTGGTAACAGCAGTACCAAAGCATCCTCATTTTTTAATCGACTAGATACAAGGCTCAAGAGAGAGGACCACAAAAACTTTGGGCCTAGTCCTAGTTTGATACTATACGACTAAGGATCTGGATTCCCTGTTCAAACCAGATTTAACTGCAGGCCGGTTCCAAAAACTGAGGGCTGGTCATTAAGCAAAAGATTCATCCCTAGACCTCTGCTCTTGACTAGTATGATATGGCTACTATATGAAAATTTTATATTTCCCAAGTCTATGTGAAGATTCAAAGATAGTGGGTTTCTACCAGAAATTTTATATGGAAGTCATGCCTGCAACTAAAATACATCTTACCCAAATGCCAGCACGTAATTGAAAATTTTCTCGGACAAAAACCAGTCATCATTGGACATTTCCCACGTGCTTTTGCAGTGAACCCGTGTTCCCAGACCTCATCCAACAAAAGATGAGAAAGCTGATGCGAGTTTCCAGAAGTGCCCTTTATGAAAACAAAATTGAAGGTATGTGTGTATATATTTATGTATATTACATACTTATGCACCGATGATCATAGACCATACAAAATATCTCAGGCAAGGGAATTGTCATGACATAACAAGAACAACTATTCCTGCCTTCCGCAAGTGAAAAGCAGAGATGTGCTTACATTTTTGGGGCTTCAAGGGGACAACTTGAAGGTAAGGGAAGCTTCCTGTTAAACCACTAACCAACCAAAATGATGATCTTCAAGGGATACTCGTCCCCTTATGATACATGCCTTTAATATGTTCCTTCCACCAAATTGTGACACCGATGAAACCTCCGGGAACAAATTGTCAAGCTCTTCAAGTAACCCCAACTCTCAATACCTAGCTTGGTTTCATCTCCATATCCCAATGAAGAGGAGACCAGATATTTCTTTGTCAGCAATAACAAGCAAAGCAAGTAAACTGTCCCGCAAGTCATCATTAGAAAAAGCAGCACATTAGTTCCTGAGACTCAAATTTACTGCTCAAGCAAGTTCTGGTGCAACAGTATTCTCTTACAAATCTCACATTATGATGATAGCTAATTACATCACAAAAAGCCTCAACATACTCTATCAAATACAGTTAAATTGCTCAGCCAGCTTTGAGGATACATGAAACAGAAACAGGACCATGAAATCCGTTGTGTGTGTTTCGAACAAAACAAGATCGAGGAAGAAGCAAATTAAAATTCCACTACTATATAATAGTCTGCAATGATTCACTTTAAAAGTATTAAAAGTTCTCATTCAAGAAAACCAACAGCGTTACACCATAGGAGGAAACTTCTGTTTCTCATGCCTCTTGCAAATGTTTAATTAGAATGGAGAGGTGGGCTTTTTTTTTTGGGGGGGGGGACTTCTCTAGCACTTACCATAATGAGCTTGAGCTTTATACCCATATCATTTGGTCAACAGTTTCGATGATGCTTTTTATAATGTTTGCTCTTTTGTTTGTTTGTGGCGTAGTCATTTTTTCATGCTTTTTGATCTAACCCTTACTGCTTTCCGATCAATGCTAATTACAAGAAAAGTGTAGATGGGAGTTAATAGCATAAAAAAGATACAATTTGAAGCTCCTAGCTTTTTGTGATCAAATAGAATAAGAAAATGAATACAGTTATCTTAACTTCAACTTCCAAGTTAGGTGGTGTCCACAAGAATTGGAGAATGCCAATATTATATAAGGGTTCTCCCAAGTGAAAAGATTAACAGGGGAGGGAAAGATACATAAATGTCACGACAAACCAAATTACTATCTCCAACCAAGATTGCAAAAACACGAGAACCCCATAGGGATTTTTCTAATAGTACAAATTCGAAACACTACAAAATTTTGCACCAAATGATAAAAAGTTTGCCATCATATCTTATTGAACATTCATGCTAAACAAAGAACAGAACATGCTATTAAATTACCTATTGGGCCAGACTTTTCTCAATTTCATCCCACAAATCAGCTTTACCAGAGAACTTCTCCTTAACTTGCCCAACCAATTCGCGAGCCTCATCAACATTTGAAATACTTGCAAGCCCTTCCACCAACAATTTCATAGTTGAGAAGTTCGGATACCACCCTTTTGCTGTACACTCCTTACAAATCTCCAAAGCTGTCTCAAAATCTTTACTTTGACACAAGAAGTGAAGCAATGTAAAATAGCAAGGCCCATCCGGATTGCATCCCCTTTTTGTCATACTCCTAAACAACTCCTTCGCTTCCTCCAAATTTCCCTCCCTCGCGAACCCATGGATCAAATGACTGTATGTAACAGAATTCACCTTCATTCCCCTCAACAACATTCCCTCAAACAATGCCTTAGCCTCGGATGACTTCCTTAACTTACACAAACTCTGAATCCTGATATTATATGTACTCAACCCCGGACGCATCCCATGTTCCTCTATCAATTTCAACACCTTCCCAACATCATCGTACTTTTCCTCGTTATAGCACCCAGCCAACATTGTCCCAAAACTAGTCGCATTCGGCTTAATCCCTTTCCTATCCATCTCAGCCAATAACGAAAACCCTGAACTAGACTTGCCCATTTCACAAAATGCCTTAATCACGGTGTTGTAAGTATCAAGATTCGGTTTAATCGAATATTTCTTACTAAAATCAACAAAAATCCTGTTCACTTCATCATATTTCTTGGAAAGAATACAAGAAAACAACAAAGCATTGAGAGATTTTACCGAGGGATCAACACCCACTTGGTTCATTTTCTCGAAGGTTTGAATTGCCTGATCGAGCATACCAGCTTGGCCATAGAGAACGATGGAATGAGAAATGAAACGCTCGTTGCGAAGATCAGGACGAGACTTGAGGTCTTCGAGGAAATTGCGGATGAAGTCGAAGGATTTGGAGTCAGTGAGCTTGGAAATGGCAACGGAGAAGGCGATTCGGTCAAGGTGAGAGAGAGGAGTGAGAGAGGCGGATTTGCAAATGTCGATAATGCGTTGAGGGTTGGATTCGGATTTGATGAGAGAGAGCGCGGCTCGGGATTTAGCTTTGGAGGAAAGTGGAGTAGAGGAGTCGGGGTTTAGAATCGTGGAGAAGTTGCGGTGGAGACGAAGACGAGAGAGGAGAGACATGTCTTGAGGAGAGAGAGAGAGAGAGAGAGAGAGAGAGAGAGAGAGAGAGTCCGATTGTGATCGGAGAATGCAGTTACTCCGACTGATGTTGAGCGAGTGGGTGGGGAGTTTTAGGGTTTTTAAAAAGTTGGAAAAAGTTGGAAAAAAAAAAAAAAAGAGAAAGAGAAAGATCCGATTTAATCAAACCCGACTGAATCGAACACGCAACCGGGTCAAACGCGCTACCATTGCGCCGCGGATCCGCTTGTCGAGTGCGAAACATTTATTTATTAATGTAGCTGACAATATTTTTTTAAAATATAAACTTTTCCCCAAAGAAAATAGAAAGTCACGTGACTTCGTATTTTCCTAATTTAGGAGCATCAGTTGAGACATTACCCCATCCCATGCAAGATTGTGTTCCAATCAAACAACAAAGAAAAAGCCAAATTACAAATAAAATTGAAATTATGTTTAAATTCAAATCAAAGTATACTTGGGAGTTAAATGGAGTTTTTATGAGTATCTCAATGGTATGGATTAAGATTTTGAATCAATGGTATGTGATTGTTGGTCCTCCTGGGACATCCCAAAAAAATAAATAAATTAATTAATTAAATTAAATTAAATATGCCACCAATTTTCACCTCGTAATGCCTCTAGCCAATGTTTTTAAGTGGCAAACGCTGCCATGCAGAAGTACCAAATTCCATACTTGTAGGAGAAGTTCAAACCACCATGAACACAACACAAGGATAAGAAAGGATTTGTCTCATAGAACAAAACCTTTCTGGATAAAAAATTTCGTTTTATTTTAATTCCGGTTTGAGCACCTATGTTTAGAATTGATTTATGGCTACATTAGCGCAATGTCTTTCTTTTTTTTATCACTGATATTCAAAAATTTGATTAATCTGATTTAAATAACCATAAGGTTTAATTTAATAATTGGCCATCTTAACGTCTGTTTTTTCATTCTTAATATTCAAACTCAATATTTCAATTAAGAGAGTCTTGTAAAATTGGTACAATGTATTCCCTTTGGCTATGTAATCATGTGGTTTTTTAAAAATTAAAATCAATTTCTTTTATGGGCTAGTATTAAATCAATAGCCATTTAAAATATTTTATTTTAGGAAAATTTTAAATGAATAGGATGAGTTTTTTTATTAGGATAAATATTTTTTGAGAGGATTTCTTCTTGACTGATCATTCGAGACACCAACCCTTATAGAAAGTCTCCAAGCAGATAGTCCAATGACAACAACTTTCCTTTCCCGATTCCGTGATTCGAAATTCAATTTCTATTATAACAATAAAAAAAACCCTATAAAAAAACTCCAGATCTATTTTTATAATAACAAAAATTTAAATAGTTCGAACAACTCTCAACAAAAGGAGAAGTATAAAAGAAATAAGGAGTAAAATGATAAATTCATCTCTTTATCTCATATATCAAAAGATTTTAGAATACAAATTTTCATTTTGTTTTCAGTTTTGAGTTGATTTTAGGCATTATGCGATCCTTTTGGCTATATAATCATGCAAAAATGTTATTCTTTTATGTCCTAATTCTAATTATTTAAAATATATGTTTCAAAAATAATTTTAATAATGATCTAATTCACACTATTTCATAATTACTAACTACATAAATATTATTGATCAAAAAGTTATAAAAATATACAAAGCAAGCATATTATATTAACGTCTACTTAGTTCAGTAATTAGATATTAATATTTTTTAAATAAAATTTTGATTTTGAATTTTATGTATGAATAAAATATATATCAAGAGATTTTTTATATTTAAAAATATGATATGATTTGAATTAAATTTAATCAGATTTAAAATTGATAGGTGATATATATATATATATTTATTTATATAAACCGTTGTTGGCGAACAAGCCCATGCAATAAATTCGAAATAAAGTTGGAATTGGAACGGCTAGCTCTACTGCGGGAAATCAGGCATAGGCCCTTGTGCTAGTCTTTGTATTTCCGTTACTTTCCTTCTATCTGTAATCAATCTTAATATTCATAAAAACAAAAACCCAAAAATACAAAATAAGATCTCTCTCTCTCTCTCTCTCTCTCTCTACAAACAGACACTTTACAATACCCTAACCAAGAGTTTTTGTCAGGGATTGAACAAACAACATTCTTGGTAGCTTATTCCACGTAAGTCCTTCTTCATGATCTCTTCATGTTCCCCTTACTTTCAAGTGCTTTTGATTGGTAGATACATATAGTTGTTGAATCTTTCTTTCTAGGGTTTTTAATGTGTTTCAAGATTGGATTACTGAATCTTGTTTCATACCTTTATTCTTGTTGGGTTCCTTGGTGTCATAATCTATTTTCAAATGAATTTTCCGGGTACAGTTCCAATTATTATTCCCTTTCTTTGTTATTGATAATCGACAAGCTAATTTTGGGTTTATTAGATCCTCTGCACCAATTTAGGCTAATGGTCGGAATGAGAAGAGAGGGTTGAACCTGTTTTGGGTTCTAATGAGAAACTCATTAACGGCTCCTTGATTGCGGTTTTTTGGTCCCAATAGATTAAGGTTTCTGTGGGAGTTCTTTCTTCTTCTCTAGTAGTCATTTCTCAAGTAATACCCCCTCCCCCAAAAAAAATCAGAATTGTTGAGTTAGGCTTTGAGTCCAATTTCATTATTAAAGAGGTAAAAGGATGAATAATCAGAAGCACTTCTTTTATTGATCTCTACGGTTGTTATTTTGGATTGCGCTTTTTGTTAATCCTTACCGATTCTATGAATTGTTGTTGATCAAAATAGCATCACCACTTTTCCTTGGCAATTATATTAAAGAACACTGCGTTTTTATTCTTATGTTGGGGCAAGGAACCTGAAGCCTGCAAGATGAACCTGAGAAATCAAGGGAAGAGTCCATCTAGTTCTTCAGCAGAATTACCTGCAAAGAGGAAACGTGGCCGCCCACGTAAGGATGAGGGTCAGGCCCAAGTTCAGGCCAAGAACCCTCCTATGATGCCTGCACCAGATGGTGTGATGAGGAATCTTAATGTCAAAGTTGAACCAAGTGGGGCAATTAATGACGATAATATCCTGGGCCAAGTGGTTACTGGCGTATTAGATGGTTCATTTGATGCGGGATATCTTCTTACCGTTAAGGTTGGTGATTCCGACACCCTTTTGAGAGGCATTGTATTTGATCCGCAGAGGGTCATTCCTATAACCCCAGAGAACGATGTGGCCCCATATGCTAAATTGGTCAAACAGAAAGATATTCCTATCCCACCTGTAACTCAAACACCAGCTTCAGTTTCCACCCCACAACCAAAACAAAGTAACGGGCAACCTGTGCAGCTCGAAAATCAAGCTATGGAAATTGAGAACCAAGTTCCACCTTCTAAGCTTGAGTCTGATTCCCCAGTTGTACCAGCTGACAAAAACCAATCTGCACCAATTGAATTGCCCATGCAACCAAAACAAAGTAACAGGCAACCTGTCCAGCTCAAAAATGAAGCTACGGAAATCCAGAACCAAGTTCCACCTTCTAAACTTAAGTCTGACACCCCAGTTGTACCTTTTGACCAAAACAAATCTGCATCCATTGAATTGCCCATGCAGTCAAAACAAAGTAATGGGCAACCTGTCCAGCTCGAAAATCAGGCAACGGAAATTCAGAACCAAGGTCCACCTTCTAAGCTTGAGTCTGACACTCCAGTTGCACCAGAGGACCAAAACCAACCTGCATCCTTTGAAATGCCCATGCAGCCAAAACAAAGTAGTGGGCAACCTGTCCAGCTCGAGAATCAAGCAATGGAAATTCAGAGCCAAGCTCCACCTCTTAAGCTTGAGTCATACATCCCAGTTGCACCATCACATCAGAACCCATCAATGTCTATTGAATTGCCCATGAACACCGCTATCTCTTCCTTGGAAGGAAAAGTCTCTCCCCAGCAAAATGTGGAAACTGAAGAAAGGAATCAATCTACGGATGCAACTAAGGAGGGAAATTGCCAGAAATAGAAGGTTCAACTCTGACAGAAGCTGTGGTGGACATGGAAATCACACAAGACCTAAACTCAGAACCTGCACCTATGCCAGAAATTTGCACTTCACTCGATACTGACTTCATTAAGCCTGGCCCAGGCATTGTGCAACAGACCAAGGCCTCTGATGTTAAGATGGATGAAGTCTTTCATGAAGAAATGAAGAGCTCAAACAGTGAACTAGTAGCTGAACCTGAAGAACCAAACAACTGTATGGAAAAGCTGACTTCATCTGATGGTTTTACAACACAGGCTCAAAACTTGGATACAGACCTTGCAACCAAGTTTCGAAATGGAGATGACACTTCTCTTCCTACTGAAAGAATTCCAAACAATACCATGAAAGCTTCAGGGTCTATATCAGAGAATGACCAACCAACCGAAATCATGCAGGCAGAATCTCTTCCGGCAGAATCTGCTGTCAAGGCCTTGGAAGTTTCTGATCCAGAAATTACTAAATTAGAAAACGTGGTCAAGTCTGAGGGCATAGAATGATATTGGCTGCCCCTTGCTACTTCATTTTTGAGTCAGCGTAGTTCCCTAGAATTTCAAGAGCCTTATTCTCATTGTTCAACTCTGATTATGATTTTTCTGTCTTTTGACTGACATTGGAATATGGGGTTTAGAGTTTTTAGGTGTTAGTGACTTGAATGTTCGATGTTAGTGAATGGAATTGATAGAGATAGACTCAACAGCTAATTTGCATTTGAATTGGATTGGACTAACATCTCTTCCTTTTTTCTTTTTTTTTTTTTTTTTTGAGTTTCAACTGTGTCCAATTGAGTCGATAGATTATTACTTTTCAAGTTTGCATCTATTTGTACTTCGTCAATATTTGACAACTCTCTCGTGTAGAAATGGGGAATGTTCGAAGGAAAACAAAGAGAATAGCCTAATATTGAGTAAGGCCATGGGGGTGTAAAGAAGTGAGAAAAAGAAATGGAGGCTAAAATTATGTTATTAGGCCCACAAGAATGAATCATCAAACTGACAAAATGAGTACGGTATAGGTGCAATAGCGTAAATAATGAATGAGACTATACCACATTGAATTTTGTCAATTGGGTAATTGGTCTTCTCAATCAATGTAGCCATCCTTATATTGTACAAATGCCAGATTGAAAGTTGCAAGGAGAAAACATGAATAAAGAGCAATTAGAACGCTAATGTTGTCAATATTTTGAAGGCACAAACCTGCAAGGATGGACATAATATCACAACTGCAAGAACATGCAAATGCGGTAGCAGCTGTTGTTTTCGATACATTTGGAACACTGCAGAGGGATGCCCCTACAGTCCAGCTCTCACCAAATTATCCTGAATCACCTACTGGTCCCACTCCCATTCCAAATGCCAATACCACAGAGGATGCTGCAAATGTCACTGGGCAATCTGAGGTTATGAGTGCTGCTATATTAAAGGCTGCTAAACAGGTAGGTGGTACTTTTCCTACAAGAGTACTCCTTTAATATGTTAATCCTTTAATATGTTAAGAAACTTTGGTACAAAGAATGGATATCATTTAAGCAAAACATTTTGGATTTTTGGTTGGCTGGTGGCTACTAAAGAACTAGTTACTACTCCATGCAAAAAGATTGTTTGATATTGAATATATCATTCTTCCATTTTGCAATTAATTGTAAGGCAGGAAGGTTAATGGAGCCTACAAGTATTTATATCTCCTTTTACTTCTTCATATTTTGTATAACATTTTTTTTTATTGGCAAAAAGTATATTAATGAGAAAAATAGAAACAAAAAGAAAGAAACTAACACCAAGGGCAACAACTTGACCTCCTGGAAAAGTGTCAAACAAACTCTGTAACCATAATTTATTTTTGTAACCGCAACTGCCTTGTGCCCTGGCAGATGGAATTTTGGAACCCATATTATTAGAGGATAGAAACAAGATTACAGGGAGAGATGAGCATCTGCTGCAACTTACTTGGAAGTGAACTTGCCAATGGCAAGAAATGGGACTCTTCTGACCTAATGTCCTACATGATGCTCCATTGCAACTATATATGTTAGTTTTCGGATCTCCTTATAGCCATAAACTATCAACTGGAACCTGGAACTTCTGCAACTTCCCAAGTCTTACGTCCACCCTGATTTTATTTTTCCACTTTCATCTTTTGATATTGAAAGTTAATTACATTTTTCAGTTTTTCTTTTTCCACCTCAACATGATGTTTCAAAGAAGTAATATGGTCCAAGATCTGCCTCATAAGAAGTAATGATCATCCCTCAATCCTAATGTCTTCACATCTTTGAATGTAACTGAAGGCTGTCTTACCTGGGAAAAGCTTTCAGCACAATAGTTTGCTGGTTTTCCGTACGGTCATGATCATGGTTGCTAAACATGTGCATCCTCTTTCTGATGGCTTTTTTTTTCTTTTATAATTTCTTATGGCTTTTCAATGATGACATTAAGTGGCATCTCTTCTCAGATCCTCATCACAAACCTTTTTTCTAAAGATCTTGCTGCACTGTCTCTTTGTTTTCCTGTCCATAATTTTTTCAGCTTCCATGTCATTGATGAATCTTATTGAATATATTTCACAAATGCGATGCTATTGTCTAATCAGCTTCTTTTCCTTGGTGTGAACACATACATGATTGCCCTGGTATGCTGGAGGATTTGATAATGATGAAAATCAGGGTTTTGGTTTCTCTAAGAATGCTGTTGTGGTATAGAGAAACGCCATAATTTTGGTCTTCTTGTCCATTTGGATGGAGCAAAATGCCAGAATTGATATGGGCAATTTATCCCCGTCTTCTTAATTTTTTTATTTTTTTTTCTTTTTAAGGATAGGATTGTCTTTTATGCTTCTTTGTGTATAATTGCATTCGGGGCCTTTAAAAAAAGTTTAATAATTAAACCACTTGAGAGTTTTACTGGTATTGTTATTATTATTATTATTATTTTGCTTGTTTTGACGTTCAATATTCTTGTTTGGTTGAAAATTTTTGCCCCTGCGTTTCTCTTAACTGTCCTGCCAACTGTTTTCCTTATCACTTGAAATTATTGGTCTATGTAGGGAGAGAAAACATTAGGGATGTAAACCACCCCTCCATAATCCTGAAAAATGCAAAAGCACTTTATGCCCATTTATGTCTTAATGAGAACTCCGGGCATGTCTCCAGATTGTGTGGTTGATTTTCATTTGCAGGCAAGTATATCGTGTTTATACTAATTAAGTGATAACAAATTCTGCTAGCTTAAGCCAACCACTCTTGAACTATTGAAATGAACAACCTGTGTGTTCGAATAGCAAAAAAGAAAATAACACATGCAGCTTTTACAAACTTCCTTTGAGTTATGTGACTTGTACTAATGAGTTTGATGACCGTTTCTTGTTAAGAAGCATAAATATGAATATTGCATCAGACATCACACGGATACATGTATGGCAACACAACCAATTTCTAAAAACTAGGCCACGGATTTTGAAATAAATAAAATTAAAAGTGGTTGCTAATGAGATACAAAAACTAAGCATAACAATTGTGGTTCCCCATCACTATACTGTATAATCAATGAACAAATAAAAGATTATACGTCATTAGTGAATATAAATGTCAAAAAGTTCACATGACGAAGGCATGAACAATTGTACGAGAATTATCTTAACAAGTAATTAGAAAATAGAAACACAACTTGGAGTTTATGACATTTATCCAGCTTGTATCCTTGGATTATCGTATCCCATTTGATGTGTCTGATACGGACGTGGTTTATGCATTAAAAGTATCTGTGCAACTTGGGTTTCTTGTTTTCACCAGTGACATAGCAGTGGCCTTCAAATGTCTTAAGTTATTATTTAAGAGATTTTGAACAATTTGTTTTTTTTTTTTTTTCCTGAAATGCTACTAATGTATTGTCACTGTCCAGCTTGATGCATTAGTTGCAGCACTGCCAATATCTGAGGGAGGTGAAGAAGCTCAGTTAAAGGGAATTGCAGAATTTCAGGTGTGATAGATAATTTTCTCTTGCATACTCACATACCGGAGTCGTGTAATGGGTACAGATTTATATTTTCGAGAATTTTGTGCAGGCTGAAAATGATGCTGTAGGGCAAGAACTTCAGAGGCAACTTGAGGCTGCGGGTAGGCTTTAGGACCAGACTAGTTTCAATCATTTACACTTGAGCATGTCTGGGAAATAAATGGTTTCAGTTTAGGTATTTGCTAGAATCTAGTGGGTGAGTGGGTTTGTCAGTTCAATTCTGCTAAGAAGTCACAATAAGAAGAATTTTCATGAATATGCATGCTAGGTCCCATGTAGATATTTCAGTTTTAGACTGGGACTTCTAAGTCATCCCTGGTCAAAACATGGTTTTAGGGGATTAGAACTTGCTTTTGAACTTTAGTAGTCTCTTGGTTAGATTAATGGAGACTGGCTTATGAGTAAAACTAATTGGAATAACGAATCAGATAACATTAATATGGTCGAGATTAATTGTCCCGTGATATATTTCTTTTTCTGCTTCCTTTTTAAATCCCCCCTCTTGTTTAGAAAGTCTATTTACCTCGCTGATATCATATTTGAGTAATGTGGCTACCAGAAAATGAATTGAGGCTGATCCAGGAGCTCTTTTGCCAAGCCACTGATAACTGCTTAACTTAAAGAAACCAGATTGAAGACAGCAACAGCATGACACCTTTAGTTTTTCCTTGCACCAACTTTTCGTCTTTTCTGTTTTCAACGGGTTGGGGCATGGTAATAAAGGAAAGGATATAAATTAAACTCAAATTGTTTGTTACAGACTAGTTCAACCAAGACCGAAGGAGAGCTAATTTGCTGCCCCTTTTGAGACATGAAATGCTCATTTGGCCCATTTATTTGGACATGACTTCCATTCGCTTCTTGGCAGAATTCAGGAAGATATTTCACTGACAAAACGCCAAGGAAACCTCTCCTAGACTATAATAAAGGCAAAGGTACCTTAAGTTTTGCAAGCAAGCTTAACCTTTCAAAGAAAAGACAAACTATGAGCAAAGGCCCCATGGCTAGAAGAAGAATGCAAATCCAAACAAAGGTTATATCTAAAAAGTAATAAAGTGATTAAACAAGCAAGCACAAGATTAATAACTAGCATCAAGTATTAGGTGGTCATTCAGAGTTCCATCAACTTACACCACTCTCAAGCACGGGGTACACATTACATCTGGGACATAAAACTAAAGAAACCTCACAAACATCAGAACAAAGAGAAAAAAAAAGGGCCCAAAAGTTGGCAGTAGGCGAGAAAATTTCCCTCGGACAGCTTCTGAGTGAACCTACTAAACTAATGGGACTGAACATGTAACTTGAGGTGCCGGCAGCAAGAAGACAATGCTTCTCCCAAATGACCAAACAAGCTTCAGCACGTCTATTGCATGTCACTAGCCTTAGTTGTGTCCAACTACCTGCATATGCTAAGCACATCACTGAACAAGAGAAAGATGACCAATCAGAATAAAATCTTGCTATATTCCCAAAAGATTTTTTCTTTTAGCAAAATATTCACACTGCCAGAGGAAGCTCAAAATAAGTATAGTGAGAAGTTTCCTTTATCAAAGGGCATCACCATGCCATGATTCAAAGGAAAAGGTGGTGGATTCTTTTTTTTTTTTTTGGGTTACATAGAGATTCGAACATGAGATCTCCAGGTTGGGGGAGGAGGGTTGTAACTATTAGGCTATCCCCTTGGGGGACAAAGGTGGTGGATTCTAGCATTTCTACCAATGGTACGGTATATGTTTACATCATAGAGACCAATAAGGGTATTAAGCCTGTTGTTGAACACAGTCCTTACGCAAGCACCAGGCATGTGATTTATTCACCTTTCACTCTGGCATGCACCAAAGAATATTAAAGACACAAAACTTGTGCATAATCCCTAATATGAAAAAAATAATAATAAACAAGGAAAAGCTGACAAACGGTCTTCAATTTAAATACTACCTGCTGTGGCTGCTGTGGCTGTGGCTGTGGCTGTGGCTGCATATAATTTCCATAACTGGGGTAACCTCCGTAGTACAAATTGGGATCTTGAGCAGCTTGGGCAAAGCCATACTGATCATATCCAGCAGCATACCCATATGACCCACCATTATACTGGCTAGCATCAATTTGAGGCTGGAAAAATCCAGCAAACCAGATTTGTCAATATGCATACAAAAATGTGAACTAACATGAAGGCAGGAAAAATAAGCGACATGATATTAACAACCTGCTTGTTTGAAGGACTACGACCCCATGAAAGCCGAATATTCTGTCCCCCTAACGGAGTTCCATTCAACATCCGCAATGCCTCCTCTGCGCAACTCCTGATGCATATGAGAAACACCACAGATTAGATGACTTAGTAGTCCAATCTCATGGGATCTATAAATAAAGGCAATTAGCTAACCTGTCAGCAAACTGAACAAAACCACATCTCTTTCCCTGAGGTATTTTGACATGAACCAATTCACCATACTTGCTGAACAATTGATTTAACTGGTCATCTGTAACATTGGAATCTAATCCACCAACAAATATCTGCAGTAAAAATCGTTATAAGCACATGGCCAGAGGAATTGTAGTAAAACAAGCTTTTACATTTTAATAAGGTACTGACAGTTGTATTATTTGGATCGCTCTCGCTTTGACTGTCTTGGTTATTCTGGTAGGAAGCTGCATGAAACAATAAAATGAAATGAAATAATTGTGGGAATAATATGAACTTGGGTAATAGATCTGCATCAATATGAGAGAAAATGGATCACGAGGCTAGAACCCTTGCAACACAGCTTTGTCCAGCAATGTCAGGGAATGCATGTAGTTAGTACCGAACATATCGAAAACAGCCACAAGCTATCAAAGGAAATGGGATAAGGTCTTTATGGTCACATGTGACAACAGCAAGCTTAAATACTTGAGACTTTCTTTAGCATTGAAATGTGCACACGACTCCATGTGGAAAACAAAACAAAAACGTCAAATATCATGAAAATATATATTTCTAGAAACCAATTTTGGATTATCAACCTATCTTAGCATGCTTATACAGATGTAACAGACTGGAAACATTCATTTGACTTAAATCCAGGGGCTTATATTATATATCTCGAAATTTCTTGTATTTTTAGTGAAGGAAAATGTTCACAGATGCCCTTCAGACTCTGGTTAAGAAACTTTATTAGGTACGTTTCTACTTAAAATCATTCCCTGATTCTATATTTACTCAACTAAGGAATGTTAAAAAATATGTATTAGGAACGAGTGATTACTGTTACTAAAAATCATTCATTTGGAAAACATGAGACTCAACAAGTGCTCAGCAAGCACCCTGTCAACAAGACCCCTTTATAAATGTAGTTCGCTGAAACTTGTATCAGACTAGATACCAAAGGACTGAAAGCAGCTAGCCAACTCATCTTGTGTCCAACACTAGTCAGAATTGGGGAAAAAATAAAGCAACTTTATAGTCATTGCCAATAATACATAATTTAAAAAGAGAAACAGGAAAGAGAAAAGCACACAACTTCATATGCTAGTAAATGAACCTCTTCCAAAATAAACCATCAAGGGCATCCACGTCAACTTAGCAATTAACAGGAAGCATATTTTGTTTCTCTTGATAGTTGTAGAAGACCAGGTAAGGTAAACGTAATCACCATGCAGATCAAATGCAAGAAGTCTGGATTCAAATATTTCCCGCTCACATGAAAGACCTAGAATTAAATTTACTTTGTACACAGAGTCATAAGGGTTCGGACTGTGACAATGAGGAAGGCTACCGCCAGTGCCCAGCCATGCTTGTCCTTGCACAATTACAAAAGAAACCAGGTAATATGGACCAGATTTCAGCAAGAAAATAAATTGGGAACCTTAATAGGAATATAAATAAACCATATTTCAGGAACACAAGTGACAAATGAGAAATTCTATGAAAGAGAAAAAAAAGGACGTACCCAGTGTTGAATCTCCCACATTGTGGGGTCTGGGGAAAGGAATACCTAGACAGCCTTCCCCTTGCTTTTTTTTTTTGTGCAAGGAGGCTGATTCAAATTTTGGACCTCTAGGACACAATGGAGAGACTCCACTATTGCGCCAGGCCCACCCTCTATAAAAGAGAAAACACACCCAAAAACACTAAGAAACAAAAATGCCCCCCCCCCTGGGGGAAAAACTTCTATGAACCGGGGAAGGACTGCTATGAAGGATTTTGGGCTGCAGCAATTTGTATTGGCCTCTTTGGGGAACCAAGAGAAACCACAGAAACAAAAAAGGTATCCGGACCAACATATACAGGTAACAAAGGAATACTGACATGAAAACTTGGTTGAAAGCAATACAAGTAACCAAAGGAACAGTAAAAGTAACTTCACTGACATCTCCATAAAGTAAAGGAGCTGGAAATAATTCGAGAAATGTAGCAAAAAGTGCCACCGAAACTGAATTGATGGTGAAAATTTAAAATTTACCACATGAACAGGAAAACTGACCTAGGCGAGGCCACGAACTAAAAGGTAACCATTTCGGCTGATATCAGTTCCAGGCCTCTAAATCATAGAGCATCCTGAGATCCTGCTTTGAGATAACAGGAGTTTTATAAGATTTTGCATTTCTCAATATTTTAGCAAATCTTAATTTTTCCAGTAACTTTCTGTAAGGAAATCGCGTGAAGGAAAAGACTCTGTAAACCACAAGTCTTCAAGAGCATAACCGTAAAAAACAAGAACTTGATGAAAATGTTCAACCAGCTTGATATCAAGAGAATGACAAGTTATACCTAATTCACCTTTCAACAGAAAAAAAGTACAAAATTCAAGATATCAGCACAAAATCATCTAATAAAAATTGCTTGCAACTATTGGTGACTATCAGATGAAAATAATTCTGATTAAAAAAGGGTGGTGCACATGTGATGAACAGAACAAACCTTTTGTGTATTGCTGACCTCCCACAGCCTTCTTATTGGCAGCAGGACCAATGCGCATGGGCCTTGAAGAACAGTACATCCCATTCATCTCGGTCATGGCACGTTTCTGTTCAGATTCATCTCCAAACCTAACAAAACCATAACCCTTTGTACGGCCAGTGACCCTGTCGGTAACAACTTTAGCACCCTTGATTGAAGGATAGTTAGCCCTAAATGTCTCTTGCAGCAAGTAGTCTGTGACATCGGCCGCCAGGTCTCCCACAAAAATAGTATAGTCAGGGCCATCATCAGCACGTTTCTCACCCCCACTGAAAGATGCCCAGTTCAATCTGAAATTCTGCTCAACGTTGGGCATTAAGGTACCATTGTATGTCTGTAGAGTTCTTTCCGCAGCAGCCCTATTCACAAACTCGATAAAGCCATAGCCCTCGGACTGCTGAGTTACTTTGTTGCGAATAATCTTCACGTTAGTAACCTGGACATGAAACAAGAAGATTCTATGTAACACCTCAAGATCACCTTTTAACAAACACATTAAGCACGATTAAATAATGTTTAATTTTTTTTTTTCTTTTTTTAAAACCCTCCATCTCTCTCTTAAACCATTAGGGTTTCCAGCCTCTGCAGAACAGAAAAAATACATGCATATCTTAACACATCAAGATAACAGGTATCCACTATAACTCATCTTACTTCCTAAATATACATGCATAGAAGCGACATGCTTGGCCACAAACTACTAAAGTCCTGGGAATTTCACAATTTACTCTTCAAGAAGTCTCAAGATCTTTCAAATCTTTGTTACAGTTTTCATTGCTTCAACAAGAAATTTTTTGGGCGAACCTTGGTACAACAATTGAGTTGCTCCAATTCGAGGCGTGGAAACTTAAAGGAGTGGAAACAGCCTCTTTGCAAAAATGCAAGGGGAAGGTTACGTACATGTTCCAAAGCTGACCCCAATTATTGAGACTAAAGCTCTGATTGTTGTTTTTTTACTATCATACCCATCACAAAGAAACCCTAATTCACTAACCCAAGACCACCAGGAAGTGGAGCTTGTTGCCCAGCTTATACAACACCTTTTACGGAATCAGTTCTGCGAAAAGAACAAGACTTTGATTCTTGAACACTTTAAAGCTTGAATATCAGCCATAGCAAGAACAAGACTTGTAATCATTACACAAGAATCACTGCGCGAACAACATAAAACATCAAGACCGAGAGAGAGAGAGCTGTTACCTCTCCGGTATGAGCAAAGCAGTTATAGATATAAGTCTCATCCATCCAGTACTGCAAATCACCGATCCAAAGAGTGCGAATCTCATCGGCAGAAGCCGACTGGGTAGCAGCGGTGCCCCACCCCTGCACCGCCACTTGCTGCTGCTGCGGCTGAGCCGGAGCTGGCTGCTGCTGAAGCGGCGGCGGCGGCGGTGGCGCTTGCGAGTACCAGTTATAAATATAGGGATTAGGCTGCTGGGGTTGTTGCTGATACTGCTGTGGAGGTGGCTGTTGGGGCTGTTGCTGCTGTGGAGGCATCATCATCCATGGCTGCTGTTGATGTTGAGGGTACTGGTAGGGTTGTGGTTGTTGTTGTTGTGGAGGTGGGTTTTGATGATCCATTGCTGGAGGAGCCATTGGTGATGGAACTACGTTTGCTCCTGGTTGCATCATTCTCTCTGTGTTAAAGCGCCTTGAGAGAGAGACCGAGAGATAGAAGTGGGCGGATTTCGTGTGGAGAAGAAACCCTAACCCTAGAGAGTTTTTCCTGATGGAGAGTGCGCGTGTTATAAAGGTAAGGTCTTGGGCCTTTAGGTCTTGGGAACGCTGTTAGATTTTTACTTTTTTAGAGAGAGAGAGAGAGTAAAAAAGTTCGTTTTTTTTTTATGTGGGGTTGATAATTATATATAAGAAGTCTCTAATTTAATCTTAATATTAATTATTATTATTTTTTATTTTTATCGATCAATATTTATATTATTCTGATTAATCAAGATTAAAATTGACTTTGTTAATATTTTTATTTTATTTTTAAAATTTAAATTTAAGATTACTAATTAAGAAAATAAAATATTCGATCATTCAACTTAAATGATTTTGATCTATATATTAATTATAATTTAAAATAATTTATCTCAATTAAATTAAATAAAAGATAAATATCTCAAGGCTCCTTATAATCTATAAAAGCAAAATTATATCCACCTTGCAACCTATTTTTAATTTTTAAATTATATGGATCCTACGAGGTAAGTTATATATTATATTTAGCAGGGTTCATGAACTTTAACTATTTTCTAGAAAATACATAAATTGTTTTAAATTTCATTTTTCAAACATTTAAAATGTAAATAATAAAATGATAATTTTTTATTTCATAGCTATAGTGACATAAATGAAAGACAATAATAATAATAAAAAAAAAATATACAAATAAGTAGTTATCGATTATTAACTAATTAATGTCTTATTTATCAGTATTAATAAAATATTATTATAAAGATTAAAAAATAAATTTATTTATTTGAAAATTCAAAAGTAAAATTCAAAAATTTGGATTTCAAGAGAGGTCGTAAGGCGGCGGGTTGCCCCTGCCGGACCACGTGACACCAAACTGTAGGCAAGCCGCAGGCTTTGTCTTTTTTTTTTTTTTTTAATATTGAAATTTTTTTATTAATTGAATTTGAATATTATAAAATTTATTTTGAAGGTGGATTCATTTAAATTATTATTTTTTTTATTTTTAAAATTAAAATTTAAAAATTTATCTAAAAAAATTTAATATCATTTTCTTCATCAAATGGGCTAATTTAATTCATTTTTAATAACAAACTCAAATTTTAATCTCTTTTTTTTTTAATTTTAATTTCTTTTATATAGACCCAATTGGTCATCCTCATTTTCATTAAACACTCTTTCCAAAAGACTAAAATTGCAGGGATTACCTATGTTTATAATTTAGAAATATAACATATATCATCGTCGGTTTCTTTTGGCAAAATTTCTTTTACCAATTTGACAGAAATTGATTTCAAATAGAAATAAAAATTGATTTTCCCTCCAATTACTCATACCCCTTGGATTTTATTTAAGTTTGAGATCAAATACCGTGAACAAAATTTGACATTTTCTAATTGATCAAAAATAAATAAAAATATTTCTTTTAGCCTTTCTCTCTCTTTACTTGTACGAAATTTAAATCTAAGATCACAAAATTAAAATTAAGAAAATGAATTATGATTATTAGATTGATCTCTTAAGACCCCTCTCTCTCTCTCTCTCTCTCTAAGTTCTTAGGTTTTTATTTTTTTTATTATTTTATTTTTTGAAGTTCTAAAAGCTAAATAGCATCCTCCACTATATTTCCACTGGCCCGGACTAATAAAGCACAATTTGGAATGGAAAAAGTTTAAGGACTTTGAATATGGACATTCAATATCTTTTTTTTTATTATTATATTAAGATTTAAATTTAAAATTATTAAATAATAATAAAAAAAAATCATAACCACTATACTATACTATTTCCCTAATGATGCGGCATTGAATACCCTTTTCAGCTCCATAATCTATTCTTTATTCCGATACATCTCTCTCCTTCAGTCTTCTTCATTGGGCAGAAGACAACGAGATTTGATGGGAAAAGGTTCACTTGGAAGAGTAATTGTTGCTAATTATGACCCATGGAAAAATGAAGAATTCTCAAAATCTATATTGGACAAATATAAATAAACAAAAAAAAAACAAAAACATTTATTTTTTTAAAAGAAAATCAATTGAGAATCTCACTAATTTTGGTTCTATATTTTGTAGTCTACTAATTTCCTAATTTATGGAGAGTATATTATAATAAGACTTTAAAGAATTTGTTTTCATTGTATATTAGGGTTTATTTTCATTTATAAAACGTTTAGTTTCAAATATTGAATTTAAAATATCTAAAAAAATTGACAAAATATTGATATTAACGTGTTAGGAATGAATCCAATAATATCCAAGCAAATGAATAAATACAATACCAACAATCAGATCAAAAATAAACAAAGAGTTGATCATTATTTTATATGATTCGGCACCGATTTCATATGTGAGATTCAAATTTTTTATTATAAAATTAAATTAATACCGGAAGAATCCACCCAAACCCTAATACCCCCATATTCATCGAATCTTATAAAACTCACTCTACCCTCAAGAATAATTAGAGAAAATTATGGTGCTCCCAAAACATTTTCTACAACCTCTCTATTTTTTGTGTATAATAGAATTGCATAGTTTCCAAAAAAAAAAAAAAAATCCTTCTATTTCTGAAGATATAAGCTAACCCTAGCAATTTCACCTAAATAAATATTTTGTCAATCTTTAAATTTCTAAACAAATCCTAGTGACCACCGTGAAAACCTACAATAAATTTATTTGACTTTTGAAAATACCACAACTACACACAAAATCTGAATGTCTAATACCTAATTCACGTAAGCAGCCAATGTACCATTTGTAGCTTCAGTAGATGGCACTACTGGACTTTGAAGAGTGGTCTCCATCACTCCATCTTCATACTAGCAAGTTTCTTTATTTTCCAATCTTCTTTTTAGGGCTATTATGCGAATCGAGTCGAGTTCAAACCATTCGATCAACGGTTCAACTCGACTCGATTTTGACCGAACTCGAGTCAAGTTCATTATATAATCGAGTTGAGTTTGAATAATAGAATTTTAGAATCGAAAACTTATCGAATAACTCGATAACATATATATATTAATATATGATTATAATATAAAAATTAGCTATTAATATATTATATAATAATAGAGTTTTCGACTCGAATTCAAGCAGTTTCATTATATAATTGAGTTGAGTTCAAATCCTATTATTTACTACTCGTCGTTAGAGTCCGAGTTCGAGTCGGGTTAAAAAAATCGAGTTCGAGTTCGAAAATAGGGATACTCGGGATCGATTCGACTAGAATACACCATATTTTTTTATCCTAGAAACTATTTTTTATCAAATTTCTTTAACTCGACCTCAAATGAAACTTGTGACCACCCTCTATACAACACACGGAAGGAAAATTTATAATAAAGGAAAATAAATTACTGTTCTTTTTAAACAAAAATATAGGCGAAATCTCCCTTATTTAGTAACTGTTTAGCCATCTAAAGTTAGTATAGAAATCTGATAAAATAAATAAAACACTTTACTATTAAACAAGGCGATAATAATGACTCTCCTAACTATCCAACATAGCATATAATATTTTATAAACATAATATAAACAAAACTATATATAAGACTCTCATTGGCCAACAATTATACATCTAGTCATGCAGCATAACTCATACTCCCCAAAAGAATATAAATATTAAATGTCTTAACTAAAATAAATGGTCAAAAACGAGTAGCAATATAAATCCTCCGACTCAAAAGCTTCTACTCTCTGGTTTCCTCTTGACTCGCAGATCACCTAAAGATGAGGATAACAAGACTAGTATAAACTAAATATATGGTGGACCAATAGTATGCATAATAGACATGAGATAGATAAGAAGATCAATATCATCATATAAAGTGCGTGAAACATAATATTTGAATGTACTACAACTTAACATGGAGAAAAGTACAAAGAAATATACATTATTCCAAAGTATTTTTAAGAAAATGTGTGTGGTTGTCACGTCTAAAGTGATATATTTATAGATTCTTAGATTTCGTTGGTAGGTTTGCAAAATTTTTGAAACTATATATATCAACATACTCTTCAAGTTTCACCCACAAGTTTCGCAAAACTTTTAGAACTATATATATTAATCATATTTCTAAGTTTCGCATGTACACTTCATAAAACTTTTGAAACTATATACACCAATCATGCTCCTCAAGTTTCGTCTGTAGATTTTGTAAAACTTTTCAGAGGTAATTTTTGTGATCACATGTTCTTTTTATATTTTTTTTTTGTGATTCCCAAAATATTATAGTCACTAAAATTATGACTTATCATAAAGGTTCACACAAATGTTATAATGAAATATCACAGTTATGCATATAATATAGTTTACCAATTCATTGTGCACCAAAAAAACTATTTTAACACATTTCTAATACAAATGGGTTTTGATAAAAGTATAATAATTTGAATTACAGTTCTTAGATTGAGATGATTTCAGTTGCTACTTAAAAATAAGATATAAGACTATAATTTTTATATTTATGACTAAACTCAATTTCAATTACACAAAAATATCCAAATCAATCAAAATTGCAACTCCAATTTCAAAACACAACATGAGCAATTTTAACAAAATTAGCATAATTTCTAATACACATGTTAGATTGAGATAATTCAAGCATCTATTTAAAGACAAAATATAGAAGTAAACTTTTATATTTAGAGTTTAACTTAATTCAATCAAGAAGATAATTTAAAATCGAAACAAATTTCAAGACTGAAACGGGACAGAAAAAAAGATAGTTTTCTGCAAAAAAGTGCCACCTTGAAAGATTATTAAAAATTCCATTTTTAATGAAACTCTTCAACTCATATGTCATTTTTGAAGCTATAAAAACCTAGTTTTATCAAAAGAAAACCTTATTCCATTTACAGTTGTATAGAAAAAGTTATAAACTAAATACTAAAACTTGATTGAGTTGTCCAACATGCAAAATTCATAATTTTTCATCATTTTATGTTAAAAAACGTGATTCTTTTCTTTCATATTCCATTCTATGTTTGTTCTAATATCATAGAAACATATTATACATGATCACTAAACATCAATTATATATACACATATATGTTATTTGTCCCAAACTTGTAATTTTTTCTTTGAATTTTCTAACTTTACATCTCCAAACTTCCTTTTTGAATTCTAAAGTTGTTATCTATGTTCTCTATACCCCTTTGTGCTTCCCAAAGTTTAGGGACAGCATGTATATGGATGGAGATTATTTTATTCAAGTTTAAATGGTAATTTTAATAGAATTTAGGGTGAATTTTGTGAAAGAAAAAGGAAATTTGAAATTAAATTTATAGAAAGAGAAAAGTGTGAGATAGTTCTCTCTCTTTCTCGCACTCTCTTCCTCTCTTATCTACTGAAGTGGGGGTGTAGCTTCGCACTTAAGCAAGCCTAGGTGTCAATGAAGGAGTGGTGTGCCATGCCTTGTGATGGTGTGACGTGTGTTCTTTATGATTTCCCATTAAATCTTAATTTGGTTTTCTTATTGATTTATTTCGATCATTTTTATTCGACGATATCTCCATAGTCTATACTAATTTTAATATATTTGATTTATAGAATTATAAAGATAAAATTTAAAGGATGAATCGCACATAAAAAAATATCAATAAATTTTAACATAATGTAATATAAAAAATTTAAATGCGTTCAACAAAATAAGAAATACAAATGCATGCTTCGATGATTTTTCAAGTCGGGACCTTATAAAATTTGATGATAGTTGTCTAGCTGCCATATACTTTGTGTTAAATTCATTTAAACGGTATAAAACCCAATGCAATCTCCCCATCCTTAAAATCATACAACCACGAGACATTTTTAAAACTCAAACAATTTAATTTTCACAAATTCAGTACCTATGATGTATGCAATTGAATTCACCTGATTTCAACTTACTACTTATACTTTCATGTAAAGAATTAAAATACTTTTTCTTAGTCCACACATGCACGAGACAACAAGAATCTAATATCAACCATCTCCAGAAAATATGTCATTACCTCTTGAGACCAAGAAAACATCTCTATCGCCAATCTATGTGAAACAACATTCACCACAAAAGTTTACTTATTTTATTAAACTTAACAATTTTGTTCGATTTACATTCATTTGTTATGTGAATATTTTGAAAAGAAAATATTAATATTGATTAATTTAATAAAGATTTACTTATTTTAAAATCAGATTATTCTCGCGTAGTAGTGATAATGGCAAAAAAAGAGAGCAATCAATTCTCAGCTTGTGAAATAAGAGACCAATGACATGTGGGTCTAGGTGACTGAAGTTATACTTTTTTAATTAAATTTTTGAGTTTAAATTTTAGTAATAAAAAAATAAGCGTTAATAAATCTTTTAAATTGGATTTCATAATTATTCATATTGGTTTAGTTGGATACAACATGTGGGTCTACTCCAATTGTACAGCATTAAAATTTTTTAATTAAAATTTTGAATTCAGATCTTATCAATAAAAAAATAGATATAAAAAAATCTTTTAAATTAAATTTTATAACTATTTCTATTGAATTAATTGTATTTTCGGATATATTAATCACCTGGGCCTGAAAAGGGGGGGTGGGGATCCTTTGTTGGGGGGATAATGGTAAATAAAATTTTCTCTTCTCAAGTTTACAAAAGGATGGTTTTACCTCGTGGGATTCTTGTATTTACAGAAGAAATTTCAAGAGAAGAAAAGAATGACGAGTCAAACATTTGTCTATGCTACTTGTCCTCCGGTGCTGCAGATTTGTCTCAGTCTCAACTCCTTACCCTCCGCTCTATCAAATCTGTCCCTCTCCCTTACATTCTTAATTTTCAAAACGGTAATGTCTGATTTCTTCGTCTCTAAGCTATAATTTTTGGATTAGCCTCCCCATTATCCCTTCATCTTCAGATGGGATTTTTGACCTTGACTTAAACTCTTGAATCAACACTTTTTTTTTTCTCCCTGGGTTTTTAGCATTCATGAATATTAACCGTGATTAGAATCCTTGTAAGACAATTGCTGATAGATTGCCATACGTGGAATGCATTGAAAACTGTCAGTTTCAGCCTTTTGAGTCAGTTTGGGCATTGTACTGTAGAGGGTATTTCGCTGTTATTGTAGCCCTGCGTTCAGGGTTCTGGGGATTGGTGATTATTGGGGTTTTGTAACTTAATTGGTTGGATTTGAAATTGGATTTAACATGGATTTGCATTTGAAGAACCTATTTGCTAGATTTCAGGAACAATTTGGGTCTGGTCCAGGACTAGCTCCTGGGTCAGGAACATGTCTTGCGAAAGTGAAAGGCATTGCTCCTTCTTTCATTAAGTCAATATTTAGGGCTTCTGCAGCTCTTTATAGAACTGATCCGTGGAAAAGATTGCGACCGGGACATCTTTTTGGCGTCAGGGTAGGGAAGGATTCAGAGTGGTCTGGCAAGAAACAGCCTTTCCCTTGTATCCAATTTATCGGTGGAGATGGTGGGGATGTGGGTATTCACATGTTCCGATCAGATATTGGTGCTCAGAGAATGACTGGTTCCAGAGAAACTATTAGGTTTCCTAATGTGGAGCTTTTGAGGGTCACTTATGAGCCAGAGTCATTGATGTTACCTTCTAATAAAAGAATGATTAGGTCACTGTCATAGGAGGTGTCGGCAACTGATAGATATCCTGTTATTGATGTTGCACGCTGTATGCCTGAGGGTGGGCTTCAGTTTAGGAATCTAACTCTTGAGGAGCTTAGGTTTATCTTTGCAGTTATGAAAGCGATCTCTCTTGTGCATCCATTGCTTCAGCAAGATAGAGATGCTGCTCCGAAGTGGTCGAGATTGATGTGCTTTGAACCGTTTATTGAGAGTGTTGATGTGCAGTGGCCTCCAGAGATAGCCAAGGGAAATGTCCTTGTTGCAGTTACGGTGTCACACCCACCTGGTCAGGCATATGATGAGAAGTCCAGCTCAACAGCCTGCTCTACACTCACCAAATACGCTGAACCGCTGAAGGAGGAGGTCCTTTTTGATGCCAAAGGCAATTATTCTACTGTTTTGAGGTAATGTGCAATGTGCGAGAAGGAAGTTCAAGGAGACAAATCTCTTTGTTGTGACCGATGTCGCGCTGTGGTCTATTGTAGTTATATTTCTCAGAAGCAGCAGTGGAAGGAAACACATAAAGAGTATTTGTGGACTTCATAAGGCCAGGATGGAAAGGGAAGAAGAGTTGGCAAGGAAAATCTTGACTTTTCCAGGTGCCTTGCAAGTGGATTGAAGCAATGGACATTCATCAAAAGCGCATGTGGCGGAGAAAATGTAGTTGCTATTCTCACTGTCCATCTGGTCTGCTTCCTGTTAAAGGTGGGCCATGGGATTTGTGGGGTGGGTTGGATGATGAAGAATACCCTCATGATTCCCCTATTTATAACCATCTGAGAAATGGCATCTCAAGCCAAATTCTTCTCTCTAGTTGGTCCGAGTACTACAATCTCCGATCATTGCCATTCGCCAGCCCAATAGCAGATATCCTGTCCCACCCGTTGACGGTTTATTACATATTAACAACACTAAGTATCAGCACAAAGAACTTGCTATTAAAAGGAAAAGAGGTGATTCTCCATTACCTGAGGGAGAGTTGGATTGGATGCCAGCATTTGCTGAGCTTGGTTATCTACTCAATGGATTGGGCAATATACAGATTGTGATGGTTGGGCCTGAAGTTCCAACAAACTTATCAGGGACAACATCGGGAATAAGCAGTAGAGTGAGACTGAATCTTGTTAGGGGCGTCTATCAGGAGGAAGCCATTTACTTGCCTTCTCCTAATGTTGTGGTTGCATTGAACTGCGGACTTGAGAGCTATTCAAGCTGGGTTGGAGCTCTTGGTGTGATAAAGTCCATGGGTGTTCTGGCCTTCTTCACTGATCAATCTGAACTCTCATGCACTGATGCAAAACATGTTCTTCGTACTGCTGGACTTCATATTACTCATCCTGTGACTCCAAATCCTTTCCGGTCTCCATTGAAGAATCATGGGCCCTCAAGCAATCTTCCCTCATACAGTAACTGTTTTGTTCTTGGTGTGAATACTTGAATGTGGACCATGAATCCTATATCCAGGTTCACCATGGAATTAGTTGTGTAAAAGCAACAATACTTAACCGGTGAAAATCTGGCAGAATGATCTTCTGTGTTGGCCAGATACCAAAAACCTTCAAGCCTGCCGTTCTTTTTATTTGTGATTTTTTTTTTGGCAGAATGATTTTTTGTTTGTGATTATATTATCCTGCTCGCAGTGAACCCTTTTCTCTTTTCTTTGGGTGGGGAGAGGTGGTATAAAAATGCTGCCCTTTGTATTTTCTCTTTTCAAGTTCTGCTACTAATTTGCTGCAGCTGCAGGCAATTAGAACATGCTCCCTGTCTATTGAATTGCACCTCTGAAATGTGTAAGTCAAGGAGATCCACTGTATTTCATATTGATTTCCATTTAGTATTCTCTATTATGAAAAACAATTGATTTGCTATTCAAAGTTTTGAGCAGAAGTTGCAGGTGTGAGCACTGTTCAATTTGTGATATTATAGAATACTAATATACCTCTAGTTCACAAGGTTACGTCGTTTTGGCTCCAGCATAGTTACATGTTTATTGGGCCATATAAAAAAGTAAAGGAGAGAAAAAAGGAGAAAATTATCTTTCTACATGGAATATCAACTGGATAAATTTGCAAGCCAGGTATCTGGGGATGCCTAAGTCCCCTATTAATACAAAGTGACCCTTTTTTCCTTTATCATGTATAGGTCGACTCCTACACTTATCACCACCATAGATGCATCTATAAAGTGTTGGCAGCGAAAGCATGACTCTAATACCAATTGTTAGAAGCAAAAGAACATGAATTTGAACTAAGTTAGAGAATGTCAATGTTTTTGTAGAGACGAAGAGCATAAAGTAAGAAAAATGATATTAATCATATGAATACTCAAGAATATACTAGGAAGAGAGAGATTTCATGCAATACTCATGACTTACATAATAGTTTCTCACTTTTGTAGAGTGACTCTCAACTCTCTTCAATGAACATATAAAATGATTACTACCCATTTACCTCAAACTCCTTCATTTTGTTCTCCTTTTTCTTCTCTTTATCCCTATCCTTAGCCGTCCCATGGCTCTTCTTCTCCCTATCTTTCTCCTTGCATTTATCGCACCTTTTATACTAATGATCTAAACTTGGTTAATGAACCTAATTCCCTATCTAACTAGACCAACTGTCTGTTGGTAATTTTAGACCGACTGTTTATTGATAATCCTACTCAGAATTACCAAAGATTAGGTTTAATTCTTATGTAGAACTACTCTCCTTTATAATAGGTTTGGATTCGAATTTCATTGTATGCACAAAAAAAAAAATCCTCTTAATCTCTGCAGTAAATTTTTAATCCAATAATCAAATTCAGAAAAAGGGTATAGATAATTAGATCATTAGTATTTTGTAGTTTAGCA
The DNA here is from genome assembly GCA_037126225.1 of Dillenia turbinata. NCBI lineage: Eukaryota > Viridiplantae > Streptophyta > Magnoliopsida > Dilleniales > Dilleniaceae > Dillenia > Dillenia turbinata. The sequence goes on along the minus strand of JBAMMX010000023.1, from coordinate 14,848,616 downwards.
TACTCATTGTGGCTTCTCTTTATATTATTGCAGCTATTTTCAGCAAACCAGTTGTTGGGAAGTGATGCTTATGAATGTTTTTATGAGAAATGTGAATTACAGGCAATTTCTTCCTTGGGCCATGTAAAGCTAGAGTTTTCCATCTTCATCTTCTATGTTCAGTTTATCCATGCAATTTTTTGAGGTTAAAGACATCATATGAAGTATCCAACTGTAGCTGTTGCCAAAGACATCACATGTTCGCATCCTTTTATTATTATTTTCTATTTAAATTCTCGTGCAATGATATTACATCAAATGTTCAGGGTTATTTTTGTCATTTCATCCTCAAAGCTTTAAATCCAAACCACATACTTCATCTCCTAAGATGGATGACATTTTTCCCTTTTTATCTTTATTTTTTAATTCAATTCCTTAAAGTTTTGAGGTACCTATGCCCTTCCCATTCTAAGCCCACGAACCCATATCCTGTCCTATAAATAACTACCTCAACTATCATTTCCCCATTCTTCTCATTTTCATTTCCTTCCCAACAAGACAAGAATGGAGTTTCCAACTCTCCAACCTTCTCCATGGAATTTCCTCCTCTCCTCACCTCTCCTTTTCCCTTACCAATTCCTACCAGAAAATTATGTTCACTGGACAGAAACCCCAGAATCACACATTTACACCGCAGACCTCCCCGGTAATCCTTAATACTTCAATCTTTTATTATTATTATTATTATTCTCTTAACTTCAAACCAAGGTTTGGTTTTAAGGAATTTTCCATCCTAGTTTTGCTAGAATGCTTTAAGTACCCGGGTGACTTATTATTTATTAATTTTTATTGTGGGATTTGGTTGTTTTTCCATGGCAGGTGCGAGGAAAGAAGAGATCAAGGTGGAACTTGAGGATTCAAAGTACCTTATAATACGTACAGAGGCTATGGATGAATCAACAAAGCCTGCAATACAATTCATGAGGAAATTTAGGCTTCCTGATAGAGTTGATGTTGATGGGATTTCTGCTGGATATGAATATGGGGTTTTGACTGTTACAGTTCCAAGATCATTTGTTAGAAGAGGATTTTATATCGATCCCGCAGATTTGCCAAACCGCTTGGATTTGCTATCAGGTGCTAGTGCTGCTTGAAATGATGGAAGGAATTTGGAAGGATTTGTTAGGTTAGGGAATTGAATTCCATGGATTTATGTAAAAAGGATTTCTGGGTTTTAAAATTGTTGTATTAGAAGCTTATTACTGGATTTGGATTTCTGAATTGTAAATTGTTGTATTAGAAGCTCATTACTGGATTTGGATTTCTGAATTGTTATGTGGATATTGTTGTGAGAAAAGTGATGTTATCAAAATTTAATGAAAGCTCATAATTGATGTTTGGGTTCGAATTTTATGGATTTTGACAATTTTTCATGAGAATTTACCAAAGATGCTGGATTTTTATTTTCTTTTCCTTTTTTGGAATTATTGAAGATCATGGATTCTTGTTGAATATATTATTATAATCTTAATGTGGGAGAAGATTTTTTTTCCCCTGTTATTTGCCTTAAAATATGGCCCATTCCCACATCCTCAATGCTTTTAATGTGGTCACTTTGTGCCAGATTTAAGGGTTGTCAATTGATTAGGACATGATTGGCGACATGAAGTTTTTGGTAGGGACCGACCTCACTTTTTCAGGGCCGCCGGCGCGGGGTCCAAGGGGGTGGATATTGAGCGGTGCTATTTGATTTTGACAGAAAAACGAACCACCATAGTCTGACAACAGAATCGATCATTAATGGCTTTCCACATTCAAGATGTTATAAGATGAAAGTAAAATATTATTTTTTAGAATTAGAATAATTTTAATTTTTTCATCGTTTGATGTAATTACTTGTTATGAAATTACTGGATTATTAAAATCTACAAATTCAAAGTATGAAAAATGAGAAACTCCATGACAAGTATTTGCCTTCCTTGAATCCTAAGGCCTCGGAAGAGGGATGCAAAAGGATCCGGGACCGTATGCAAGCTCTTGACGATTGAAAATGGGGCCTCCTTCAATAGCAACAATCTCTCTAAAATGAGGGATAAGCAATTGTTGGAAAAAAATTTTACGCATTTATAGAGATAGATATTTGATAATGTATAAAATATTAAATTTATTATTAGTAATATGGTTTTATTTTGTATTGGTTAGTGTTCTAATGATTGATTTTTATAATTTTTTATTTTAATTTAAATTGAAAGATTGGATCAAAATGGATTTAAAGAGACAATTTGATGTTAAATGAAATAAGATATCATATTGAGCGTATAAAGAAAAGAAGAAACTTAATTTTTAGTTTTAGATTAAATTTTTTATTTTAATAAAATTTTATTCCAGATAATATTGTGTCTCGGAGATAAAATTTGTATTTTACCTAATCCGGAGGAGTGCTTACTTTTTGGAAAAGATCCATCTTTTACCTTGGAGACAAAAACAAAAGAAAAAAAATGGGGTTTTACAAACAGGATAGCTGCTCATTCTTTATATATTAACAAGGACGGCGAGTGTTCATTCAATTGAAAAAGGGGGCTGCCATCTGGAGTCATTTTCTTCTTTTTAGAATATTTTTTTTTTATTTTCTTTTTATTTTTTTTAAAATTCACCCTCAAGAGTGATTAGTTTATTTTTTTTTTAATTTAAAGAAAATTTTCATTCGGTTGTCCCTCTTACCCTTTTAATTCAAGTATACATTAGTTCTTGATTTACTTACATGAAAGATTTATATTATTTAACCTGAAAATTTAATTCAATATTAATTTTTCTATTATTATTCAGGATTTCAGTAATCCGTAATTGTCATGAATGAATAGTATAAATAGTAACTAGATTATTTATGTTCATGTGTTTTTTACTAATATTCATATTTAACCTAGAGAATTGATAGAATAAAATTAAATAATTGCGTCTATCCCAATTATTTGTATTTTAATTTAACTGTTTTCACAGAATTTAATACTGTTATTATATTGATATGGAATGTTATCATACCCAGTCGATTAATGATAAATTTCGATTGGATACTGGATTTGGTCGATTAAATTAGAAAAACTCAAGATTTATTACGGCTATCCTAATAAATCTAAAATTAAATACTTGAATTGCGATAATATCATTTCTTTTAATCAATGATCAGTGAAACAATCAAATGTATGAACCCTTAGATCAAAGTTTTAATAGATTGATTTTCTTTTAATATTTATTATTTTCATTGTTAATTTGTTTTTTATTTTTTTTAGCTGTTATTTTTAATTTAGAAATTTATTTGACAAACTCTTCATTTTTATTTTTAACACTTAACTAAGAAATTAAATCAATTTAGTTCCTTTGGAATTCAACCTGATACCACTATTGCTATAAATTTATTATATCGGGGAATTAGTATTAATTTTGAGGGTTTCGACAAACCCGTCAAAATTTTGGTGCCGTTGTCAGAGAACTACATTTATTTCATAGTTTGTGTTTTTCACTTGTTTATTGATTTTTGAAGAGAAAGAAAAGATAACAGATTGTTAAAGGATTTTGAAGGAGTTAGTTGCACCAATTTTGAACCAACAACTCTTGTGTATCGAATACCCAGCTCTTGAGATAGCATTCAAACTCAAATTTGGTTTGATTCACTTTCTATTTTTCATGGTCTTTCAGGTGAGAATCTACATAAACATTTGAAAAAATTCCATATTGTCTGCTCGAGCATGAAGCCCTAAGGTATGACTGAAGATAAAAAAAAATTGAGAGTGTTTCCTTTTTCTCTAAAAGATAAGATAAAAGATTGGTTGTATTATTTACCCCCTGGTTCGGTACATACATGGAATGGAATGCAAATATTATTTTTGAAGAAATTTTTTCCTGCATCTAGATCTGCTAACATCAGAAAGGAAATATATGGGATCAGACAATTTAGTGGAAAGACATTATATGAATATTGAGAGGGATTCAAGCAACTCTGTGCTAGTTATCCGCATCATCTAATACCAGATCAGCACTTAATTCAATATTTTTATGAATGACTTATACCCATGAATAAAAATATGGTAGATGCAACCAGTGGAGGAGTTTTAGTCAATAAAACACCAGAAGAAGACAGACAGTTAATTTCAAACATGATAGAAAATTTTCCACAATTTGGGATGAGAGTGGATGGAGCTATAAAACTGGTTAATGAGGTAAGTCACTCGAATCTTGAAAATATAATTTCTGAACTAACTGTTTTGGTCCGTCAATTGGCTGTAGGATAATCACAGGTAGCCAAGATTTGTGGCATATGCTCAATTCCTGGACATCCTACGGATATGTGCCTAACATTGAAAGAGAACTCTTTTCAACAAGCAAATATCGTAGCAGAATTTCCTGATTAACTTGAACGTATATATGATCCTTACTCCAATCATTACAATCCTGGATGGAGGGATCATCCGAATTTGAGTTATGGAAACCAAGGAGGACAGTCAAAATATCTATCTTAATTTTTTTATAGACCATCACCAATACCTGCACAATTTTCTAATTCAGGTATGTCTCTAGAAAATATTGTGAAAGTTTTCGCGACTAACACTCAACAATTTCAACAGGAAACGAGAGCAAATATATAGAATTTGAAGAACCAGATTTCCCAACTAGCGACCTCGTTTAGTAGGTTGGAGACAAAATTCTGGAAGATTTCCCTTACAAATGGTGGTGAAGTCCAAAGAGAACGTTAGTGCAATAACATTAAGAAGTGAGAAGAAAGTTCATTCAAGTTTTACTACATATAAGAAGGAGGATGAAGGGAATGATGTGGACAAAGAAGATGAACGCATGCATGAAAATCCAATCAAGGTAACATCCGAATCCTCTTTATCTAACACTTTTAGTGCAATTGCACCACTTTGTCCTAGCAGGTTGGAAAATTCAGAGAAGGAAATTAAGAAATTAAAAGATGATGAAATGGGTGAGAATATGTCTGATGTGATCAAGAGAACTTTACTCGAAAAATGTACGAATTCAGGTATGTTCACTTTATCTTATGTTATTAGTAAAAAAAAAAAAATTGAGCATGCCATACTAGACTTAGGAGCACTTATAAATATCATGTCTTATTCAATTATAGTACTCTGAAATTGGGTCCCGCAAAAGAAACTGAGGTCGTTATTCAGTTAACTAATCATTTTTGTGCTTATCAGAAGGATTGTTGAAGATGTTTTGGTGCAGGTTAACGAATTAATTTTTCCAACTGATTTTTACATCTTGAAATTGGAAGGAGACACTATCACAGATTCAGCTCCACTTCTATTAGGAAGACCATTCATGAAAATATCAAAAACAAAAATAGATGTAGACGAGGTACTCTCCCTGTCGAGTTCGACGACAAAATTATTAAATTTATTATTTTTGATCCTATGAAATATCCGAATAAGTGTCAATCAATTAGTTTTGCTGATGTTGTTGATTTAATTGTGCAGGAAATTTATAAAGAAAAATGTGATATAAATTCTGAATTGAATGCACAATTAGACCTAAAAGGAAAGTTATATGAGACTCCCAAGTTAAAGTTGAAACCTCCTTGAAGAGAAACAAATGGAAAACGTTGAGCATAAAGACGTTAAACAATTGTGTTTGTTGGAAGACATCCCAATATTTTTCTTGAATTTGATTTAGTTTATAGTATTTTCTCATTTAATTTTGGGTATTTGACTAATATCACTTATCTCTTCTTTCAATTTTTACATGTGCCTAGTGATTTCCCAAGCAAAGTCCCGGATAGAGCAAGTCAGAAAATTGGACAGAAGTAGTTTTTGTATTACTAGATGATCACACGGTTTTCAAAAGGGGGGGTCATAAATTTGGACAGAAACAGTCTTTGTATTACCAGATGATCACGCGATTTTCAGAAAAGGAATAAAAACATTTTTGATAGAAGCACTCTCTCTTTTACCAAATGATCATGCCGTTTTAAGCTTTAAAAAAAAATCAAGAGGAAAGGGGGCAAAAGAGAGGGGAGAGAATATTTTCATCACCTTTGCAACTCCATCTCTCTTGCGATTTCTCTACAGATCATCTCTTTGGTTCAATCGATCCTCCATCATCAATCTTCTCCTTCGGTTCACCAATCATCACCTTCACCAAACCCTAGTTCGTCCATCATCCTCTTCACAAAACCCCTTTTCGATCGCAAAACCCTAGAAGACCCAACGCACACTTCTTTCGATCAAAAATCCTAATCGAACCCTACTCTTCTTTTTGATTGCCAACCGTAATCGACTGTCCTCCTCCTTCAATCATCATTCAGTCTCATCAATTAAAGGCTTCTCTATCACAATTTCAATCTTCTGACACCTTTGCGAATTTGGGTATTCTCTCAAACCTTAGTTCGATCGAAGAGCTCCCCATCACCATTCGAAGCCCTAGGTTCTGTTTCACTATTTTTCTATCATCATTCCTCAATTTCCCCTTTCAATTGAACCCTTGCCCCCCTTTTCCATTGAAACCCTAAATCCTCATTCCATTCGCAATCCTAAGTTTCGATTTATCAATTCCCATCATAACTTTCACATCTCTCCTTCGATTGAAAACCATATTCGTCTCCGTTCACTCTTCACAACCCTAAGTCCATTTTGAGAATCCCAAAATTTCTGAAGCCTATCCCTCCAAATTTTCCACCTTGCTAGGACCTAATTCCGTCAATGGGGAAGAAACGGGTTGTAATACATAGGTATGGATTTCGAGATTGACAATTTGTTTCATCTTCAATTGAAACTCTATCCCAATAAACACAAGTCGCGATCCCGCATTGCACAAGGCAAGGCAATCCTTCCTCTAGCTCCTTTGAAGTTAGGAGGTTGTCTCAGGTTTAACACTGCAGAGCACAAACACAACAACAAATCTCGCTGGTGGAGAGGAACATTCAAGCACGCGTTGACTTTGTGGGATTTCAACTCCGATTCCCGCCATAACCTTAGGGGAGTTTTCTTTATTTCTCCTCTTTTCATTGTCCTATCTTATTGCCTTAGATGCTTTTCTGACTCTGGTTTTCATTTTGTACTGTGTTTATGAATCCTTTAGTTTTGTGCCGAATTTATTACTTTTGCATCATTGAGGACAATGTCGCATTTAAGTGTGGGGGAGGGTTTTATGCACCTATATCATTTCTTCTATTTTCCTTGGAACTTCGTACTCTCTTGATTTTTGTCTGAAAAAAATCTTGAATTAGTATGCATTATTGATTTGAATTGAAATGCATAAAGGAGATAAGTGTGATTAGCTATTTTGGATAAAAATGTTTTTAAGTGTTCCATTGACTTTAATGATTGAATTAAATAAAAATGTGCAAGATTTGATATAACATTACACACTTTTGTGAGTTTTTTAGTCTTAAGAGTATACCATCATCTTTGCTCTAATTTTTTCTTCAAGAGTGTGCATCAATCATAGTATATTTATTCTAAAACTTTCTTTACTTTACATTTCAAGACTATATCCATGAGTTCATGCATTAATATGCTGGGGGCATTTAGATTTACCCCTTTTAGCTATCTTAAAAATATCTTCCTGTGCATATTAATCCCCCTAGTAAACCCAATTGAGTTTATGCCATTTTTCTTTGTTTATAACCTCATCAATTGACACATAACTTTCTTTTTATGTTTAACCTTTTTTTTTTGTCCTTATATCATAGAAACATGTGATTAAAGTTTGAATGAGTGGTTATTTGTAAAAGGGAATGAGATAATTTATTTTGGGGATTGTTTTTAGAGATTCAATCATACGATTGTGGATGATTTGTGTATACATTATATTTTCATTCATCCTCGAATTTGTTATCTTCAAAAAAAACAAAAACAAAAACAAAAACAAAAATAAAAACAAAAAAAAGAAAGAAAAAAACAAAAAGAAAAAAAAAACGAAAAGAGAAAAAAGTAAAATTCGAGAAATTTGAAAAAGAAAAAAAAATTAAATTTTTGATCGAGAAATGAGATGGTCTCGATTAGGTTATTTTTCTTTGAGTTGATTGTATTTCATGATATGTGATATATTTAATAGTGAGAAATGGTTTTGTAATATTTGACATGTTTCTTTAACATACATTGCACATTATATTTACTCTCTTATTTTACTTTTACTCAAGCCACGTTACAATCTTTATAAAGACTCCCGAATTTTTTTGTTTTGAATTCATATAATTAATGGTGGAGATTTGATTAATAAGCAACTTTATAGTAATGACATATTATATTTTGATTTTAAGAGTTATTGAAAAATTCCCTTAAACATTTTGAGTGTATAGAGTGAATCCCTTGTGAAAGTATTGGATCTTGATACATTGATTTTTGATGAAATTATTGAATTGATGGGATGTTTATATTTTCTTTTAAATATTATGGTACTATGATTACTTATTCTCTGAATTGTTATTTTGGTTTGAATGTTTCAATGTGTGCTACTTGTAGTTGTTGGATGATGAAATGAAGGAGGAGAATGAGTGAAGAGCAGAATAGTTGAGAGACATTGGTATAGTGAATGTTTGAGGACAGACATTGGTTTGGTGTGGATAAACCCAATTATTTGTATTTTGGTTTAATTATTTTCACAGAATTTAATACTGTCATTATATTGATATGAAATGTTATCGTGTCCAATCAATTAATGATAAGTTTCGATTGGATACTGGGCTTGGTCGATTAAATTAGGAAAACTCAAAATTTATTATGACTATTCTAATAAATCTAAAGTTAAATGTTTGAATTGTGAGAATATAATTTCTTTTAACCGATGATCAGTGAAACAATCGAATGTATGAACTCTTGGATCAGAATTTTGGTAGATTGATTTTCTCTTAATATTTATTATTTTTATTATTAATTTGTTTCTTATTTTTTTAATTTAAAAATTTATTTGACAAACCTCATATTTTTATTTTAGTACTTAACTAAGAAATTAAATCAAATTAATTCTTTTAGAATTTGATCTGATACTATTATTGTTATAAATTTATCGTATCGATAAATCAATATTAATTTTAAGAGTTTCGACGAATCGGTCAATGCTCACTACTAATTTTTATAGTATTTATATGCTTGAAAAGCAGATACACTGATTTTTGAATATTTAAGTGACTTTGAAGATGAGCCTTTTCTTAAGTTAATCTTGTAGTCATGTTTTAAGGAGAATGACCAAGAGCTGCTGCTCAGCCTTTCCACTCTCGATCCAATTATCAATGGACAAGATCTTCAATTTTAAGAATACAAAATGAATTCTCACGGATTAGGATCTTTCTGTACAGCATTTATTTGAATTCAAACAATCAGGATTTATTGCATGCTATTCCTCACATTGCAAGTTGCACAAATTGGTTAAAGGGGTCCTCCGAAGTTGCAAAGTTGTCAAATACAATGAGCGGTTGGTATTGTGATACTGTATGTGACCAACAAGAGAGAGGGTGGGGGCTGAATCTGTCTTCAAAGAGGGGTTCTTCAAAAGACCCACCTTCTTGGCAGGGCTGCAAGCATAGACCCTAAATGTGAGAAAGAGGGAGAGAGAGAGAGAGAGATTGCAAAGTTGTCAAATACAATGAACGGTTGGTATTGTGCTACTGTATGTGACCAACAAGAGAGAGGGTGGGGGGCTGAATCTGTCTTCAAAAAGGCTTCAAAAGTCCCACCTTCTTGGCAAGGCTGCAAGCATGGACCCCAAATGTGAGAGAGGGAGAGGGAGAGGGAGAGTGGTTTTGAAGTCCTTCAAAAGTCCCATCTTGGCAAGGCTGCAAGCATCGACCCCAAATGTGAGAGCGAGAGAGAGAGAGAGAGAGTGATTTTGAAGTCAATTTCAAAGATTGCAGCTTGGTCTGATTCATTGATCGAAAGTGCAACAGTTAAGGCTGCAACTTGTATGCACTATTGTCTTTATTCAAAAATATCTTCTGTGGTTCCGAAATATGTCATATGGTCATTAATTTTGGTCGGTGCCTTGCAGGAGTGCAAAAAATCAGATCCAAGTGGTCGTGTGGGCTCTTACATTTTGTTGGCTCCGGAAAGAAAATGTTCACATCTCATAGAAACATGCTTATGATGTCGACCACCAGTAGCTAGACATTTTTCAAACAAGACTATTCATTATGAACATGTTTAAATAAATTTACTTTATATTTAAGTAATAATTTAATTACTTAAAATTTAAATATAATTTGCTAATATATCAAATTTAAAGTAGTGTTTCAGAAATTATAACTAGAGCAGTTTTTTTCAATTATCTCATTTCCCGATTAATATTTTTAAACTAAAGTAAAATTTTTTAGTAGGAAATATAATTTTTTTTCTAAATAAAAAAAAATAAATTTTTTATAAGAGCTATTTAAGTTATTGTTTTATTGATATTTTCTTATTAAAAAATTACACTTATCTCAGTTGATCTAACCTAAATGACTCCCAATAAGGCCTAAATCTATAACTCGACCCAAACCATTTTTTTTTCTTCTCTTTCAAGTGTTCCTTGTAATTCTTGGTAAGCATTATAAAAATAGTTTTTGGCAAAAAACATAATATCTAAGCCAAAACAATAAGGTTTTTCTTTTTCCTACAAAAAGAAGGGAAATATTAAAGTTATTGAGCCAAACAATTTCCCGAGGCCTCACATATTTCTAATTTGGTTTAAGCTTAAAATCTCTTGTTATGGATTCCAAAGAACACAATCTACACTCTAAATAGGTCTAAAAAGTAAGAATGAATGTTAAAATTCCAATTTACCCAAAGAAAAATGGTGCATGGAACACGAATTATTTACCTCATTCTTGAATGCATGTAATATTTTCTTCACCAATGCCTTTTTAGTCCGATGAGTACCTTAAATAAAATTTCAGATTCAAATTGTAGATAACAAGAACAAGTATCAGATTCAATTTGTATCAGAAACATTTTCTTCAGAAGCTTTGTAGTATTTCTCCTTTCTTTTAATGTATTAAATCTTCAAACTAATTTTGTAAATTTTTTTCTGTAATTTAATTTGTAAAAAAGGGTATGTTTGATCATAGACACCAAATGAAAAACTCTTAAAAGTTGTACATACAAAAGATGTCTTCGGCAAAAAACTCCTCGACCGTAACAAAACCAAATCCATACCTGTAAGGGTATAGCAAGAATCATTAAAGCATGTCAGAAATGTTGAGCAAAATAGCTTGATTTAAAAATATAACAAATATCATATTAAATTATTAAAATTAAAATCTTGATAATTAAAATTAAAATTCAGATCGGATAGAAAAAATATTAGAAAAAATATTTAATTCCATAGCAAAAAATTGAATCGAATAAGATTCTAATCCGAGCAAAATTTTGGATACGACCTTCCAAATCAAATTTATTCTCACTAAAACTCTCTCTATGATGGGGGTATCAGAGGAGTATAGTGATGCATTTACCCAAAAATCATAACCCTATTTATAGTTGTAAAAATGATTTTACCTTTTAAATTCATAACAAAATTTGCATGGTTAGCTTGTTTCAATTAACTTACCAAATTCACATGAATTTAGGTAACTTCCAGCTGTCCTTAAGTTACCCTTCAATATTTCTTATTTAACCCATCATAAATAGTAAATGTCCATTGATATCTACTCATTTATTTATTTTCATATCCTATCAGTTATATTAAATCCAAATTACTGAATTTTCAAATTTATTAGATATTTTCATATGGGTTTAACTTAAATAACAGTATGCAATATATAATTATTTTAATATATAACCTCAACATTGGATTAATGATCCAACAATCTCTCACTTGGACTATATATAAAATCTCATAATTATGTAATTGTAAAACAACTGAATAAATTTAATTTTTTTGTCAATACTAAATGTATTTACAATCAATCTGATCTATCAATCATATCAATTTAGAATTAAAATGGTTTTTATTATATTTCTTTTGTTACTCAACCCATCAATGGTGACGTAAATTGATATAACTAATAATATGAATCATGATATGAATGTGTAGTATAGAAATGTCCTGCTATGTGATAGGTCATCAAGGTTACAAGGAATTCACAAGATCTAACTCAAGTTTCAGTTGGCCGGTAATAAAAGTTCGAGTTAAAAGGTTCAAAAAAATACTGAATAACTTAATTTAGAGGGTTTTAAAATAAGAAATTTGAGTCCAAATGAATGAAAAACCAAAAGGGACCTTAATTATATTTATATAAACCCAATTGGAAGAATGAATGATCTAAAACTACCCAAAACCAATGAAGGATGAAAATAAAGAAAAGTAACAGTAAGACTTGATCAAAATAGTTTGATTTATTTAGTTTTCTAATTTTTTCTTTGTAATTAATATTTTAATTTCCTAATTTTTGATTGTTTAGGGAGTTATTAAATTTTTAGTTACCAATTTAGTCTTTACCTTTAGTTTATAAATAAGCTATTACATATTGTGTAAAATACAACTTTTGAAAGAATTAATAAAATTGTGAGATTTCTTCACATGTTTTGTTCTTTTGAAAACTTTTGAACTTATTCAAGATAAGAGTTTTGTTTGATTCTTTGACTTATCAATTTATGTTTTGAACCATCTAGATTGTGGTGTCATTCATTCCATCTTTATACTAAGATTTTTATTCTAGTGAGAAACGAGTTTAAAATCATATACTTTAAGTTCTTCATCCTTTAGAGTAAGGGTTGAATCTTTAATTCCACCGGTTCAAATAATTTGTTGGGACGATTTTTGGGCTAAATTAACTTGTTCGTGGGTTTTAAGATTTCTATACCCGTCGGGTTCACATCAGTTGGTATCAGAGTTAATCCAGGTTTTTTTTTCCTTCGAATTATTCTTATTTTATTTTTTTCTTTCTTTTGTTCTTGTTTGTGTCTTAAAACTCTAATTCCAATCTCAATTCATTATCTTGACCAAAATTCTTCATTCGTAGGTTTATTTCTTGTTTTTTGTATATTTCATTCTTTATTTTGTGCTACCATAGCTAAAAAAAAAAGGCCATTAAAAAAAGGTCATACAAAAAAAAAAAAAAAAGAAGGGTAAAAATAAAGAGGCAAAAAAAAAAGGGAAGGGCCAAAGAAAAAGGCTGTGACAAAAAAAAAAAAAAAAGAAGAAAAGGCCAAAAAAAAAAAAAAAGAATGCCCATAAAAAAAAGAGGTCGTGAAAAAAAAAAGGACAGTTTCCAAATTTTATAAAATTGACAATTCTTCATTTTGTGATTTTGTTTAAATTTGGCAAGTTTTAAAGTGTTATTACCAAATTTGAATTAAAATTTTCTAATTTTTTTGGTTGAGTTTGAAATATTTCTTTATTTGTGTACTTTTCTAAATTTGTACACTTTTCTACATTCAAAATTTTCTATAATTATTTTTTATTCTCGATCTCTTTCCTTATTTGCTCTATTTCTTATTTGTTCCATTCATTATTTGTTTCCTCTTAAATTAAAAATTTTTCAAATTTGTAACTTTCTTTATTTCTAATTTTTTTTTCTTTCTTGATTTTCTTTCTTTGTGCCTCATATTAATATTTTTTTTATATAAGTCTTTGAATTTCATACGACAATTATTCTTGAGTTGAATTCTCGAGTTCAATAAAGAATTTGACTAAGTGAAGAGAAGTGATAAAAGGCAAGAGAGAAGTCATTAAAAATAAAAGTCAAATTCAAAGAGTGAAACACGAGTGGATTTAAGTGAATCATTATTTTTGAATAAAACACGTGAGGGAGTATGGTGAAATTCTTTCCTATTTTATTCTAACATTGTCTTATAAATTCCAATCATGTCTCAAAATCAAAAAGATAACACAAGTGAGGAGGTTCAACCACACGTTGGGCCGAATTTACAACTATAAGCATTTATAGGGGAGATGAGACGGATGATAAAGAATGAGTTAGATCTTATACATGAAAGGTTGGATAGGGTAGAAGAGGGATCGCAAAGGGGACAACCATCAATAGGGCCAAACCCCTCAAGAAGGAATATGTTTCATCAAAGGGAAATTGAAATTGTGGATGAGTTTGAAGAGGATGGTTTAGATGAGGAGTTTCATAGGTTACCAGTGGGTAGTCATAAGAGACTTGGTTGAGATAGAGAAGTTAGGAATCGGGTAGACAATAATTTAGGTAGTATCAAGATAAAAATTCGGTCGTTTCAAGGTAAAAGTGATCTCGAGGCATATCTTGAGTGGGAAAAGAACATTGAGTTAGTTTTTTATTGTCACAATTATTCCGAATTAAATAAGGTAAAACTTGTTATTATTGAGTTTACTGATTATGCAATTGTATGGTGGGATCAGTTGTACATCAATAGAAGGCAGAATGAGAATCGACCTATTGAAACTTGGGATAAGATGAAGAGGGTGATGAGACGACGATTTGTGCCGAGTCATTATTATATGGATTTATATCTCAAGTTGCAAAGTCTCCACCAAGGTAACGCAGTGTAGACGAGTATTGTAAAAAGATGGAGATGACTATGATTAGAGCCAATATGGAAGAAGATAGAGAGACGACGATGACTAGATTTTTGAAAGGTTTAAATCGAGAGATTGCCAATACAATCGAGATTCACCATTATGTGGAGTTAGAGGATTTAGTACCTATGACAATCAAGGTTAAGAGGCAGCTCAAGAGACGCAATAGACGGCCAAGACCAACCCCACAGATTTTGAATGCAACATCTTGGAGAACGAGCTATCCGAAGAAAGAAGAAAATTCAGTCATCTCTAAAGTTAAGCCTGAACATAAACCAGCTGCCTCCACCACAACTTCTCAAGGTAAGGCAGCTTCCACTTCAACTCGTTCTAGTGAGATTAAATGCTTCAGGTGTCAAGGAAAAGGACATATAGCTAGCCAATGTCCAAACAAGTGAGTTATGGTGATTCAGGAAAATGGTGCAATCGAGTCTGAAGATGAAGATGACATTGATTGTTTGTCACCATTAGAAGATTCCACCATCGGAGATGAGAAGTACGGAGCTGAACACGGTGAGATGTTAGCACTAGTTACATGTCGAGCCTTAAGCTTACAAGCCAGAAGAGATGATGAAGAAGTACAGCAGGAGAATATCTTTCACACTCGTTGCCATGTGAAAGATAAGGTATGTATTTTAATTATTAACGGTAGTAGTTTTACTAATATTGCAAGTAAGATTTTAGTGAAAAAGCTGAATTTGCCAACCACTAAACATTCTCAACCATACAAGCTATAATGGTTGAATGATAGTGGAGAAGTGAAGGTTACAAAGCAAGTTGTTGTGCCATTTCAGATTGGGAAATATGAAGATGAGGTGTTATGTGATGTGGTGCCAATGCAGGCTAGGCATATTTTGTTAGGAAGGCCTTGGTAATTTGATCAACATGTGCAACATGATGGCTTCACTAATAAGTATTCATTCGTGTTCAATCAACGAAAAATCACTCTGATTCCGATAATACCAAAACAAGTCTATGAAGATCGAGTGAGATTGTAAAAATTGAGTGAACAAAAGAAACTGAGAGATCAAAATGAGTTGAGAAAACAAAAAAAGAGAGAGAGGTCAAATTTGGTAAGAAAGAGAAAAGAGAGAAAAGTTCGGCTGATGAGGTAAAATCAGAGAGAAAACAAAAGAATTTTTATGTCAAAATAAGTGAGGTTAAGCGAGCAATGCTCTCTAAACGACCAATGATTATACTTATGTATAAAGAAACATTTTTAAGTACTGACTAACTAAACCCTTCTTTGTTTAATACTGTTGTTTTTCTGTTGCAAGAATTTGAAGATGTGTTTCCCAAAAAGTTATCCCAAGGTTTGCCACCCATCCGAGAGATTGAACACCAAATCGATTTCATACCTGGTGCATCAATTTCAAATCGTCCAGTATATAGAAACAATCCAGAAGGGGCAAAGGAGCTACAAAGGTAAATCAAAGAGTTGATGAAAAAGGGATATATGAGAAAAAGCATGAGTCCATGCGCAGTTTCGGTGATTTTGGCGCTTAAGAAAGATGGAACATGGAGAATGGTGTTGATTGCTGAGCTATCAACAATATAATGGTAAGATATCAACACCCTATTCCTCGATTAGATAACATATTGGATGAATTGCATGGTGTTTGTATATTTTCTAAGATTGACCTTAAGAGTGGATATCATCAAATACGCATGAAAGAAGGAGATGAATGGAAAACAACATTTAAAACTAAATATGGATTATATGAATGGTTAGTAATGCATTTTGGATTAACCAATGCTCTTAGTACATTCATGTGTTTAATGAATCATGTTTTACGTACTTTCGTTGATAAATTCATAGTTGTTTACTTTGATAATATTTTGGTTTATAGTAAAAGCTTACATGATCATGTCTCATATTTACATTCGGTTTTAGATGAACTTAGAAAGGAAAAGTTATATGCTAATCTTAAAAAGTGTACTTTCTACAAAGATTGTTTTTCTAAGTTTTGTTGTGAGTGCTAAAAGTATTGAGGTTGATGAAGAAAAGATCAAAACCATTCAAGATTGGCTGACCCCCTCAAGTATAGGTGATGTTAGAAGTTTTCATGGGCTTGCTAGTTTTTACAGGGGGTTCGTGAAAGATTTTAGCACCATCACTGCACTGCTTACACAAGTCATTAAGAAGAATGTTACATTCCAATGGGGTGAAGAACAAGAGAAGGCGTTTCAACTTATTAAACATAAACTTACTCATACTCCTTTACCTAATTTTTCTAAAACGTTTGAAATTGAATGTAATGTTTATGGTGTAGGTATAGGCGTTGTTCTTATGCAAGATGAAAGACCACTTGCGTATTTTAACGAGAAGTTAAGCAGGACTATACTTAACTATCCTACCTATGACAAAGAATTGTACCCTTTGGTTCGAGCTTTAGAGACATGACAACACTATTTGTGGTCGAAAGAATTTGTGATCTGTATAGATCATGAATCCTTGAAACATTTGAAAAGTCAACATAAGCAGAATAAGAGACATGCTCGATGGATGGAATTCATCGAAACTTTTTCTTATGTTATTCGATATAAACAAGGTAAAAAGAATGTAGTCGTGGATGCACTTTCACGAAGATATGCCTTAATCTCTACTCTTGATGCTAAATTTCTTGGTTTTGAGCATATTAAGGAACTTTATCATGATGACCACGATTTTGGAAAAATTTATAGTGCTTGTGAAAAATCTGCAGAGGGTAAGTTCTATAGGCATGAGAACTTTTTGTTTAGAAAAAATAAATTGTGCGTGTCAAATTGTTTATTGAGAGATTTGTTAATTCGGGTATTTCATAGTGAACGGTTAATGAGACATTTTGGAATCGCCAAAACCTTGGCTATTTTACAGGAACACTTTTATTGGCCATACATGAAGCGAGACGTTGAGAGATTTTGTGGTATATGCATTACCTATAGGCAAGCTAAATCTAGGGTTCAACCTAATGGTCTTTATACACCCCTACCTATTCCTAGTTCACCTTGGATTGACATTTCGATGGATTTTGTTTTGGGTTTACCTAGGAATAGATATGGACGAGATTCGATTTTTATGGTTGTAGATCGGTTTTCTAAGATGGCTCATTTTATTCCTTGTCATAAGTCTGATGATACTTCTCATATTACGGATTTATTCTTTAGGGAGATTGTAAGATTACATGGGATGCCTAAAACAATCGCTTCAGATCGGGATGCTAAGTTCTTGAGTTACTTTTGGAAGATATTATGGGAAAAGTTAGGAACGAAACTTTTATTTTCAACAACTTGTTATTCTCAAACTGATGGTCAAACAGAAGTAATTAACAGAACTTTATCGACTTTGTTGAGTGATAACGTGCAAAATTGTTGAATTTATTGTTATTATTATGTGTTGATTTTGCATTGACTAGTACTTTAATGATAGATTTTTTTGATTTTTTTATTATTAGGTGGTTGGAATTGGAAGATTTGGACAAAGTAAGTTTAAAAAGGCAATTTTGAGTTAAATGGAGCAAACATCTTATTGGGTCTATAAAGAAAAGAAGAAACTTAATTTTTTTAGTTTTAATTATTTTTAGTAGGTATTTTATTTTAGGTAAAATTGTTTTAGGAGTTAATTTTTATTTTCTATTAGAGGAGTTTTTATTTTGTTGGAAAAAATTTCCTTTTTGAAAAAAAAGAAACAAAATCATTCAAGAATCTCCGCACCAAGAGTCGACTGCTGTTCATTAAAGGCAAGAGGAATATTCAAATTCTACAAGAGGCACATTTAAGGAAAATAGAAGCACACCTACTGTTTATTGGAAAAAAAAAAAGAAAGAAAAAAGGAAACACAAGAGTCCAGACGGTTGCTTATTCAAGGAAAGCAAAATGGTGTGAAGAATATATATATATTCTCAACAAGGAGGAACACAATTGAAAAAATTTTTTTTCCACTTCTTCAAGCAGCTGACGGCTGCTGCTGGGGAGTACATTCTCCCTCTCCTCAAAACATTTTTTTATTCTTTTTATTCTTTTTATTTTTTCTTTTGTTCAAAACTCACCACCATGAGTGAGTAGTTCTTTTATTCTGATTCAAGGGGAATTTTAATCGATTGTTCTTCATTATGAGGTTAGGTACTTAATTTAATTTTTTGTCTTTTGTTCAAGTATTCGTTGATTCTTGATTTAATTTTAGGAAAATCTAATATTGGTTAATCTGACAATTTAATTCAATATTAGCTTTTCTATTACTATCCAGGAATTCAGTGATCCGTAATTGTCATGAATGAATGGTACAAGTAGTAACTAGGCTATTTTTGTTTATGAGTCTTTTACCGGTATTCATATGACCTAGGGAATCAATGGAACAAAATTGAATAATTGTGGCTATACCAATTATTTATATTTTGGTTTAACTGTTTTCACAGAATGTAATGCTATCATTTATTGATATGGAACGCTATCGTACCCAGTCGATTAATGATAAATTTTGATTGGATGCTGGGTTTGATCAATTAATTTAGAAAAACGCAAGATTTATTATAGCTATCCTAATAGATCTAAGGTTAAATACTTGAATTATAAGAATAATATTTTTAACCAATGATCAATAAGACAATCGAATATATGAACCTTTAGATCGAACTTTGGTAAATTGAATTTATTCCTTAATTTTTAGTATTTTGTATTATTGA
Organism: Dillenia turbinata; assembly: GCA_037126225.1. Taxonomy (NCBI): domain Eukaryota; kingdom Viridiplantae; phylum Streptophyta; class Magnoliopsida; order Dilleniales; family Dilleniaceae; genus Dillenia; species Dillenia turbinata. The sequence continues at coordinate 14,829,492 of JBAMMX010000023.1, read as the reverse complement.
TTTGTTTCTTATTTTTAGATTATTAATTTTTATTTAGTAATTTTTTATTTTAGTAAATTGTTTAAAAACCCCCAACTTTATTTTTAACATTAACTAAGAGAATAAATTAATTAGTTCTATTGGGATTCGACCTGGTAACCACTATTGCTACAGTTTGTTGCATTGGGAAAATCAGTATTAATTCGAGGGTTTCGACAACCCGACCATTGAGGGCTGTCATTAGTAAAAATATTAAAATTTGGGAAGAATGTTTGTCACATGTTGAGTTTTCATATAATCGTATTGTTCACTCTGCTACTAAGTTCTCACCGTTTGAAATTATTTATGGTTTTAATCATTTAACTCCTTTGAATTTATTACCTTTACCTATTTCTGAGCAAGTGAATTTAGATGGTAAGAAAAAAGAAGAATTTGTAAACAACTTCATGAGAAGGTACGGTTCAACATAGAGAGGAGGACCGAACAATACACAAAGTAAGGCAACAAGAGACGTCACAAGTTGGTTTTTGAACCCGGTGATTGGGTTTGGTTACACATGCGAAAAGAAAGATTTTCAACACAAAGACGTTCTAAGTTATTACCCCGATGAGATGGTCCTTTTCAAGTGTTAGAACAAATCAACGACATACTTACAGACTTGATTTACCATGTGAGTATAATGTTAGTGCTACTTTCAATATTACTGACTTGAGTTCTTTTGATATAAGTGATGATTTGAAGACAAATTCTTCTCAAAAAGGGGGAAATGATGAGGTCATCAAGGTTACAAGGAATTCATAAAATCCAACTCAAGTTCCAATTGGGCCGGTAACAAAAGTTCGAGTTAAAAAGTTCAAAAGAATATTGAATAACTTAATTCAGAGGGTTTTACAATAAGATTTTGGAGTCCAACTGAATGAAGAATCAAAAGGGGTCTTAATTATGTTCATACAAACCCAATTGGAAGAATGAAGGGCCTAAAACTACCTAAAACCAAGGGATGACAAAAATAAAGAAAAATAGCAGCAAGATTTGGTCAAAATAGTTTATTCTTTGTAATTAATATTTTAGTTTCCTAATTTTTGATTGTTTAGAGAGTTACTAAATTTTTAGTTATCAATTTAGTCTTTATCTTTAATCTATAAATAGACCATTACACATTGTGTAAAATACAACTTTTGAGAGAATTAATAAAATTGTGAGGTTTCTTCACACGTCTTGTTCTTTTGAGAACTTTTGAACTTATTCAAGATAGGAATCTTGTTTAGTTCTTTGACTTATCAATCTAGGTTTCGAACCACCTATATTATGACGTCATTCATTCTATCTTTATACCAAGGTTCTTATTTTATTGAGAAACGGGTCCAAGATCATATACCTTAGATTCTTCCTCCTTTAGAGTAAGAGTTGAAGTCTTTAATTCCACCGATTCAAATAATTCGTTGGAACAATTTTTAGGTTAAATTAACTTGTTCGTGGGTTCTAGGGTTTCTATACCCGTCGGGTTCACATCACAATGTGACCTTTAACATATTTATTTCTAGTTGATCCTTTTTTGTGAAATCATATCATACTTAATGTCAAAGTGTGATCTGAAACAGAATCTTTGTTTTTAAAGAAAATGCTCTTAAACTGAAATAACCAAAAACTATTAATATTAAATAAACATCTAAAATCACAAATTTTTACTAAAACTGAATATATTGAAATGATATGACACTCATTCGAGCAGTTTGTTCATAAACCTCTTTGGGTGACAATCGCTTAGTATCCGCGTAATCATGGAGTTAATGACAACATACTCTATAGACAACTGTTCTCTCTGAATCTTTTATTTGACAACCAGGAACTTGATGTCAATATACTTTGATATCGTTGAATTTTTGTTATTATTGGAATAAAGGTCTACTAATTTATTATCACAAAATAATCAGAGTAGTCTGTTAATGCCATCCATTAGCTGAAATTTTGTGATAAAGTTTTGTAACCATATTCTATAAATAGATGTCTCTTGACATGCTATAAATTCCATTGTCACAGTGGAAGAGATTATAAGAGACTATTTAGCATTCTTTTAAGAAATGACTCTTCTTGTTAGCATGTAGATATAACGTGATGTAAACTTCAAGCTATCTTAACATCTTCAAAATCAAAATCAGTATATTGAATGATTTCAAACTAATCTGACTTATGATAACTAAGTATATGCCCTTTTATTCCCTGTAAATACCACATGATCTGTTTAGTTACTTTCCAATACTCTATTCCTAAATTAATTAAATTCCAGCCCAACCTTTCTATAATATACGCAATATCTAGACGAGTCTGAATATGTATCAGACTCTATACTACTAATGCATAAAGAATTTTCTGCAATTCCTATGTTTAAGGTCATTCTTGAGATACTAGTTGAGACTAAATTTGTCTCTCTTAACCATAGGGGTATCTCCTAATTTATAATTTTGAATGTCATATCTTTTGAGAATTCTTTTGATATATAAAACCAAAAAAAAAAAAAAAAATACTTGTTCCCACAGAACGTATGATATATATAATTATCAATCAAATTCATCTCAAAGTCTAACGAAGTGAAGATTTGATTAAATTTGTAATATTACTGTTAGAATACTTGCATGAATTTTATCTATTCCTTCATGTCATCAGTTCTGGAGGTAGTTGAACTTGTTTTTTCAAAATTGAGGGTTCTCTAATAATGTTCTGATCTATATTTCTCCACGTAAACTCAACATTCTCAAAAAATCATACATTTTCTGAGTCAAAAATGACATTATTTGTAGAGTTATAAAATTTATACTCCTTAAACTTTTCAGAGTACCCCTACAAAATAACAACTAACCGTCTCGACGTTCAGTTTTCTTTTACTAGGCCTAATAGACCTAATCTCAGTTGAACAATCTCAAACGTGCAGATACTTTAGATCAGGATATGTGCCTATTCAAAGTTCGTAGGGGGTTTTGATAGTTGTCTTAGTGGAAAATCATGTTCAAGATGTATGCTGCAATCTTGATTGAGCCATTTCATGAATAATTATCTATAAATATGATAAAATATCTTTGACCATTCTAAGAACAAAAAAAATGACCCACAGATATCTGTATATATCAGTTCTAAAACATCTGAAATCCTATTAATTTCAATCTCCTTTTGTTGATTTGTTTTCCCTTTATACAATTTATACAAATATCAAAATTTGTGAAATCAAGAGCATCAAGGATTTTCTCTAGCACAAGTCCCATTATTCTCTGTTTAGAGATATTATCCAATCTCTTGTACCACGATAGAGAAAAATTCTCATTGGTTAATTTACGTCATATACTTTGAGTACAATTTTGCAGGAATTCATTAAATGAAACAACAATATCAACATAATATAGATTATCAAATCCTGATAGAGAACCGAAACTACCCAATCTGGACTTAAGAAACCATCCAACTTTTTTATTTATGAAAGAAGAGGTAAATGCTGATCTGTCCAACACAAAAATGAAAATCAAATTCCATCAAAAGGTGAAATAACAAAAGTTTTATTAAAATTCAAATAAAAACTGGTTTTCACTAATAATTTAAACTTTCTTATTATTATAACTGAAACTTTATTGACATCATCCACGTAAATGTATCTTTCACCATTAATTAACAATCGACAATTTAATAAATCCTACGTAGACACATTGATATAAATAGTAGCAGTGGAATTTGACCACAAATGTGTTATGTTACCGAAATTAAATTAATATCAGAATAAATCAAACTAAGAAATATATCTTTCTTATCATGCCAAGCGTGATAATTGGTATATTCCTTTTTTTCTTGTACCCTTCAGCACTACAGAGGAAGTAATCTTTCTTTCTTGATTCAATCGGTATCTTTTGTTGCTCATTTTGTGATTCTTTACATGCGGTATCTTTATCCTGATTTCTTTTCTTTTCTTTCTTTTTATCCTTAGTGGTCAAGTGTTCTTAACTTTTGTACTGTATTGAGATAAGATTTATCTTGAGTATACCAATCTTAACCATTTTATTCTTGATAAATCATTTCTCAATATTTTTAAGGAAAGTATTGCCTGTCGTAATATACTCAAATATTGTGCCTCTAAATATTTCTAGAAAACCTCTCTTACCTTTTAAACTCTCTTTTTTCATTAGAGGTACTCTTATATGTAAGAGATGGAAAAAACTTGATCCTTACACAAGGTCTAAGTCCATGACTTCAATAACTAAAGCCATTCAACATCGGATAAAATTAAGTTGGGCATTAATATTAATGTGAATAGTATTAATTGTCAAATAGAGAACGGTAATGTACATATGCTCATATGGATCTTTAAAACCAAATAAATTCAAATATGAGTAATTCTCATCATAAGATACCAGACACTCCATTAATATTTTATCTTTAAACAAAACAATTAATTTGTAAGTGCTATTTTGATGCAATAGTCAAATACCGACAATAAAAACATGTCAACCACTTATCTTCTTTAGAGACGATAAATTCGTCATATATAAAACTGAATAATTATCACGTATTTATTATCACAATGTGTAAATGCAATTCCGTTAAATACGTACTTTCATTTGAGTCGATCGGTACTCACATGAATTGAATACACATAACTTTTTATATCCAAAATAAATTAATTTTCACGATAAATGTCACTTTGGCGATATATTGTTTCAGTTAATTTATCTCAAAATATATATCATAAGCATAGTAATCAAACGTTAACAATAAAAATATATCAATCAATTATCTTCCTTTAGACCGATGAATTGGTCACATATAAAACAAAAAAATTGTCACGCATTTATTACCACAGGGTATATATACAATTCTGTCAAATACGAATCTTTCTTTGAACCGATCGGTATTTACATGAATTGTATGCATAACTTTTTATATTCCAAAATAAATAACCGGTAACATCAAGGGTATTTGAGTGATAAAATTAGATGTGTCCGAGTAGTAGCGTTAAACCTTCAAATCATAACATTATGCCTTCAAACAATAATGTTAGAGCTTCAAGAGATTATCTCCTATGAGTATTGATGTTCAAGGGCACTGTAGAATTTCCCTGTGTTTTCTAATGAGTTTGGCCAGGTTTGTATTCTAAGACATTGGGTTGTTATCCAAAGGGCCAAAATTGGAATAGTCTGACTCCTGTAACGATTGGTATGGAATCTTATTCACAATATGCACCTGGATTCTATAAGATTTTTGTAGTGGATCAATATGCTTTATTAGCTTCTGAAAATCTTTCTTGAGCATGCATTTTGAGTTGTAATGGAGCCCTAGTTGCCAAATTGAGTCTATGTATTCTTTACAAAACCTTATTCTGTAGAAGATTAGATGCCTAAAGATATCCATTCTTTACATTGCATATGATGTTATTTTTACACAATACTGTCAATGACAAAAGTGAGAAATTCTGAAGTAGTGCAATTCCATTAACAAACGATTAGCATTGTACATTTATAACTGCCAATTTTATAATTTTCACTCCTCTGGTCCGAGAAACCCTTTGTCCCGAAAGTATGTGCCAAAGCTTCGGTTCACATACTATGGAAATACTTTAGCAGTGACTGGCACATACATGTACACTCATTTCATGTTTTTCAGATATTAAATTGTTTCTTCTCAATTTGGATTGGCAGTCCTTGATTGAAAACCGGCATTGCATCTCTGCAGAAGGAATTATCTGCAATTCTGAACTTCCATCTGAATCGAGTCACTAAGTAGTGAATTATGGCAAGGGTTTCAAGTTTTGAAAACTCATATCCAGGACACATCCGTGGACCTCCTCCAAATGCCACAAAGCTAAATAGTGGTGGTGTTGCCTGCTCATACCTCATTGGATCAAACTTCGAAGGATTTGGGAAAATGCTTTCATCCATGTGTGTCGTACCTAGTGCCCACATCACCTATTCATCACAAATTTGCAGATTAGTACTGTCTTTTCTTCATGATCTTTGCAGATCAATTGAGACAACTGTTCCTGAATGGTTGCTTGCAGCCCCGATTCTACAAAAACCTACTACCAATCGACAGCTTCCTTAGATCAATTAGCATAGAAATGTGCTATTTATCATGACTAAATGACTCTGGTTTTGTCCTAGGATTGATGTGTTGTATAATGATTGGCTAATTTATTACATCAAAAGATATACAACATCATAGCCCATCTTTTCTTGCTACATAAATCCGGAGGCAAAATTAGGGTGATTTTAGCCCTGAGAACTAACATTTCATTACCATATATGTTCATGTTTGGAATGCATTAAAAAAAGAAAGAGATTAAGAACAAAAGGATTTGTTCATAGTTGCCACCCTTTAGGAATGATATCCTCCGAATTCAATATCTTGAAGGGCTCTTCTGAAGGAGCAAAAAACAGGTGAGGTCATTCTCGGAGTCTCAATTGCCACTCTCCATGTATACTTCATCTTGGCTAAGTCATCCCATGTGAGAGGCTCATCCAAAGCCTTTCTTTTAGCTATCTCCTCTTGTTCTGCAACATTCATATCAAAAAGCATCATTAAGTGAATTGATCATTACTCTCAAATCGTTAAACAATCTTTTAGAGATAAAAAATTCTTACCTTCAGCAACTAGAGCATACACAGAAGGATCACCAGCTAAAAGCCTGACCAAAAAGGTGATTAGGACAGAGGTTGTCTCATGTCCTGCAACCAACGTAACGACACAATTGTCTAAAATCTCCTCATCAGTTAGTGCAGCTGAATTGTCTTCATTTGGCAAGCTAAGCAAGCAAGTGATGAGATCTTGACTTGTTGCGGGTACTGGTTGCTCTAAGCCTGCTCGCTTCTCGCGTAGGAGGTCCATAACCATGCTTTTAATTTTCACATGGGCTTTTATGCTACGGTTGAAGCGCGTAAATGGCAAGTTTATTGGCAATGACAATGTTCCCTCTAGCATTATATGGAATAGTTCTATGAATTTATCTCTTCTTGTTCCCCTTTCCATTCCAAATAGAAGCGATGCCATTATGTTGAAGGTCAAAATCTTTGCCAGTGGCATCACCTATACATAAAGGATTAGGTTTAATTAAATGTTATCCTCTATTTTTATTCAAGAAAACTATAGATGAAAATTTAAAAAAAAAAAAATTAAGTGCACCATAAATTATAACTCAAACTGCGAGCCTGATGATGCCCAAAGAGTAGCAATACTAGTCATCTTCCACACCAACCCAACTCTCAGCAAAAAGAAAAGGGCTAAGGGCTCGTTTGATCGAAGAATACTCGAGATTTTTGCATGATCAAAGAGGCCCTATATGCAAAATAATGCTCTCAGGATTTGAGGATAGATGTGTGTAGTGTTTACCTTGACCTCCTCTTTTCCATGCCAGTACATATCAAGCTCTATTCTAATTTCTTCATCCATTTTCGTAACATTTTGCTTTAGAGCTTCAGGCTTCAGGAATGATAAAAGTGCTCCTCTTATTCACTTGTGATCATCACCACTCATCTCCAAGAGATTTCGTTCACCCCATAGCCTTCTGATCGACACGGGTTGCTTACTGGAAAGCAAGCTGCCATCACAGGTGGATACGAACTTGTTAGCTACTTGTCCTTGTAAAAAGACTGTTGGGGTGCCAAAAATGCTGAGCTTCCAGATGGGACCATATCTTCTTGTTCTCTCCTGAAGCCATTGTTCTGCAGTGTTGGTTCGCTTTGGCCTATTATTGGTAGGCCAAGAGACCCCGGTGGTACTCTCTTGTACCTCCTCTTGACGATGAAAACAAAAAGAGGAAGAACAATTAGTGCAAATGTGAAACAAGTTGCAAGATCCATGGTGGGGGGAAGGAGGAGGGTGGGAGGGTATTATTAGGAGAGTGTAGAACCTATAAAAAACTTATCACACTGAACATGTTGAGTAATAAAAATTTAGAGAACATTGACCGAATAAAAGTAGGTAATATATTTATCCCCCCAAAATAAAGTAGGCAATATAAGTTCCGACTTTTATTATGATCTTGTATTTAAATTTATATTTTAAAATTATGTTGAATAAGATGTCAATATAGAATAATAATAACTTGTTTTTCTCACCATTTAGTCGGTAACATAAAGATGATTTGGTAATGGAAAACATTACAAGAAGCATAATTTACACATTCTATTTTCTTATACAAAGGTGAAGATTCAAAAGTCCTTGGCTGGTTATATTTTTTTTTTTCAGAGTTGCAAAAATTATCGAAATACACATGTTCGAATGGTAAATTTCAAAATAGACACTTAAACAAGAGTTATTTACTACTCCAACGTCCCTACACTCGGCTTGTCATAATCTGATGAAGAAAGTAGAGGACAGACGTGCCCACCAATTTATTCTCACCAAGTATCAAGAAGATGATTTCTTGACTATTTAGCTAGCTTTTGAGTACTGCCTGCACCTTCACTTTAATATATGCCGCTGCTGGGCCCTATCTATACTTCTTATCTATTCTCTCCTTGTTAATATGATCAGAAAAAATATATATATAATACCTGAAAGAGAAATACTTTTTTGACCGTGAATAAGTCATTTTCTTTCTAGTTATGTCACAACTAAAAAATCTTTCTCTGTACGACCAGTGTGCCCCGTTTGATTCATTGCAAATTCAAAGAGAGGCAGTTGTCAGTCTTTGGGTTTGAATGTTTATATGGAAATGACTTTGATTTCCCTGCAACTCGGACAGTGTCCTTAAATAGATAAACTTCCAGTAGGGTATGCTTTGTTCTGTTTTGTTACACAGCGATTTGAATCCTGGGAGGGGAATTGTGATCACTAAACTATCCTCTTGAGATACAGTAGCACTATTTACTCACCCTATATTTTATCATTACAAAAGGAGGTATGACAAGAGAGTACCTCTAGGGTCTCTTGTATGTGGCCTTTTAAGAGCCATGACAGTTAACACAGTTGAGGAATGAGTTTAGGACAGAACAAAAAACACGGTCCAATTTGGAGCCTTGGTATTTCTTTTTTTTTTTTTGTACCCCATCAGTCTTTTTATAAGGACTAGCAGGTAACTACTTCATATATACATGGGATGGAAGCATGCTTTCCAACAAGCAACCGGCATCCATCAGAAGGCTCATGTCATGGGTGCACAAAAGATGTAAGAGGAGAATGGCGATGATTTCAAGCGAGTTAGGGGCACTTGTCTCGTTCCTAAAGCCTGAAGTGCAAAAGCAATGTTGGGAATATGGATGAAGAAAACAGAATTCATCGAGATATATTGGCATGGCAAATAGAAGGCCAAGGTAAACAACCGTCCTCTAATGTTAAGCACATATTTCAAGGCCATGTTTAACTTTGAGCCGCTCTGAACTGTAAGGTTATGAGATTTATAGAACATTGGAAAGGTCTAAGACCTTTTTGATCGCCCAAAACCTCAGCTCCTCTTAGATTTCAAAGTACTAATTGACTGGGAGAATATGCACCTTATTCCTCGCCTACAAATCCCTTACCTCCTCACCAATTGCTGCACGTCCTCTTTCAGCACCATCAAAATTAACCAACCCTCTCAGGAGACACCATTGCAAGTGCGAGCTAACATTGGAACAGTTGTTTTGTCTCTGGAATTTACATGGTGAAAAGGATTGTCACACAACGGCTATGAAGATGTAAAGAGCTTTGCTCCTGAAGGTTCAAAGAGACCATTTGTGGGCTTTGAACACTTTCAGCCACCGCTATTATTTTCCTTTTGGGCAAAAACATAAAACTTGATAGTGAAGTTTTTCACATTATTGGCAAAGCGAGAAATTTATACTAGGAGGGCAAAATACTATATGCAAATGAGTAGGGACAGCGGGTACAAATAGCAGTTTATAGGATTTTAGTGATATTTTTAAGAAATTTTGCAGCATTTCTAAAACTTTAAACGGTATTTTATAAAATGTGACAAAAACTTATTAATTCTTCTTTTTCTCAAGATTTTAGGAGGCAAGCCCCTCTCTTCACCCCTGATTACTTGAGGTCTCAACTTTAATTTGTGAAATATGTGACTGTATACATGTCCACTTAGATTATATGTGTTTAATAGGATGCTTTAAATACCAAGTGATTTAAAGCCAGGGGTTGAAGCTCATACAAGAGTGAAATAGGTCACATTCATCTGAACAGGGGTGGAGCTGAGGGTACTCTCCGAGATTTTGGAGAAAGCATTTGAATATGTGTACTTTTCATGGCATTTCTACATGAATATCTCTCGAAGATCACCATCTACCATATTTCTGAAATAAAACTTTACTATAGTCATTCACTCCCTACACATTATGTAGTAATAAGGTACAAATAAATGTGTATTGTAAAGTTTTATCTGTGATAAAATATTGTGTCCTTTTAAGATACTACTTTCGTTAAAAATATGACAATTTACGGTATATGGGAGTCACGTAATATATATTCCTAGAGATGATTTCTAAAGTTAGCACATCATTGTCCCTTAGAAGTTGAATTTGAATGCATGAATATCTATCGCATCTTGTACTGATTGATTAGCTATTCTTAAGGGAGAGATAGAGTACTGACCTGCGGTGTTGTGATCATTAGATTATTTGGACATTAGCTACGACACATGGATGAAAGTATTTTCCCAGATCATTCAAGTTTGACCTGATATGACATAAGAAGGCAACAGCACCACCATATCGCTTTGTAGCATTCAAATGAGGTCCATAGATGTGTCCTGGAAATGAGTTTGCAAAAATCATTTCACTTCTTGGTAACTCAATTCAGGAGGAATTTGGGTACCGCAGATATTTCCCTCAGAAGAGATTCAATGCCAGTTCTTAATCAGGGACCGTCAATCCAAATTGAGCAGAAGTGCTGTCACAATGTGGTGAAATGGTTAGTTGATGAGTAAGGCTTGTGATATTAACCACCAAATAGGTACTCCCTTTAAAAAAAAAATAAAAATAAAAAAATGGAGAGAGAGAGAGAAACCTACTGATGCTTCTAGTCACCTTTTCCTCCCGGCTCCAGTGAACTTACACTAACTATCAGCACCTGTATTAAAAACCAAAAATCAGATGACCAGACATTTCAGAGAGAGCCTCACCATTGGTTACGGTACCACTTTCCATTTTCACGGCCTTCAAATCAGAACCTCTTAAAATCAATACCAAATATCACATACATGAGCCCAGCCTTACTTAATGAGGAAAAAAAAATTGAACAACTTACTTTTAGAAGCCATTAACATCTGAACAACCAGATGTACTGTATCTGCAAGAACAAGCATGCTGACAGCTAAACCTGCACTTTGCTCAAATGCATTCAGAATGGCACAAAACCACAATACCTGCCATTAGAGGAGAAAGGGCTTCGAGGAGTAGCGCTAGGAATCATATATATAAGCAACAGGAGACATTAGGTATGAATGATCCATACATCTCAAGGAATTAAATATTTTAGACAAACTGTTATAACAACATGAAATACTATTAGTCCCATTAAATGCTTATCAACAAATAATTTGATAAGAACGTATTACATTATTTTATGGTTGTAAAGGGAAGAAGAATTGAGAAGCTATTTCCATATAATGGTCATTATATCTTTTAAACAGTATAATTCTGCTCGGGTGTCCATGGACCACATGGCATCACTTCCCTTGATAACCTTCTTCAGTTCTCCTACTCTTACGAAGTATTGACAACACTTGAAGTTCACTTTCAAAAGCTTTGTACACTTTGATAAGAGAACCTGTATGCCAAGCTTTGAAAGGGAAACGCAATGTAATCTTACTTCCTTCAGCTCGCGAAGATTCTTAGCTATGACAACGGCTGTGTATTCATCTAGCCTGGTTTGAGATAAACACAGAATTTCTAGTCGCTTGCAGTTTATGCCCATCTCTTGGAAAATATGATCGATGTAGCTAATTTCTATTGGGCCTATTAAAATTTCTTCAAGTTTTTTCCAATTGCGGATTGCCCTTGAAAATCCTTTCCCAGTGATTTTTGTTGAACAAGGCAGATAGAGTGTTTTGAGCTTTGATGACCTACAGACATGCCCCCAAAAAAAAAAACATTACGTTAATTAGCAGTTCAAGTTATAAGGAATCTATTTGTTTCACCACAAAAGATTTATTAGTCTCATCAAATGCATGCACTAATGCCTTTCACAATGTGCACATGATCACCCTTCTGGTTGGAAATGATAATTATATTATAACAATGATGACAATATGATATAATAGAAGCAATCATTTGGCTACTGCTCAACAATAATTGTGGAGAGGAAGGAAGCAAGAGAGAGAGAGAAAAGAAAAGCCATGACAAGATTCCTAGAAATATCTAGGGCTCAATAATCTATAGCAGATCAGCAATAGGAAGGTACATAGTCTCACAGCTTCTCCTCCACCCAAAATTAATGTGTCAAGATGCCTCCCTCATGAGAAAAATGACAGTCTCTACTCTGAATGTAAAGTCACAACAAATCAATCCTTTTTTTTTTGGGGAATATTCTCCATAAATGGCTTTAGCAACGACACCACTGCTGCTGCAGCTGCCATCACCATATAGTTTTCAACATCCATGATATTGCTGCAATGAAAACAACCAGCAAAACAATCTCATGCCGGTTTGAACTTGAATGATTCCAAGGCTTCCAGCAAAAGCAACCACCAAAACTGTTGCTGCAGCTGCCATTATTTATCCATCCATGGTATGGCTATAGCAAAAACAACCACCACTACTATGTGCCCATTTGGCAGGGCTTTTTTCCGGCTTCTCTTCTCCTTATAAGGAGAAGCCCTGCCAAACAATACTATTTAAAAACTCTTAAAAAAAAAAAAAAAAAAGCAAAAGCTCCTTTGAGGAGCTTTTGCTTCTACTTTTAAAGAACACGCCATATTTTCCAAGGATTTGAATTTTTTTATCCCGTTTATGCCCTCACTTCAAAGGAAAGATTCCATCTCTATCCTCCTCCTCTGCCTTTTTTTTTTTTGCTTCTGTAGCTTGACGACGGCTCCTCCCTACACTCTCTCTCCTCCGCAAGCGCCTCCCTCCTTTTCCTCCTCCTCCACCATCAGCGTCTCCTTCAGGTTTTGTTTCTCTTCATGCTCATAATCCCAACTGTTCACATGCTTTTGTTTTGTTTCTTTGGTTGTGTTTCCTGTTGCTTTGATTTTGTTTTCTTCTTATTTAGAGTGAATTGCTTTTTCTTTTTCCCATTATTTGTCAAGTTTGGGTTTTTGGTTGGTTTGATTTGGTTTTGTTTTACCCTCTTATTTTGCAATTTATTGTTTCTTCCACGGCATTATGTTGGATCAGTAAAATTTGGATGGAAATATGATGGCTTTCCTGTTATGAAGACCTTGTAACAGAACATGAACATGAAGACATTGTAACCCAAAAAAAAAAGGGAAAAAAAAAAAAAGAACATGAAGACATCATATGAAAAACAGGGGAAACTGACATGAAGATCTGAAATTAATCCTAAAATCAAGATAAATCAGTTTTTTTTTTTTTTTTAGATGCCAACTTGCCAATTCTTTCCTCTTCAGCATTGGCGTATTTAAGCTTCTACCGAGTCAAGCAGTAGATATTTTCTCAGTTAAGCTTGGCATCCCTGGATAGATGTGGTACACACACCACCTATTGTCTAGTCTTTTCCTACTTGTCTTCTTCACCCTTTTCTCCCAAAAGAAACTTTAACAAACACAGGTGACGGTGATGGTAAATTGCTTCAATTGTGCTATTATTGAGGATTTTGCTAGTGTAGTATAGGTGTTGCTTTTGAGATCACATTTCAGAGACTCTTGTTGCCATGCTGTAAAAGGTATAATTGTTGTAGGTAGGCTAATTTTCTGCACTTTTTGGAGTCATGGCAACTGGCTTGCCTGTTGGTGAAATAGTGCTTGAAACAAAGCAAAACAACTTCTCCATAGATGATGTAAATCTGATTAGAAGAAATGAGACATACATGAGATGTAAGCATGACTTCTCTAAACTGAAAATAGAAAACAAAGCTTGTTTAGGTAATATAGGAGAGAGCAGGCAGAATGAAGAACATTAATTTGACTTAGAAAATTAGAGCCCTAAATTTGCTTGTCCATTCCTGGAACTCAAAGTCAGAGACAGGATGACAACAGATATACTGTATCTTTTGTTTCTGATGCTTGGAAGCTCACTTGCCTCATTCTGAACCAAGCTTGCTGTCTTAAATGCTCTTTCTAAATGCTGTTGTACTTCTTTATCTATTAGTATAGAAAGTTGGGTCTGTGTATAGCATATGTATTGTGTTCATCATTTTTAAAAATGTTAAGATTGTTTTATATATTGCAGTTATGACTAGCAGACAAATGCATATACCACAGAGTGAAATTTTGAAAAAACAAAAAAAATAATGCCAAGTGGGATTTCAATACTACTAAAATCTTACTTCAAGTTTGCATGGATGAGATCCGTAGGAGTGAAAAACCAAGACTTTCATTTAGAGCTAAGAGATGGGAGGTTGTTGTTGAGAATTTTAATACTCATACTAATAAAAACTATAATCAAAAGCAATTAAAAAATAGGATGGATAGCTTAAAGGGTGAATGGACAAAATGGCTGCAATTAAAAGAAAAAGAGACAGAGTTGGGGTGGAACCATGAGACTGGAACCATTGGAGCTGATGATATATGGTGGGAAGCCAAAATAAAGGTAGTTATTTACAATTTTATATTTTCAGCTATTACATTTTATAATGCATTTTTTATTTATATTTTATTTATATTTGATTTTGATAATTGTATAGGAAAATTCAAAATATGCTAAATTTCACTATAATGGGCTAGAACATCATGATAAATTGGAATTCATATTTGGAGAAATAGTAGCAACTAGTCAACAAGAATGGACACCAGCAATGAGTATTCCAAATGAGGACAATGATGAAAGTGTTAATCCGATTACACAAGAAGAGGGTCTTGAACTTGATAATGAAGACTTCATTGTAGATGAGGATTTTAGCCCTATTGCAAATAATCAACTCAAGAGAAAAAAGAATAGTGTCAGAAGACATGGGGAAAAAAATGCCAAAGGGTAAGAAAAACGTTGGGACAACAAAAAGTATGAGACAAGCAATTAGCCGAATTGCTGATGCTGCGGAAATTCACGGTACAAATGAAGCTACTGAAATATCAGCGACATTTACTGTCATTGGAAAGTACTCAATTCCAAAATGCATCAAAGATTTGAAATCTTTGAAAGAAGAAGGGCATTGACTAGGGAGCAATTTGATTGGGCTATAAATTTAATTCAAGATGACAATCTTTGCAATGCATAGAACACAAGTTAGATTGGCTTATGTATAAATATAATTTAGAGAAAGCAAAATTATAAAGACTTGAATTGTTTAGGAATTGATTTGATATTTATTGTTTAAAATTTGTACTTCACATTACTTTATATTTATTTGTTTTAAGTTGTATTGAGAAATTTTAGTTGTCAATATATTATATTTATGTGGATGTTCATGGTATGTATTAATATATTTGTTATGATATATATACTTGGCTTAAACTTATGTAGTTTAATATTCTTATACAGATGGATTGTAATGACATTGTAGCACTGGCAGGAGTCGTAAAAAGAAGAAAACGAGCAAAATTTTTTCAAAAATTTATGAAGCAGTTGCAATAACAGGTGCATATCACATGAAATATCTATTGAAACAAGATAACAGATTCAATTATTTTGATGGCTGGAATTAGGTTTGGGAAACCATTACCACTCCAAGTGAAAGTTACAGAATAATTAGAATGGAATCACATGATGTATTAAAACTTACAGATTTATTGAAAAGTAAGGGATGTTTACGACCATCCAAAGATATAACAGAATTGGAGGTAGTCGCTATATTTCTTTGGACTTGTGGACACAGTCAAACAAATCGTAATGTTCAAAATAAATTCAGAAAGTCGAGGGAGACTGTAAGTAGGAAGTTTGCTGAAATTTTATAGGCTTTATGTTTGTTAGCCAAGGAAGTCATAACAACTCCAGATTTTGAATTTAAAAAAGTTCTAGTCAAAATTAAAGATGATAGTAAATATTAGCCTTATTTTAAAGAATGTATCGGTGCTATAAATGGTAGTGTGCATGATCAAATTCGTTTCATTGGTTGAAAGGGAGTTCCGACACACAATATCATGGTAGTGTGCAACTTTGATATGTTATTTACTTTTATTGTTGTTGGTTGGCCTGACACTGCACATGATAGCAGAATTCTTTCAACTGTATTTGAAGAAATGAAAAGTGTGTTTCCTCATCCACCAAAAGGTACAATTTTATTTATACCTTATTCAAATATTGAAATTATTTTTTTTAATTAACTATTGATCAAATATATTATTATATTTTGTAGATAAATATTATATAGTGAATGTTGGATATCCTAACATGAAAGGGTATCTAGCACCTTAGAAGGGTGAGAGATATCACATTCCTGATTTTAGAGGATGCAGCCAGCCACAAGGTGAAGAAGAAATATTTAACCATGCACATTCTTCTTTGAGAAATGTCGTAAAACGAACGGTTGGAGTTTGCAAGAATAGGTGGCATATTTTAAAGGATATTAAGCCATTTCCATTGGTGAAACAAGAGAAGATAATTGTTACAACAGCAGCACTCCATAACTTCATTCGAAATTGTGGCAAAGACGAGGAGTTTGATAGATGTGATCGTAACCCCAATTACACTTCAAAGTTTGAGGACGAAAGAAATATCAATGAAGAAATAGGTTCACTACTTATAGAAGAGAAGCGGGTGATAGTTACATGAATAGAGTTTGCAATCAAATAATAGCTGCACTAGTGGAAAATATAAATATATGACTTATGTTATTTTCAAATTTCTTAATTTTTTATGTTATATAAAAATGATTCTATATTTATAAATGTTTGATTTTAATTATTTAGAAAAATAATCAATTTATTTTTATTTTTATTATTAATACTTATACATTTTATTTTTAAAATGTCGAAACATCAATTTTCAATCAATCGATGGTGAGGAGAAAAATTTATATTTTATGTGTATGCCCTTTATGGTAATTTTATTAGAGATAGAATTATAAAAATTGTTTTGTCAAATAAATAATTTATGAAAATGAGTATATAAGCAATTTAAAAGTAAAAAATGGCAAACAGCTTTTAACTTTTTTTTAAAAGCTATTAATTTCTACTTCTCCTTAAAAGGAGAAGAGAATCAAAAATTAAGCCCTGCCAAACGGGCACTATATCATGTCAGTTTGAGCTCTAACTCAAAAGGCTTCCACTGAGAGTTATGTCCCCCCCGGGGAGTGAAGGAACAACTAAAAGATATAAAAATAAGCTGAGTATCATGTTTATGGCAAAGCTAATGATGCAAAAAGGACAAAGTGGAAGAAATTACATTAAAAGATACAAAAATCATTTTACATATCAGGGAAGACTGACATTGAAATCGTATCATATTCTTCAGTCATTGATTAATAATAAAAGAATTGTTGGTGATTAATTAATGCAGTTGCCACAACATTGGAACTTCAAATTTGAGCTGGTACTTACATCATATGACCAGTGATATCCAAAAACAAGTAGTCAAAAATATTTAAATATCAATTTTGTTGATAAATCTTCAAATTAATCGCACGTATTTAAGCTAAATTGCATCTGCGGTGAATATGGGGTTAACCAAATGACATGCTTAAGCACTGCACTAGTGTAAATCAAAGAGTTCAAAACCCTGCAGAATAATTAATCCTCACGGGGCCACATCAGGAACAAAATAGCTAAGTAATGATCTGGTTTTTGTGGGGTGGAGGACTACAACGACTCATGGGACTAGTCCGACTCTAAATGGGTTGGGATACATACAATAATCAATAAAAGTATGGCCGCCTGCTGGAGTATGTTATAGGTTATGCTATACTAAATCTTCAAATCAATCAACCTAAATAGCACATAAGAAGAGACTGTTTATGGAACTGAAGCATCATGAGCAAATTGAAGTAAGATCACCGTATTTTCGTATTCCATTTACGGTTCAATCTAAAATTTGGGGAAAATAGGAACAAAGGAGCTCATCAATGTAGACAAGAAACAACAAACATGACCATAACATTTTAATATCCTACTAGTTACTTTTCACTTAAACACCTATACAATCTAATGTACCAAACGTCATATGATCGAAACCCAATTTGGGGTTAATTGCCGCAGACAAGAATTGAGGTGTGAATCATACCTTTGAGCGAGATAGACTAAATGGTTGTCAAACAAATGAAGCCCGTAAGGGAAAATTATGGAAGTAACCGAACAAACCCCATCATCATCAACATCATGGTATGACTCCATAACATTCTCAAAAATTCTCAACCAAGCCATTAAGTCAGAACCTGTAGCACCTTTTCCAAAACGACTCAAGAACTTCAATGCAGTGAAATCAAAGGTGTTGTTTTCCTTCACGAATAAGACTTCCCAACACAAGGATCTCCAAGAATGACATACAAGTGAAGCTCCAAAAATCAAGTCCACTGGATTTAGTGTTGCGAGTATCTTTAGCATCAAGTCTCTGCTTAAACCGTCCCAGTTTGTCCGACCGATTGACCCATTTCGGGGTTTGGTGTGTTGGGTCTTTCTCTTCTTTCGTTTTCTTGGCATTTGTGTAGAGAGAGATTTGGGAGCTGTGAAATGGGGCAGGTGGGTCTTGAAGTGTTTCTTTAATACGGGAATAAAATGTGCGCGTGCGCGGCGAGGGAGAGGGGGCGGTTGTATGCTCTCACTAAATATTTAATTTTGATTAATAAAATTACCTTTTTTAAAAATAATTTAATAATTTTTTTTAAATAATAATTTTTTTTTTTTTATATAATGATTTTAAAAGACATTCTAGTATGCTAAATTGATGGAGTTTGAAAATCTGCTATAAGAAAGTATAACAATGCAATTATTCAATTAATATAAGTTTATAGACAGAATATTGATTTATTTTAATAGTTTAAATTTTTAGAATGAAAAAACAGATATTATGAGAGTTAATACCTAAATTGGATCCCACAGTGCAGTCGGATAAGTCAAATACCAGTTGATTAAGACAAAAAAATCACGTAATTGTTCATTTTAAATATTTTAATTATATTTTGATAAATTACAAAATATATGAGATGGAAATACAATTTCATCATCATATCCGTTTATCAATTTTAAATAATATTTTTTTTAATTCACTTCTAACCTAAAATCTTTTTACAACTAAAAAATGATCATATTATCATGGTATAAAATGAAAATAAATCTGATTGATTATAATTATAATCTCAATAATTTAAGAAATTAATAATATTCAAAAAATTATGATCGAGATTTAATCTTTTGTAACTTACTAGTTTACTTATTATATGTAGACTGCTCATTTTTCTGTCATTTTTTACATATTAAAATATTTTTTTATATTAAAAAAATTAGAAATCGAAACCTTCAAGAGAAAAAAGATATATCAATTAAGTTATAATTCATTTATCACGTAATAAAAAAAATTATTTAACTCTTATGGATAGTCACTTATGGTATATGACTATTACATTTTGCTATACCTCAACTTGTTTTGGCCTTTCTTCTGTTAGAAGTTATATGGTAAATGCAAATATAATATAAGAGTTCATTCTTGCTAGGGGAGAAAAAGAAAGGAACAGCTTCAATGCAGAGCATAGGAAAGCACAATTTTATTTAAATAAAATAGGAAAAAAAATTAAATATCCCTGAATTTTAGGTTATTGTCAAAAAATTGTCTATTAACGGTTTTATTTTATTTTATTTTTTGGCTAATGCCTTGAACTTTGAATTTTACTAAAATCAGTTCTTTCATTAATTTTTTTCATGAGTCTTTGTGGCATTAGAATATTAATAAAACATGCGAAAACTTGCCCTACATTTTAGATTATCTACAATATACTTTCCTAAACTTCATTTCTAGTAATAAAATTAACTTGAACTCTGAGAGAAATTAATGAATAAATAATTTGCCGTGAATTAGAAATCATCGACAAAACCAACACTTAGTTGATCAAATGGTTGGACTCTGGTTTCTTAAATAATATTTTGGATTCGAGTTTTATGTATAGATAAAATAAGTGTTTGGAGAGTTTTATTCGTTAATAATCCAACCGACTTGAATCAATTTAATTGATGATTTATACAAAAAAAATTCATCGAAGAGCTTGTTTGATTCTAGGTAGAAAAAAGGCCTTCGCGACAAGTCAAATTAATGTTTTCTTCATCCTAAATTTAATTTGCCTGATATGATATGCAGCTACAATTTCTCAAAAGAGTTGTATTTGAATAAAAGGTTTAATTTGTTTATACGGATGTCTTTTAAAAAAAAAAAAAAACCTTCAACTTGATTCATTTTAAAAATAAACTTGGTTTGAATATTTTCTACTTCATAAAATTAGGGTGAGAAAAATTTTAAAAATTGTGCATAAATAAAATACTTTTAGCAATTTGACTCTACTAGCAAAAGGATCGAACTTGAATCCTAGAGCAAAGGGATAATTTATTTTCTTTTCATTTCATTTTTTATCATTATTACTATTGTTATTATCGGCTAATATCACAAATAATCCAATAAATTTTACATTTATTTTTAAATAACGACCTGATTTTATAATAGCCAATTACTCTTCAAAACCTTTAAAATAAAATAAATTAACCTCATCAATGGAAAATTTTAGAATTTTGTCTACCTAAATTTGACCTACACGATGCTTAATTTGCATTTTTTTTTCTCTATTTTTATTATTCCTTTTACGTTTTTTATTTTTAATAGTTTCAATTTAACAAGAACATTATATCTTACCCATTATCCGATACGGCATAATGTGCGTCGATTTGTTTGATCTTTCAAACTTTGTACAAGATTTTTTTCCATTTATTTGATCTATCAATTTGCTTAGAAGATTAGTTCCCTCCAAATGACCACCCATCTCAAAGTTTGTGATTGAAATGGAATTCAAATAATCATAGGAAACATATGCATCATTCAAGCTAGGTATTTATTCCAATTAGCCTTCAACATACAACATGCCCAATATTATTTATTCTAAATGTCTCAACTTTTTATTCCAATAACTTTCAATATTTTTTTGATAATATAAATATATATATATATATATATATATATATATATATTAAGAAGCTATAGCTTCAATTTTCATACCCCTTTCACAATGGCCTGGGAAAGTACAGAAAAAGAAATTAGATCCTTTTGACAATTCGATTTTATCATTTCCACTGGTAAATATAGGTGAGTTTGGTGATGGCATACAAGCACTATATCCAGCGGCATCATCCTTAACCACATCATGGTTTTGAGGATTGTACTTGAATACTGTATCATAAAAATACAAAATTATAATTAATTTAACTATACGATGAATGATTTTAATAGAATTGCAAGCATATAATTACAAAATTTCTCATCCAAACTTACTAAGATTATCGCCGGCTTTGAAACTTTTCCCCTTTGCCCAACCTTCGACACCAAAATCCCAGCCTTTATCATCACCAACAATATAATCAGTGGCTTGAGCAGTCTTCAAGTGGAGTGCAAGAGAAACAAGCAGAATGGTGTCTATGGCCTGAGCCTTGAATGAATTGCCTCCTCCTTGATGAGCCATCATATGATTTCCAAATCCCAAGAAAAAAAATGCTGAAGTTGAATTTGTGATGCTTGAAATGGGTTCAACACTTGGATATTTATAGGGAGCAACCATTCGATGGATTCATTGGTGCATCCTCACAAATCCTAGATCAAAGGAAATGCATTAACTATTTAATTATGAATTAATTTCTTTAATAGAAGAAAATTTGTATTTTCATTTTCCATATGGAAAAAGCAAGTATCACATGGTTTATGTATGTAACCAAAAAAAAAAAATCGCATGGTTTGTATGGGTCCGGAAAGTGTTCATATTATAATTAAGAAACATTTTGTGTAAAGAGACTAATGAACTACATTTATCCCTTATGAATCTTTTTAGATTTGATAAAAAAAGGTAATGGAGTAATTAAGTTCTTATCATCAGGAAAGCCAAAGGTGAATGAGTAGAAACACAAGGTAGAAATTATCCTTTCATGGAACCCTTTCATACTTTCTTCCTCACAATTACTGTAACATCCCGTTTTAAGAAAACATTAAAAGTATGCATTTGCATTTATTTTTTTTAGCACCTTTAAATTTTTTGCATTGCATTATACTAAAACTTGTTGTTTTGTGATCTTTGATGTATGGTTTGGTTTTTATATTTATGATGCTATTCATAAATCGAGTATATATTAAAATTATTATAGACTAAAAGAACACACAAGCGAATAAGAACAGTCGAAATAAACTAACATGATAACTGAATTAGGGTTTGGAGTGGGGATCCACAAGGGACACCATGACACGTCATCACTCCACACATGATAATTACATCTTTGACATATCACTATGCTTGGGGATCCCACAATCCACTTAGAATGGGAATGAGAGAGAGGGAGAGAGGGAGGTCCTGCATCTTTGAACTCCATTCACGTTTTCCTCCTTCTTCCAAAAACCAAACCGAAAAGTGTCTTTTAAGCTCAGATTAAGCAACCTCCACCCATATATTTACTGTCTCTAGCACAAAAAGGTGTAAAAAAGTTATAAAATATGCCAAGGTTACACAGAAAATAAGGAAGTTGGAGGTAGAAGAGTAAAGTCAAATTAGAAGCTTGAAAAAATAAGTCTTATGCATGTGTGTATTTAATTGATACCAAATAGTTATGTATAATATGTTTTTTCATATTGTTGTGGTATTAGAATAAGGACGGAATGAAAAAAGAAAAGGAAAAAAAAAATCCCACTTTTGAATATTAAGAGATGAAAAAATTATGATTTTACAATTTGGACAGCTTGACCTTGTTACAGTATTTAGCTCGTAACTCTTATTGCTCAATTGCAAACTCAATATGGTTTTCTTTTGATGAAACAAGAATTTTATAGTTTTAAAATGATATATAATTCGAAAAGTTTTATTGAGAATTGATTTTTTTGATTAATTTTAAAATAGCATAATTTTTTCAAAATACTGCTGTGTTTCTACTTTGTTTCACCTATAAATTTTACTGTAATTTTGAGCTGTCTTTTATAGTGAATTAGATTAAACTTTGAGCAGGAAATTGTAACTTTATGTTTTGTCCTTAAATGAATATTTGAATCATTTGAATCAAATATGTGTGATAGAAGTTATACTAATTTTATTATGACTGCTCATATTATATTGTGAAATTTGACTATAACATTAATTAATCTGGGTATTCATGTGTGATTAGAATTTATCCATATCATAAACTTAAAAGTTATAATTTTACGCTTAATTTTAAGTAGCAATTGGAATCAGCTCAATCCAAATATTATAGTTCAACATATAACAGTTTTATTAAAACTTGTTTATGTCGAAAATTTATTGAAATGGTTCATTGATATACAATGAGTTGGTTAATTATATAGTTTGCATAATTGTGACATCGGTTATAATTTTTATATAATCCTTGTGATAATTTGTGATCTTTGTTGGTATTACATTATAAGAATCACAAATGAATATAAAGAGAAAGTGATAATATAAAAATACCTTCAAAAGTTTTACAAAACTTACCGCTGAAATTTGAAAAGTATAGTTAGTATATGAAGTTTCAAAAGTTTTGCAAAATTTGTGGATAAAATTTGAGAAACTATAAATGTATCTTTTTTCTTTACAATGGTAGAATTAGAGAAAAAAATAAAATGTTTAAGGTGTTTAACCTAAAAGATCTAAATTTTATTTAGAAATTTCAAATTAACAAGGTAAATTAACAAGCATTTTACAGACAATATGCCCAATATCATTTATTAATTCTAAATGTCTCGACACATTTTATTTGGTAACTTCTACATAATTTTTTGATATTTTCGTCTAATTTTTAAGAAGCTGTAACTTGAACCTTCACACCCATGCAACAATGGCCGGGGGCATTGTAGATGAAATAGTTAGACCCTTTTGACAATGCGATTATACCATTTTCAGTGGTGTATATTAGAGAACTTGGTACTGCAGATATCCATTGGCATTAACCTTGACTACACAGTGGAGTTGAGGATTATACTTGAATACTCCAAAATAAAAACAAAGAATACCACTTCAGCTCCTAGATTAGGCATCCCATAATATGTTTGATAGTCAGAATCCCTTCATGGGATTGCCAAAAATGTTCCCATAATTTCATTCACACGAGACATTACATCAGCCACTGCTCCACAAATCACTTTCTGCTGGTGCTTCCAATAGAAGTCTATGGTTTTCAATTGCGTTTGGTATTGCTATTGAGGCACATGCAATGTACAATGTTAGGCAGGCTAGGTTGAATTTTTGGGATCCAAATATTATCACTTTCCCTTCTTTTTCTCTCACTCTCACTCTTATATGAGGAATCAGAACATCCTCTCGACTTGTTGCGAGTCCCATGAACTACTTCCACTTCCTGCAGATATCTATCAATCCAGTTCTCACAATCTTGGCAACACATAAAGACTTGCCGTTAAAACACTTCGGACTTTGGCGCAAGAGAAGAACTTGTTTCAAAGAAGAGTCTGAAAAATTATTTGCAATAGACAATGGTCTCTTTTTTTAAGGATCACCATCTCTTTTTTTTTTTTTTAATTTTTGGCTGACTTCCATATGGGTCCAATTCCATTTGGTTTGGCCCCACTATATGAAATTACCCTTCTCAATCTCCAGCTCTGGATCCTCTATCTTTTTTTATTGGTATTCTTCTAATTTTACATTTTAGACGATATTAAAATGAAAATTATTACAAATTATTAGAGGTGGATTATGATTCCACAGATACCGACTTCTTGTAAATTTGAACAGTTGCCGTCGAGAGAGATGTACCTGCAAAAATCATCGAATGGTGCCCGATAAAGGGATTCCGACACTTAAATCAGAAAGAGAGGTTTTCGAATGATAGAAACAGACTGAGAGATTAGGAGAATGATTTCCTGTGATTAGAGTGCCCAATATGTGAGATCAAGAGAGCGTACCTGATTTTGAGGGTTTTGAGATGTCTTATACCAATGAGAATTGTGCACCGCTGAAATGTTTTAACCCTAATTTTCTTATTGAACTGATCTGAAAATCTCAAAGATTTAATATTTTGAATTGATTGTGATCTTCATCATTTGAAAAACTTTCGCACTCTGGAGGGATCATTTTCTTAACCGAAAGATCCTCAAGATACTGTCCCCAGTAGGAAATGAGAGTTAATAGGACACTTTGACCTTCCTCTAGAATCATTGGCTGTCAATCGGTCGTTCAACTGATGAAGGGCCTTTAGAGCTCTGCCGGTTGAGAGGCCAATCATTGAATACATGATCGGGTTGATTATCTTTATTTGACGAATCACGTTCGGTTAACGGGATGACTGAGACCCTATCGTTTGGTAGATCTGGATGACTGAGGCCCTTCGGAAGAAAATCGTATTTGAACATCGATCGGTAGCGGTCCTTTGTGGGCTTTTCGTGTGGGCCTTTTAAAAACTGACCCTTCTAACTGGGCTTAAAACTATATCCCATCATTTGCCCCCGACTCATGATCTTCTTGGTAGATGAGTGCCATGAGTAATGATTGCTGAAAAAAGGCGCGAAACTTTTTAATATGACTCTTGTAGTTTCAATTTTTGCCAATCATCCTCTGTACGCTTCATAATGGTTTACACTCATTAGATGGTATCATATCCCAACATTCTTACTGCCTTTTCAACTTTTCTTTGAAGAACCTCTTCTTGCAGATAAAATATCGAAATACTCTTCCTTGTTGCGTGGTATAGACAGCATTTATAGTATCATGACCGAAGAAGATTTGATGGAAATTCAAAGAGAGATATCACTCGGAAGCGACTTTGAGTTCGTGTTGTCCGGTGAAGGGGATAGAGCGAGTCATGCCCCCGAGGGTTGTGTTCCGGTGTACAAGTAGTATGTGAAGTACGGCTTGAGGATCCCGTTCACTGGCCTACTAGCGGAGGTCTTGAGGTATTGGAACATCCATCCATCGCAGCTTATCCCAAGTGTCTGGCATTTTGTGATTATCTTGATTTCCCTGTTAGGGGTTTTCTGTGTTCGTTTTGACTTGGAGATTTTATGGGCCATTTTTTCTTTAGGGCGATATAACTCCAAAGGGTCTACACATGGCTGGTATAAAATTCAAACCCGTCGGGAGTCTCGCTGGAGATTCTTCTACAGTGAATCTCAAGATAAACACTAGATGCAAAAGTTTTTCTATGTAAGATTTCTGAACAAAGATCTCCTTCCGGTGCTTCCGGATCCTAACCAAGTGCCTTTCTTGAACGCGAAGATCCCAGATCTTCTCCGTCATTCTCATTTTTTGCGAGCTGTGGCTTGCGATTGTGAGGCTTGTCGTAGGAGCTTATGGATAGACCGTTTGATAGAAAATGAAATGTTATTGTTGTCCGACTTGCTGATGGATGAAACGAGGCAGATCACCAAGTCCCTCTTACTGGAGCGACAGAGAATGCCGTCGGTTGATTCTGTATCAGTTGTAGACGTTTCTCTTCTCGATGAGATCTCTACCGAGTGGGAAATGCGACTGAATACGAAGAGGAGGACATATGATATTTCCCTTGAGTCTAGTCGAAAAAGGTCAAGGGCTCGATCGTCCAGCCCACCTGCAGGAAAGGATGAGCCGGGTAGAACTGGGGAGCATGAACCTTTCCTAGTGCATTTTGAAACGGGGGAGGGTTCATCGATCAGTCATCCGGTGACTCTTGATGCGTCTTTTGAGGTTGAAAAGAGAAATCCACCGGTCGAGGGTCCCTTTGAGATGATTGGAAATGCTCCAGTTTAAGATTCGCGGCGGCAGGAAGAGGTTCTGGTGACACATGCTTCTACTCCCACTCTGGGATAAGTATCGGAACAGTCTCCTCAGAAGTCCTAATATTTTCTACGATATTCCAGACGAGTATTGCATCCCACCGTCTATTCCGATCGAGTCTCTTACCAGAGAGGAAGAGGATTTTGAAGAAGGATCGGTGGTGATCAGTGTGGGGAGCCGTCAATTTAACTTCATTGATTCCCAGGCAGCACTGCAGTTGGTTGAACGGTTTGAGTTTTCTCTACAACTTGCCATTCAAATGATACCTCCGGATTACGTTGGCAAGTCTATCTACTCTCTCTGTGTCACAGTAAGTATTTTCTCTATTCGAACTATGTTTGGTTCTTGACCTCATGGTTATGACATGTGTACTTCTTCTCAGGCCTCAGCCCTGACCGAGCTTCAAAGGAAACGGAGAAAAGAGCACGATGGACAGTTTTCCCGCATGAGCAGTCATGTGTTAGTGTTAAAGGATGCTCTGGAGAACCAGGAGAAGAACATCGAAAAGGAAAAAGATAGACAGATCAAGCATTTTCAGACGGATCTTACTTCGGCCCAAGCTCGTTACTAAAAATTGGAAATGGAGGCGCGCATTCGAGAAGCGCGATTGACAGCTACCGAAACACTAGCTCATTTTCGGGAGGAATCCCTTCAAAGTGCCGAACAAGAGATGACTAATCTCAAGACATCTATTACCAAAGATACTGTCAACCTCCAGCTTTCTCAGTGCAGATTGCTTGAACGTCTGAAATGCGCCGAAGAGATCTTTCGACAAGTCAGCCAACAGGAGGCTCTGCCTCCTCTTGAGGGGTTAGCAGACTTGAATTCCACCTTGATTGCTCCTAATGCTCCTTCCGGTCCCTTGTAATTTTGTGTCATGAAGAAATTTTTACCCCATACTTCATTGAGATATAATGATTTTCTATGAAAAACTTTTGAATGCTTTAACCCGTTAGTCTGATGAAGTAAGGGGGACTCACCAAAAATTCCAGGGTTAGGGCTATATCCACCCGTTTGGGGATTTTCACTCATTCGTTCGGAAGATCTAGGTGACTAAGATCTGTCGGTCGGTTAAAAACCTTAGGAGTTAGAGCCGTGTCCGCCCGTTCAGGGAGTTTTATCCCAACTTAACGACACATTCATTCGATAGGATCTGAGCGACTGAGACCCGCCGGTCGGTTAGAAACCTTAAGAGTTAGGGTCGTGTCTGCTCGTTCGAGGAGTTTTATCCCAACTTAACAATACATTCTTTTTTTGGGGTTTGGGGGGGGGGCGCCGGGGGGGGGGTTAGAAACCTTAGGAGTTAGGATCGTGTCCGCGCGTTCGGGGAGTTTTATCTCAACTTAATGACACATTCATTCGATAGGATTTGGGTGACTAAGACCCGTCGGTCGGTTAGAAACCTTAGGAGTTAGGGCCGTATCCACTCATTCGGGGAGTTTTATCCCAACTTAACAACACATTCGTTTGATAGGATCTGGGCGACTGAGACCCGCGATTGGTTAGAAACCTTGGGAGTTGGGGTCGTGTCCGCCCGTTCAGGAAGTTTTATTCCAATTTAATGACACATTCGTTAGATAAGATCTGGGAGACTAAGACCCGATTGGTAAGAAACCGTAGGAGTTAGGCCTGTGTCTGCCCGTAACTTAACGACATATTCGTTCGATAAGATTTGAGCGACTGCGACCCGCCGATCGGTTAGAAACCTTAGGAGTTAGGATTGTGTCCGTCCGTTTATGGAGTTTTATCACAACTTAACGACGCATTCGTTCGATAGGATCTAAGCGACTGAGACTCGCCGGTTGATTAGAAATTTTGAGAATTATGAGGGGGGCTTTCTCTGCAAATCATTAAGGATCCCGTGTCATTTGCCACCAATGAGTAATAGGAGAACATCGAAATCTTTATCAAGGGAAAAGCATGGGGAATTCCGGGTCATAGGCCGGGCAGATGCTAGTGGGAACATAAGGCTCGTGCCATTTGTATTCGTCGTGGACTTGGAGGATCACCCTTCCTGATTCATCATGCGACAGTCTAGGCTCCAGCCTATTAGGCGGCTCATTCTCTCGTGGTGTATTGCGCCTATCGAGGGAAGGTAAGTTCTTTCTCTCCATACTGATGAACTTCTGCAGCTTACCACTGCGAACCAATAATTTCAACTCGTTCTTAAGCCTTTTGCACTCGTCGGTTATGTGACTGTATTCTCGATGGAAATGACAGTACTTGGACTTATCTTTCTTGGGATCTTCTTCTATGGGACGAGGGGGCCATCTGACGTATGATTTGCTTTTTATCTGATATAAAACCCGGCTTGGGGTTTCGTTCAGTGGAGTGTAAATGTCAAACATTTGCGAGGGCAGAACTCCCGGTTTGCTTTTCTTTGGAGAGGGCTGGCGAGACGATCGGTTGCTTTCTTTTCTGTTTGGGCAGTTTTCTTGTAGGTCGAACGCCTTTGCATCTTCTGGCGCAATATATTTCTCCTCTCGGGAGTAAAATTTTTGGATGGTTGTTAAGGGCTTTTTCGTGATAAATATTTTCATGTCGAAAGAACGCAAGTCCGTTGGAGAGCAGCTAATGCGATATTATGGTCCGGAGCGGGGACCTTCAGCATTTTTGTCTTAAATCTTTCCATAAAGTCCCTTAGAGACTCTTCCTCCCGTTGCTGCAATGATAGAAGGGAAGTGGATTTCTGCTTGGCTCCCCTACTGATTACAAAATGAGTCTCAAACTGTTATCAGAACTGTGCGAAACTCTTAATACTAAGCGACAAAAGAGAGTTAAACCATATCAGGGTATTACCCTTGAGAGTGGTGGAGAAGTGGTTGCACATCGCTACATCCGAGAGGTCTTTAGAGACCATAACTGTTATAAAGTGGGCGGCATGGTCGCGAGGGTCATTCGTTCCATCATTCCGCTCTATGGGAGGTAGAAGGACATCCATCGGCATTGGTTCTAAAGAGATCTTCGAATCAAATGACGATTCGCCTAGAGGGTACAGGGGATCTTCCTTATCCCTTGCACCTGCTCTTTTAAGCTCGGCGGTCACGAGTTATTCGATCTGTTTTTTCAGGTCCTCGGGGTCATATTGGGAGGCTGCCGATGGTTCAGGAAACTCTCGTCTTGGTAGTCGCTCATATTCGGACTCTGCTGCAGATGAGTGACCGTCTTGCCTGAGGACTCGGCTGAGCCCCTCCAATTGTTTACTCATTATTTGGAGTTTCGACTCCAATCTCTCTATTTGAGGCTGGTTTGCCTGCTCTGGCACTGGCGCTGAGGCCATGACCGCTGCTCCTGAGCCGCGGGTTGTAGGATTTGCTTTGGACGGGACAGCGGGGGAGAGAACACGTGATCATGAATAGGATGATTAGGTGCCGAAGGGGCGATAGATTTGACGGGTATAGGGATGTCCCTTTTATGGTGGGGGCGGCCCTCGAGGACACTCTAGTTCTTGGAAGCATAATTGTCAGAATAACAGAAATTGCTCTAGTCTGATTCCCACGAATGACGCCAATCTGTTGAAGGTGGGTTATAACTCCAGAGATACTGACTCTTTATAGACTTGAACAGTTGCCATCGAGAGATGTACATGCAAAAATCGCCGGATGGTGCCCCGGTGAGAAAATTTCGACGCTCAAATCAGAAAGAGCGGTTTTTAAATGATAGAAACAGACTGAGAGTTTAGAGGAGTGATTTCCTGTTATTAGAGTGCCTAATATGTGAGGCCAAGAGAACGTACCTGGTTTTGAGAGTTTTAAGATGTCTTATACATGTGACAATTGTGTGCCACTGAAGTGTTTCAACCATATTTTACTTATCGAACCGATTCGAAAATTTCGGGAATTCAATATTTTGAATTGATTGTGATCCTCATCCTTTGGGAAACTTTCACACTCTAGAGAGATCATTTTCTTAGTTAAAAGATTCTCAAAATGCTGTCCCCAGTAAGAAACGAGAGTTAATGGGGCACTTTGGCCTTCCTCTAGAATCGTTGGCTATCAATCGGTAATTCGACCGATGAAGGGCCTTTAGAGTTCTGCCGATTAAGGGGCCGATCGTTGAATACCCGATCGGGGTGATTATCTTTACTTAACAAATCACGTTCGGCTAGTGGGACGATTGAAACCCTATCGCTGGGAGACCCTTCAGTAGATAATAGTATTTGAATCTCGGTCGATAACGGTCCTTTGTTGACTTTTCTTGTGAGCCTTTTAAAGACCGACCCTTCTAGTTGGATTAGGATTATGTCCCATCACAAATTATCCAAATTACTCTTGAATTTGGGAAGACCCGATAGCCAATTTGCCTCAAATTTCAGCGTTTTCTATGTTTGTGAAAAAAGTAATTGGAGGGCATGTAAGAAAAGATGAGATTGAGAGTTAAGAGATGCAAGGTTTTAGTGGTGAGAGAATAACCTCAAATCTCTTTTTGTTTGGAGAGTGAAGATGGGTTTATGACACTTGAACCTCCTGCTCCTAACATTGACATGGCTTCCATCTGTATACCTCTCTCTCTCTCCACCCCCTTCTCAGTGCTCAACGTGCTTAGACAGCATATAAGGATTTGGACAGATATTTAAGTTATTAATTAGCGACGAAACTCGTTGCAAAGACGACGCAATCAATCAACGAACACGAGTTAGTGTGATTGTCTTCTCACAATCTTTGGGCAGCTATTCTTATTTATTTTTGTTGGGTTTTATATTAGTTGTAATAATACATGTTTTCTTATGTTCCTGGGATATTTTTGCATGTTGATTTTTGATATTGATTGTAAATATTATTTGTTTTCGTATATTTATATATTTATAAATTAATGATATATTTTAACCTTTCAAAATAAAAAGAAAATATGAAAAACTAATAACAATAAATAATAAATTAATACAACAACAATAATCATTTAGATTTTTTATTTCAAAAATTTGGGATCGGTCAAAATAATAATAAATTAATAAATTAAATATTTTTATAATTAAAATTTTAAGGAGAAAATTAGGATTTGCTCTAAAATTACTTGTTCTGGCCATGTTCGTTGCAGTTTGCAACGATGATTGATAATGTGCAAAATTATTGATTTTATTGTTATTATTATGTGTTAATTTTGCATTGACTAGTGCTCTAATAATTGGTTTTATTGAATTTTCATTTTAGGAGTTTGGGTTTGAAGATTTGGAGCACATTGGGCTTAATGAAGCAATTTTAAAGTTAATTGGGTCAAGACACTTTATTGGGCTTTGAAGAAGAGGAGATTGAATTCAACATTTTAATAGTATTTTTATTTTTAGTAAAATCTGTTTTTTTAGTAGGAGTGAACTTTTGTAATCTCCTAAATTTTGGAGAGTCCTAGTTAAATTAGAAGTATGGCAAAAAGTGTCAACAAGTCAAT
Organism: Dillenia turbinata; assembly: GCA_037126225.1. Classification (NCBI taxonomy): domain Eukaryota; kingdom Viridiplantae; phylum Streptophyta; class Magnoliopsida; order Dilleniales; family Dilleniaceae; genus Dillenia; species Dillenia turbinata. The sequence goes on along the minus strand of JBAMMX010000023.1, from coordinate 14,797,185 downwards.
ATATATTCTTTCCAAAATTCTACAAGGCATGGCTGCCTCCTCACCACTATTTATTCACACAAGGAGGCACTACATGAGACAATTCATCAAGGACGGCTACAGGAAGAAAAGGGGGTCATTCTCCATTTATTTTTTTCTTTAGGAATATTTTTTTTTTCTTTTTCTTATTTTGATTTTTCTTGTGATGATACTTACCACCATGTGTGGCTAATTTTTTATTTCTGATTCAAGGGGAATTTTAATCGATTGTTCTTCATTGTGAGGTTATGTTCTAAATTTAATTTCTTGCTTTTATTCAAGTATTCGTTGATTCTTGATTTAATTTTAGGGAACCCTAATATTGGTTAATCTGACAATTTAATTCAATATTAGTTTTTCTATTACTATCCAGGAATTCAGTGATCCGTAATTGTCATGAACGAATGGTACAAGTAGTAACTAGGTTATTTTTGTTATGGGTCTTTTACCGGTAATCAATTGACCTAGGGAATCAATGGAACAAAATTGAGTAATTGCGGCTATCCCAATTATTTATATTTTGGTTTAACTGTTTTCACATAACGTAATGCTATCATTATATTTATATGGAACGCTATCGGTTAATGATAAGTTTCGATTGGATGCTGGGTTTGGTCGATTAAATTAAGAAAACACAAGATTTATTACGGCTATCCTAATAGATCTAAGGTTAAATGCTTGAATTGTAAGAATAATATTTTAACCAATGATCAATGAGACAATCGAATATATGAACCCTTGGATCAGTATTTAATAGATTGAATTTTCTTTATAATTTTAGTTTGTTGCACTATTGCTCTTCTCTTATTTTTAGGTTATTAATTTTTATTCGGTAATTTTTATTTTAGCTATTTGTTTGAAAATCTCCCAATTTTATTTTTAATATCAACTAGGAGATTAAGTTAATTAGTTCCCTTGGGATTCGACCTGGTAACCACTATTGCTACAGTTTGTTGCATTGGGGGAAATCAGTATTAATTTGAGGGCTTCGACAACCCGATCAATGATCTAGTGGCAACTGCTGTTGCAGCTGATTAGCCACGACTTCTTAGCCGCAAGATCTCGCCAACCGGGTAACCTCCATTTTTTTTTTTTTTTTTGGAGTGAATTGAGTTTTTAACTGCTTAAGGAGCACAATTTCAAGTGTTTGATACATTTTGCTTATTCAAAAACTTGGCTTAATATTGATATTCTCAATAAATCTATTCAAAAATTCTGGACATATATAGCACCGATTTTAAAATTTTGAGTACAAAAATAAATAAGTAAAGTTTATAATCATATTTATATTATAGTGAAATATAGATTTTGGAGAAAATTTTCAAACTTTGAACTTATTTCAATAAGGCGTTGAAATAGATATGATCCGGTTCCAACAAAAATTTGTGTTAAATGGTTATTTTAGTGGTTCCAAACTATAACATTTGTTAAAGTTTCGAAGTGAACTTTACTCCCTTCTCATTATTAAGGGAAAAAAAAATTAATTTTTATATATTTCTATTGGAGTCAATTTTTACTCCACAAATACTTACTCTTTCGACTCGAGCAGGGAGTCGATGATGGTGGTATTCGTTGGTTCTTCACAGATGAGAAACCTGTAAAAACCACATCGGGGCTGACCTGGCGGGGGGATTTCGACACTCAAATCAGTATGAGTGATGAAATACAGACTGATAGTGGTTGTAGATATCATATCTTCGATTGTATATAGAGTAAAATACGAAAACATACATCCGATCGTATAAAATTGAGCATGAAATCCTACATTTATCGGTGTATGTAAATGGGTATGAAACCCACATCTGAATGACGTATAGAATTTGGTATGAAAACCCCCTATAAATGATATATAGAATTCGGTATAGAACCTCAACTGAATGACATATAGAATTGGGTATAGAATTCCCTCTGAATGACATATAGAATTGGATATAGAACCCCCCTCTGAATGATGTATAGAATTGCATCTCTTTCGTGTGTAAAAACTGAATCCTTTCTTAGAGTTGTCTATACTCTATATTTATAACCTTTTAGGGGTATAGAAAACCCTAGTTTTCTTTTGTTTGAAATCTTTCAAGATTGTTAGAATTGTAATTAGACATTTTTGAAAAATTTAAATTTTCTCAAGATTTAGAAAAGTTTAAAACTTTAAAAAGATTCATTTTCTTTATGAGAGTTAACGAGAATTATAATTCTGCATAAATATTAAAATATTTTATCTTAATGGTGATTGTCTACCTTATCGGATAGCCATGTATGATTTTGGAGACCTATTAAATAGGGTATCATCATTTGTCCCACTCCTAATTGCATTTTGAAGAAATGGTATTAGGAGTAGAGTAGATTGTAAGAAACCTCCTAGAAGACCGAAAGGTCAAGAGATCAGTAGATTAGTAGACTGAGAGATCAAATGATCGAGACACTGAGTCATCGGGTGATCGGGAGATTGGCAGATCGACAGGTTGAGTGATCGTGAGATCAAGAGGCCGAACGATTGAGCGATTTCAACACCGATAAGTCGAACGATCAAATGATTGGGAGACCGATCGATCGAACTATCGAGAGATTATGAGATCGACAGGTTGAACGATCGAGAGAATACCAGACCGACAGGTCGAACGATCGGGAAAATAACATGATAGGTCGAATGATCGAATGATAGGGAGGTCAACAGGTCGAATGATCAGGAGACCGACAAGTCGAACGATCGAACAATTGGGAGACCGATAGGTCAAACTATCGAGAGATTACGAGACTGATAGGTCGAACGATAGACAGAATACCAGACCGACAGGTTGAACGATCGAGAGAGTACCATACCGACAGGTCGAACGATCGAGAGAATACCAGACCGACAGGTCGAACGATCGAGAGAATGTCAGACCAACAGGTCGAACAGTAGGTCATGGCATCATAGGCCCGTTCGAGGAATTAGATCCTATCGGTAGATCGGGGAGACATAGGCCCGCTCGAGAAGTTTCATCCCTTATTGATGACACGTTCGAACGATAGGATTTGGATGACTCAACCCCGTCGTACAATAGGAAACTTTTAGATAGATGGGCCGTAGCCACCCGTTCGGAGAGTTCCATCCCTTATTGATGACACGTTCGAATGATAGGATTTGGGCGATTCAAGCCTACCATACGATAGACAACTTTTAAATAGAGGGGTCGTATCCATCTATTTGGAGAGTTTCATCCCTTATTGATGACACATTCGAACGATAAGATCTGAGCGACTTAGCCCGCCATATGATAGGAAACTTTTAAATAAAGGAGTGTCTACCCGTTCTGAGAGTTCCATCCCTTATTGATGACACGTTCGAACGATAGGATTTGGACGATTCAGACCTGCCGTATGATAGGAAACTTTTAGATAGAGGGGCCGTATCCACACATTCAGAGAGTTTCATCCCTTATTGATGACACGTTCAAATGATAATGTCTTGGTGACTCAGACTTGTCGTACGATAGGAAACTTTTAGATAGAGAGACCGTGTCCACCCGTTCGGAGAATTTCATCTCTTTTTAATGACACGTTCGAGTGACAAGATATGGGCGATTAAGATCTGTCGTACGATAGGAAACTTTAAGATAGAAGGGTCGTGTCTACCCGTTCAGGAAGTTCCATCCTTTATTGATGATACATTCGAACGATAGGATTCGGGCGACTCAGACCCGCAGTATGATATGAAACTTTTAGATAGAGGGGTCGTGTCTATCCGTTCAGAAAGTTTTATCCCTTATTGGTGACATGTTCGAATGATAAGATTTGGGCGACTCAGACCCGCCGAACGATAAGAAACTTTTAGATAGAGAGGGTCATGTCCACCCATTCGGGGAGTTCCATCCCTTATTAATGACACGTTTGAACGATAGGATTTGGGCGATTCAGACCCGTCGTACGATAAGAAACTTTTAGATAGAGGGGTCGTATCCACCCGTTCGGATAGTTCCATCCCTTATTGATAATACGTTCGAACGATAAAATCTAGGTGATTCAGACCCGCCGTACAATAGGAAACTTTTAGATAGAGGGGTCGTATCCATCTGTTCGGAAAGTTCCATCCCTTATTGATGACAGGTTTAAACGATAGGATTTGGATGATTCAGACCCGTCGTACGATAGGAAACTTTTAGATAGATGGGTCGTATACACCCGCTCGGAGAGTTCCATCTCTTATTGATGACACGTTCGAACGATAGGATTTGGGCAATTCAGACCCTCTGTACGATAGGAAACTTTTAGATAGAGGGGCCGTGTCCACCCGTTTGGGAAGTTCCATCCCTTATTGATGACACGTTTGAACGATAGGATTTGGGTGAGTTAGACTCGCCATATGATATGAAACTTTTAGATAGAGGGGTCGTATCCACCCGTTCGGAGAATTCTATCCCTTATTGATGACATGTTCGAACGATAGGATTTGAGCGATTTAGCCCTGCCGTACGATAGAAAACTTTTAGATAGAGAGGTCGTGTCCACCCGTTCGGGAAGTTCCATCCCTTATTGATGACACGTTCAAACGATAGGAGACTTTAGGTTGGGGGCCGTGTGACCAGGAGTTCAGGCGAGCAATGGTCGGGAGTACATAGTGCTTGTGCTAAGAAAAGCAAAAGTAGAAGATCCGAAGACTGACCTGGAATCTGTATTCTAACCGAATGATGTAATTTTCGGTAAATGCAAGAGGCTAGAGACCGATACGAGATAATAGTGTCAGGCTTTGCATTCATGAGTGTTGGCTCATTGTCAAAGGCGTTATAGCCTAGAGAATATACTTGAGCAATATTGCAACTGATGTGATACAATTTTAAACAAAAAAGGAGTTGAATCCCATCTGAAGGCTTAAGCTCGTAAGTAAAAGATCGAGAGAAAGTGGATGCAGAACTCATGTGAGACGTATGATTACAAATATAAGTTATATGTATTCGTCTGGAAGTTGTATCCAAGAGAGTTCCATTGAAAGATTTCAATCGAAAGAGTGGGTCAGATTTGTCCGTTGGGGAGATACATCCCTAGCGATAAGCTCTGTTCGGGAGGACTTATTTGAAAGATTTCGTTCAAAAAGATGGGCTATGCTTGCTTATTTGAGAAGATAAATCTCTAACGATAAACTTCGTTCATGAGGACTCGTTCGTTCACTAGATTGGGCGATATTTGCCCATTCAGGGAGATACCGACGGGTTGACTGATCAAAGGATAAAGAGGCGATTAGGAGACCGACAAGTCAAGAGATCGGGAGATTGACTGATTTACAAATCGAGTGATTGAGAGATTAACATCATCAGGTTGAGTAGTCGGGGGATCGGGAGATTGAAATATTGAGAGGTCTAAGCGATCAAGAGATTGAGATACTGAGAGGTCTGAGCGATCGAGAGATTAAGATATGGAGAGGTCGACAGATCGAGTAATCAGCGGGTCAGATGATCAGAAGGTTGAGAAACCGATAGGTTGATAGATCTATTAAGCGAGTGACTGACTAAGATATCGACGGATCGATAGGTCGAGTGATCAACGGATCAAGTGATTGGAAGGTCGAGATACCGACGAGTCGATAGATTCATAGAGCGAGTAACTGAGAGATCGACAAATCAAATGATTGGGAGACTAACAAGTCGAACAATAGAGAAATCGAAATGTCGAAAGACCAACTTGTCAGACTATTCGAATAGCCAGGAAGTTGAGAGACTGTCAAGAGATTGAGAGGCCAACAGGCTGAACAGTAGAAAGACTTACAAGTCGAATAATCGAGGGCGACATAAACCCGTTAGGAAGATAGATCTCGTCGGTTGAGTCAGGGTGATAGAGACCCGTTCAGGAAGATAGATATCTTCGATTGAGTCGGAGCGACAGAGACCCGTTCGGGAGATAGATTCTTTTGATAGATTGGGCGACATATGCTCGTTCGTTCAATAATGTATCATGAGACAGATAGTCAACAAATTATCCACACGAAACCGAGAGAATAAGGGCAAGAGAATTACCTAACGAGGAATACCCCAACAACCTCGTCCCGATTGTTGCATAGTCGAATGAACTCAAACTGTCAAGAAAAAGTGAAGCCATGTTTGAAATTTCTATAACTGGTCAGTCAGTCGTTCCCATAGACGACGCCAATCTATTGGAGTCAATTTTTACTCCATAGATATTTGCTATTCCTTCTCGAGTAGGGAGCTGATGACTGTAGTGTTCGTCGATTCTTCACGGATGAGAAACCTACAAAAACCCCATCGAGACTGGCTCGACGGAGGGATTCCGACGCTCAAATTAGTATGAGTGATGAAATAAAGATTGATAGTGGTTGTAGATATCATACTTCCGATTATGTATAGAGTAAAATACCAAAGTATAATTCTGATCGTATAAAATTGAACATGAAACCCTACTTTTGTCGGTATATGTAAATGGGTATGAAACCCCCCTCTGAATGACGTATAGAATTGAGTAGGAAACTCTCTCTGAATGACATATAAAATTGGATATAGAACCCCCTCTGAATGACATATAGAATTGGGTATAGAACCCTCTCTGAATGATATATAGAATTGGATATAGAAACCCCCATCTGAATGATGTATAGAATTATCTCTCTTTCGTGTGTAAAAATTGAGTTCCCTCCGAGAGTTGTCTATACTCTGTATTTATAGTCTTCTAAGGGTGTAGAAAATCATATTTTCCTTTTGTTTAAAATCTTTCAAGATGGTTAGAATTATAATTAGAGATTTTTGAAAGATTTAGACTTTCTCAAGATTTAGGAAAATTTAGAATTTTAGAAAAATTCATTTTCTTTATGAGAGTCCATGAGAATTATGATTCTGCAGAAATATTGATTGACTTTTTTATCGGATAACCATGTATAATTTTGAAAACCTATTAAATACGGTACTATCAATTTCTAATAGTCGATCTAATAGGTAAATGTCTTAAATTTCTTAATCAAATCTTTCGTTCTAAAATTAGGAATGAAAAGATAACGATGAGAGAATTTTCCTTAAATTGAGTTCGATAATTTTCGAATCAAATTAGTTAAAATATGATTTCAGATATATTTTGGTTATATTAGAAAAGAAATATTTATACCAAACTTCTATAAATATAACGGTAGGACGCTGCATTTTCTTAACCAGAAAACATAGTGGAGTTTTCCTAAAACATGAAAAACTTAAGTGAAAAAAGAGGGCAAAAAAAGCGCAATGACTGGAATGAAAAAAATAAGTGGAGAAAATTTGTGGACTTTTAAATAAAAAAATCATAGTGAGGTTTTCTAAAAGAAGAATGACCCAAGCAAAAAAAACTGAAGGAAAAAAATGTAAGTGGCTCCAAAAATATAAATAACCTAATTAAATAAAAAAAATCATAATGGTGTCAAAAAAAAAGGGAAGGATTTAAACAAAAAAAAATATAATGTGGTTTAAAAAAATATATAGCGGGGTCTTCCAAAAATACGAAGGATCTAAATAAAAATAAAAAGACAAAAAAAGCACAAAAATTGAAACAAAAATATAAGGGGGAAAATTATAAGATCCTGAATGGAAAAAAAAAATTAATTCTCCAATAAAGGAAGGACTCATGCCAAATAACAAAAAGAAATATGGTAAAAAAAATACAAGAACTTGAATGAACAAAAAAAAAGATAAAAAGAAAATATTTTGATAAAGAGGGAGCTGGATACTGCTCATGAACAGTGTATATAAACAATAACCCAACTCCCTCATTATATATATGGGTAATATATATATATATTTGCATTTAGATTTATTACGAAATGACTAGGGCTAGAGTTCTTGGTTTTCGTTTTTCCCCGCCTTCTCTCCTCAACTCCAAAAATTTTAATCCCAGATATTTTAAATTTTTAAAATTATAATCTTATTTCCTAAAATTATAATTATAGTTACATTTCATACTTTTCTCTAACATAAATTTTTAATTTCTCTCAAAAATTATTCAAATTTAAGATAAAATCCTAATTTCATAATTAAAATTATAATTAATCCCTATTTTAAAATTATTTTTAATATCGCTAATTAACGACTAAATCAAAGTTATGAAAATATCAAACTAACGTCGTATAAATATTAATTTCAAATTATTTCATAACAAAACAGTTTACATAAAAATTATTAAATTTTTTTTAATTATATAATTAAGATTTTATTTAAATGAACTCAATGAGAAGAACTAACATGGATGGGGTTGGATTGAGTTTTTTTCTTTAATTTTGAGTAAAACTAGGAACGCATGCAGTCCTCTTTGTTCAGGAGTAAACCAATCAGATAAATAGGAGCTATCACCTGATTGGTCAGACCACCTCACATATTGTCACTTCGGATCGTGTCACCCAAACGCTACAAAACTCGCGTGGTTCTTCCTTTACTCGCTCTTGAAGATTAAGAGGGAGAAACGAGAATCCTGAGCTGTGTCCACGAACGATACGAAGAAATTCTAAACTCTCTCTCTCTCTCCCCAATTATTCTTCTTTCGACTGTAAAGGAATTTGAAACTTGTCTTTGGTTTGTTCGGAATCCTGAGGCGTATTGGTTTTGCCAAATTAGGGTTTCGTGATTTGGTGAAATTTGAATGGCTCAAGCAGTGGAAGAATGGTACAAGCAAATGCCGATCATCACTCGTTCCTATCTTACTGCTGCTGTCGTCACCACCATCGGTTGCTCTCTCGATGTATGTATCACCCCTCTCTCTCTCTCTAGGGTTTTTGCCCCTTTAATTTGGGGTGCTGAATTTCGGTTTTGAATTTGATTGGTTCGAGGGAATTAAGAATCCCCTTAACTTGGATTTGAAGATTGGGAAATCTTAATTTGTTGTCAGTATCTCAAAATTCAAGCTAATGGGGTCTCTTTGTTTTTGTTTTTATACAGATAATTTCTCCATACCATTTGTATCTAAACCCTAAGCTTGTGGTGAAGCAGTATCAATTCTGGCGTCTTATCACCAATTTCCTTTACTTCCGCAGAATGGGTACTTAAATTTAAAGTTTAGAATTTAAATTAAAGTGCGATTGATGTTTCTGTCTGGACAATGATGAACTTTGTCTTTCTTTGTATTATAAAGAATGTAGATAAAATCTGTTCAATTCAAGTGATTCTATATTAGGATGTCCTGCATAATTTTCCATTTTGCTTTTCTTAGGGGATTGGGGGGATTTGTGATTTATTTATTTAATCCATTTATTAGAAGTTGATCAATTGAAGTGATAGTGCAAAGTCACTAGTTCTAACCCTCACAGTAGTAGTTCAGGAACCGCAGACCTTGCTGTTGGGTGTTGAATCAGTAGCACTTTGGTAGGGATGTGATGGGTGCCCTTGTGGTAATGCCTGTGCTGTCCCCCTTTTCCACCCATTTAATCAGCCAAAAAAAAAAAAAAAAAATTGAAGCAGGTGTACCTAATAATGACCTCATGAAAAAGAGAACTGTAATTGAGCCTCTAATTTTGTTTCTTCTTGAATGTGTCTCTTCGAGCTTTAATTCATATTTTGTTCCTTCATGGTGTTCAATTCTGTGGAGATGTAGCTATACAGGTTTGCCCTCTACAACCTTTTAATCACCTCACCCCCCCCCCCCAAAAAAAAAAAGAAGAAGACTTGTAGCTGGTGTACCTAATAATGACCTCATAAAAAGAGCGTTGTAATTGAGGGTCCAACTTTGTTTCATTATGAATGTATGTCTAGGAGCTTTGGATTGTTGTATTTTGCTCCTTGATGGTGTGCAGTATTGTGGATTATCTTAGTAGAATGAGTTCGTATCTGTTCATCATGTGTATGATGAAATGGTATTGTCAGCATTGTTTGTGTTTTTGATTCAGTTATTTAATTTGGTCATGCACGCCACTTCTACATACATTGAGTTCATTGACTCTCAAGGTTTGAAAGTATATCCTCTTCTATTCTTCTTGGATATTGGGAGTTGGCAAGAAGCCTAATTTATTTCAGTCAGTTCTGTTAAGTTAAAAACTAATTAGAACACCTTACTCAATCATCTTGGGCCACATCTAGGAATAAATTGACACTCAGCTCTATTTCCACTTCTATGTTATCTATGGATGATTTTTTTAGGTTGTTGTTTCAAATTCATAACAACAACAACAATTTAGGCATTCTATCCCAAAATTTGGGGTCTGGCCATATGAGAGATAAATATCGAAGAAGGGAAGAGAAAAAAAGAAAAAAAAATAAAAAAAATAAAAAATAAAAATAACAATAAAATAAAATAAAATAAAATATATATAAAGAGAGAAAAAGGAATTGATTTAGTTTATGCGGATTCTCCTACGCCACTCATTCCTATCTAAGATCATCTGCTCAACTAAATCCATAACTATCATATCTTTACGAATATATTGCATCCAAGTTTTCAATGGTCTATCTTTACGTTTTATCAACTCTCATATATTTAAATCTCAGTTTTCCTAACAGATACGTCCTTAGGTTTTCGTTTCATATGCCTAAACCATCTCAGACGGTACACTCGCATTTTATCTATAATTGAATTAATTCCTAATTTATTACGTATCTCATCGTTTCTGATTCTATCTTTTTTAGTTTTGCTACACATTCACCTAAATATTCTCATTTCAGTTACAATCATTTTTTATTTTTGTTATTGTTTAATGGTCCAACACTCAGTGTCATACAATAGTGCATGTCTTACTGCAGTTCTGTAGAATTTTTCCTTTAAATGTAATGTCATCGTGCGATCGCAGAGAATTTCGGATGCCTTTCTCCATTCATCCATATCTCCATCTATATTGCCATTGCTCTGAATGATGGAATCAAGATATTTAAATCGTTCACTTTTTGAGATTTCTCTTTCTTCTAATCTAATCGTTTCTTCATTACCCTAATAGTTGTCATTAAAATTTACATTTCATATATTCAGTTTTAAATCTACTCAATCTAAATCCTCTAGATTCTAACGTGTCTCTCCATAATTCTAATTTAGTACTGACACCCTCTCTAGTTTCATCATCCAAAACTATGTTATCTGTGAAGAGTATATACCGTGGTATTTTATTTTGAATATTTTTTGTTATTTCATCTATAACTATTGCAAATAGTATGAGACTCAATGTCGAATCTTGATGGAGTCCAATGTTAATAGGGAAGCTATCACTCAACTCCTCGCAAGTTCTTACATTGGTTACAGTTTTTTCATACATATCCCTAATAAGATTGATGTATTCAAAGAGATCTCTTTCTTTATCAGCGTTCACTACAACACTTCTCTTGAGACCTTATCATATGTTTTTTCAAGATCAATGAATACTATATGTATATCTCTTTTCTGCGCTTTAAATGTCTTCATCAATTATCTTAGTAAGTGAATTACTTTAGTATTGGATCGTTCTGTCATAAATCCAAATTAATTCTGAGACACTTATTTTACGTATCAATCTATGCTCTATCACTCTATCTCATAATTTTATCGTATGATTCATGAGTTTAATTATTCTATAGTTGGAATAATCTTGTATGTTCGCTCTATTCTTATACAGCGGGACAAGTGTGCTCTCTCTCCATATTTGGGACAATTTTTTTGTTTGCCAAATTTTGTTAAAAAGAGTCGTTAACATTGTTATGCCGAATTTACCCAAACATTTTCATATCTCAATAAGAATGTCATCAGATTCTATGGCTTTGTTATTTTTCATTCACTTTAGGGCCTCTTTTATTTTATGATATCGAATTTTACATTTAAAATCTCTATTAATCTATTCTACGGGTATCTCAATATTTTCTATACTTATTGTATTCTCAACATTAAACAAATTATCAAAATATTCCCTCCACCGTTTTCTTATATCTTCATTCCTTACAAGTGTGTTATTGGTTTCACTTTTAATACATCTAATCTCATTTAGATCTTTTTTCTCTCTCCCTTAGTCTGGCAATTCTGTAGATTCCTCTTTTCCCGTCTCGAGTCTCCAGTTTCTTGTATAATTCGTTATACATCTTACTCTTTGATTCGTGGATAATCTTTTTTACGTCTTTTTTTGCATTTTTGTATTTTTCATAAGTTTTGCTACTACGATCACTTTTAAGATTCTTATAAAACTCTTTTTTGATTCGAATAATAGTTTGTATTTCTTCATTCCACCACCATGACTCCTTGCCTCTTGGGGCCCTGCCCTTAGATACTCCAAGAACCTCTCTACCTATGCCTTTAATATTAATAGATATCTCTTTCCATATTGTTTTTGAATTATCATTAACATACCAATTTGTTACTCCAATTACTTTTTCCCTAAAAGTTGTCACATTTTTCCCTTTTAGGTTCTATCACTTAATTCTTGGCTTTATATATGGTCATTGTTTTTGTCGTTTAGGCACTCATACGTCTAAGACTAAAAGTCTGTGCTGAGTCATTACATTCTCTCCCGATATAACTTTGCAATTCTTACAAGTCGTTCTACCACATCTTCTAGTGAGAAAGAAATCTATCTGACTAGCATTTGACCAATTTCTATAGGTAACTATGTACGACTCTTTTTTCTTAAAGAAGGTGCTTACGAGTGCTAAATCGAACACTACTGCGAACTCTAAGATTTGTTTGGTGCTGATATTCTTTTTTTAATTGCCAGATTTGGACTTTCTGTTTCACATGTTCTTCCTAGCACGATATTGCAAGCTTCTTGAAGAGAACTCATTCAGAGGAAGGACCGCTGATTTCTTTTATATGCTTTTCTTCGGAGCTTCTGTGTTGACTGCAATTGTTCTTATTGGTGGGATGATACCTTACGTATCAGAATCTTTTGCAAAGATTATCTTTCTTAGCAATTCATTGACATTCATGATGGTCAGTTTTTTCCCCGGATTTCTGTGCAATTTATCCTTTTCTTTTTATTTTCATTCATATCTATATTTCTTATTTTGTGAGCCTTCTTTCCTTTTGTTCCGCAGGTTTATGTATGGAGCAAGCAGAATCCTTTTATACATATGAGTTTCTTGGGGCTGTTTACTTTCACAGCTGCTTATCTACCATGGGTGAGTGGGATTAATTGTACTTTCTGTTCAATAAATTTGCAATGATACTTGATTCTTATTCTTTCAATATGAACTTCTTATTCTTTCAATATGCACAGTTCAATGGCCACTTTTGTGCCTGAAGTAAGGTTCCATGGCACTTATAGCTTTAGAAGTGAATGCCACATTGTTGAGCCTTTTGGGTAAAAAGTCTGTATTCATTCAATTTTTTCATTTTTGGAGATAATGTTACCATGTTAGTTTCGCACCCTGGAGATTGGTATTTGGAACTATTTTATGCTTTTGGCCTTGGTCACTATATATTGCAAGCATCGGTGTGTATGCCTTTGACAAATCTATTGACAAAGATCAACTTTTTAAACTGACATTGTGACTGAACCATAATTACTAAGAGCCTAACAAGAAAGTTGCTCACATTCTCTACAAGTTTCTCACACTGTAAGAAAATTGCTCAAATCCTGAATGGATTTTGTCCTACTTGTGCGTCATGGTATAATCTTTCCCTCTTGTATCACATCCTATTTGGAGTGGTATACTGTCTTTTCCTTAAATTGTCTAGGATAATCTCCTACTTTCTACTAAAGATCAACTGCAGGAGCATAGTCCCCCGCTTTTTAAGAACTGGATGCTCCTGTAATTATGCGACTTAATTTATTTCTGTATTTTAGTTTGGTATATTGGCTGTTAGAATCTGAGAAGGGTTTAGTGAAGGTGTGAATCCAGCTTTAATGGTTCATTTTTCTCTAACAAAAACTTGGTTTGTTGTTTCCCTATTTGGGGTTTTGTCGGAAAGTACCTTACACACTTGATCTTGAACACGCCCTTGAAAGGATTTGTTTTTGCTGCAAAGGCTAAGTTAGAGGTATAATGGAAAATAATAGTTGGGAATATATATATATATATATATATATATATATATATATATATATTGTTTCCCTTCTTTATGTTTGGTAATAACATTAAATCATGGGTGAACTTTATGCCTCTATAATCTAACTATTGTCCTTCGCTCTTTAAAAAGTAAACCAAATATGAATTATGGCTTTCTTAAACTAAATATATTAGTTTTCTCTTTCTAAAAATATCAATTTAGTTATTTTATTTTCTCCACCTAAAAAAGAAATTCTATTTGTATTTTTCTCTTTTTCAAATTAAATACATTAGTTTTCCTCCTTCATAAAAGTAATTTTAGTTTGTTTTCTCTCTCTAAATTTAAACCAATTTACTTTTCTCTCTAAAAATTCAATTTGATTTAGATTCTTTCTCAATTAGACAAATTAGATTTCTCTCTAAAAGGAATAATTCAATTTATATTCCTTCTTTAAACACATTGACTAAAGCATGTTATTTTTCACTCTAGAAATAATTTGTTTTAGATTTTCTCTCTAATCACATTACTTTTTTCTCTTTATAAGATCAAATTTAGTTTCTCTCTCGTTAAAAATAAACACATTAGTTTTTTCTTTTGAAGAAAATCAATCTATTTAATTTTTTTATATTCAAATATATTGATTTTGAGTTTTCTCTCATTAAAAAAAAAAAAAAAAAATTGAAATTTAGTTTTTCTCTTTATAAAACTAAGCATATTAATTTCTTTTTTAAAAAATTAAATTATTTTAATTTTTGTCTCTTTAAACACATAGATTTTAAGTTTTCTCTCTCAAAAAAAAAAAAGCGAAATTCAGTGTTTCTTTCTCTAAAACTAAACATGTTAATTTTTCTTTCTATAGGAATAAATTTATTTAGATTATCTTTTTCTAAATGCTTTTTTTTTTAATTGTTTCTCTGTAAAAATCAAATTTAGTTTTTGCTCTCTAAAACTAAAAGAATTAATTTAGTTTATAATTTTGTTTTGGCGGATGGTAATGCTTTTAGCTTGTTAAAAAAATGGGTATGCTTTACACACTTTTGGAATGCTATTACCCCTACTATATTATACTGAAGTTGAATTTTTTATTCCAAATATGGAGAAGGGGGTAAAAGGTTACTAAAATAACCTTAAACCGCCTTTTACCCTGAAAAATGCTACCTAAATATTCTAGATTGTTTTGAGGAGCAAAGTAATTCTTGAGAAATGGTATTTTATGCAAGAATTGAGAATTACTTCAAAAAAACTCAATGTAATATATGATAAATGGTTAGTCATGTGTTCCATAGGAATGTGGGTAGCAATATGGAATAGAAGATTGCTTTTTCATAAGGACAACTTTGTAACTATTTTATGGTGGTTCTCAAAATTTAAGCCTGTTTATCTGTTAGCCTAATGCAATTGGTCTGTATAGTCTCCCAGATCAGTCGTAACAGTTAGTAATTTTTCCAGAAGGACATTTTGAAAAAAGATGGAAACAACTTGGGTGGTGCATATATGTGCTCTTGTCGTGAATAAGATATTAGGGTTCCTAGAAGCATAACAAATTGGGAATTAGATCTTCCATCTTGACTAAGTTTTAAGAAATGAACTTGATAGGGTTGGTTATATGAATCGGTTTCAATTATTAAGTTAAAAGTTCACATATCTTCTTAGCCTTTTTTAGTTGTTGGAACACCTTAAATTTATATGCTATTGCTCCCTTTTCAGAGCATTAAAAGGTCTTCTTTTATCATGATCAAGCCACCTAAATCTATTTCCTTTCATCTTACCTCCTAGTTGGGGCTACCTCTATGTTTGCTCCAATGTACTTCTGGTCATATCCTTTCTCACTCCATCCATCAAAGCATTTTTATTGTAGCCACACTCATCTTCTTCATTTTTAATAGGCCAATGCTTCGTTTCATACAGTATGCTTGGTCATTTTTACAATTTTATGAGAATCTCTGCTTAATCTAGTTGAATTCTCATGGTCGCTGGCATTCATTTTGATATAGCTATTCTTGAAATGTTGTTACTGGTTTTTGGTATGGCTTAGATTATTTTGCCCTTAACCTCTAAAACGTGGTGAGTTTTCTATGGTGAGAACATCTTTTCACGATTAACTTACAGAACATCTTTTCCTGATTTACACAATGTTTGAGCATGCTTGGGTTGAGCTAGGTTGAGCCGACTAAATACCTGCTTATCTGATGTGGGTACTGCATGTTTAACCTTCATGTTTCTTTTGTTAATTTCAATTAGAAGGAAGCATCTGATAGCCCTGGAATTAGCCTTGAGATCCAGTTTTGACAGCCTGGCCATGTTAGTGATTCCAAAATGTAAAGTGCTGCGAGCCTTGTTAAAAAGCTTCTAAAATTTTGTGTTTGACTCCATATATAGCCTAAGTTTTCCAAATATGTTTAATAGGGCAAGATGAATATGTAAGTAACCATTTCGTTAGAATGTAATCTTTTAAAGTAATTTACATATTAATACATGCTCAAAAGCTGAATATATGAGGTAAAATCTGTTTCAATATTCAATCTACTAAGGTTCAACATATAGAGGATCAGAAAGACAAATTAATGCGTAAAACAGTTGAATAAAACAGCAGTTAAAAATGAAAGATAAGGGATCTGGAATCAAAATGTTTAGTATATCAAGTATGGACTCTTTGAGTGGAAGCCATTCTCACGTTTGACGTGTTGGATGCCAATACGCATCTAACACGTGTAAGACACTCCAAGTGACATGTTCAGTTTATTCTTTTAAATAACGCACACTTCTTGAACACTTACAGAACACTTTTTAAACACTTTAAAGACAATTTGTATAGTTGTTATTATTAAAAATAGAACAGTAGACTCACAAGAGTCTCTTGTTCAATAGTAAATTGTGAAATTTGAAAAATTAAAATTGCATATATGTGTATTAATTTTGTAACACTTATAGTCAAAATTTGTTGATGCTATCGAAATTATATACCAATACACATTATTGTAATATTATTTTGTGAAGAGTCCTAGCCATGTCCAAGTCCTTTCGAAAATTTCATGTGTCCATGTTTCCATGCTTCATAGCGTTTGATAGAGTATTAGCTTTGGTAAGACAGTTGAAATGAAAACTTTCTATATATTCACACAGTTTCTTAGTTTGGCTTCTTGTGATATGCCATTGAATGTTTTTAATGAAGTACAAAGGGGGTCCATCCCTTGCAACTTTGAAAATATTAGCACTGAAGATGGTAGAATGACATTTATCTTATCTGTTTGCAGGTTCTCTTGGGTTTCTCTGTCCTTGTTGGAGCAAGTGCTTGGGTGGATCTATTGGTACCCTCCTGCACTTAACTGTTTAATGTTTTGATCTTCTTTCCCTTTCCACCTATCTTCTCACCCACTATGAACTGTTGCTTTAACTCAGCGAAGTCTGCAGTTCCGTTAATTATGCATTTTTTTCACAAGTAAGAAGTCTTTTAATGAGTGATGAAGTTGTTCCTTGAGAAACCGTCCCAGTAGGGGAATCGCAAAGCAGCTACTATTACAACAATTCCTAAAGTGCAAGGTGCAACTTGACATTATATGAGGAATTAAAAGAGGGCATAATGATTGCAACTACAATTGACATGATTCATTATGGGGGCAATGGCTGTTACATCGGTGACAACTGCAATAAATTTTTATTGCTGCAACTAATTGCGACAGCTGCACAAAGTGGAAAGCCCATCAATCCATGATAGTTGATCTGCATTGCATTACGCTTGCCATACCTGATTTGTTATGATCTCTCTCTCATATTGCATCTCTGACAGTGCATCAGTATAGAAATATCCTTTTTAATTATTTGTTATTCAGTTTTTTATAGACATTGGCGGAGCTACGTGGAAGAGTGGGTGGGCAATTGCCCCCATTAAAATAAAATAATTCTATTAAATTTTATATATTAAAATAAAAATTGCCCCCACACTTAAAAAAACGAAAAAAATGCCCCCACACGCACAACCGCCGGGTTATTTCGTTCCATGAAAATATTTTGCCCCCATTGCCCTTGGGTCCTGAATCTGCCACTGTTTATGGAAGTTGCCTGATTTTTGAGACTTCCTTCAACCATGCTTGTGCCATCAAATCTCGGAAGGTGCACTTTGAGAATGAAACCTTGGACACGGCTCTTGCAAGGTTTTGCATGCATGAATCTCAACACAAACATTTTCTAAATACCATGAGAAAATTCTAAGGGTAAAAATTGCAAGGGTGTATCTAAAGTTCTGTTCTTGGGCATCTCCTTTTTTGTGGTTTTAGGCCTTGGGCTGGGTTTGTTAGGGTGATTTGGAGCCTATTTCTTTGCTTGCTGCTCAGATGTTTTATGCGGTGTAGCCTTCCTGTGCTTTTAAGTATCGTTGTCTGGTGGTTTCGGTTGTTGGCTTTGTCCGGATTGGGTTCCAATTTTAATAGAAGTTTGTCACCAAAGAATAAAAGCATCATCTTTATTTGAACCTTGCTGTAGAGTGGTTGAGTACCTGTGAGTCATGGACCCAAACATGAGGCGTGGACACAATATAGAGATAGCATCAAAGTCAATAATCATGTACAAAATATAGCACAAACATGCACAGAAACTAAAACATATTTTGCAATCGAATTAATACCAACTGATATGTCAAATCAAATAATAAACAAAATTATCAGTTCATTGTTTTAGTTACTCCTTAGTAAGATCTCTCTTACCTGCAAGTTTGGGTGAACAACTGTTCATGTTATGATATTTATTACATTCTCGCTTTGGACCTTCTAATATAAGTCATCAAATATAAATTCTTGTGTTGATGTTGCAGTGGGTTTCCTAGAAGTGAACTGATTGTATTAGTTGAAAAAGAAGTGTTTAAGATTGTGGACACAGTTGACTTTTTCCTCAAGGTGTCGTTTAGTCTTCTTTGCAATAGTCTGGATGAGCATGGCTCCTTTCTAGAACTTAGTTTAGTGCTAGGATTTTTTGTTCATGTATGGATCATTTCTTCCTTTTATGCTTACGTTTCATTTGGATCTCTTTCTATGCTTCAGGGAATGATAGCTGGTCATGCTTACTATTTTCTTGAAGATGTATACCCACAAATGACTGGTCGCCGACCCCTAAGGACGCCAGCTTTCATTAAAGCACTTTTTGCAGATGAGGCAGTTGTAATGGCTCGGCCTGCAAATATCAGATTTGCTCCCCCACCTGTTGATGAAGTTCATCAAGACTAGTTCACCAAGAATGACCAATTATTGGGCAGACCGAGCTTTGGAGACAGATGGTTGGATTTTACTTGATTTCATCAACCTTAGATCTGAGTGGAAGTGCGGCAACTGAGGATAGTTGATCCTTTTTTGTGTTCTGAAATTCTTGTGTTACAGGTCATAGCAGCTTAACTTGTAATGATGCTGTTGCCGCACCTATTTTGTCTTACAGCTGAGTTATTATACATGTATACTCTCAATTTGGCATAGGGTGCTTCTGTGGCTTGTTAGACTGATGAAACCTTGCAAATATGGACATGCTCAAGTTTGGGAAAATACTGTCTTGCCCTCTTCTTGGTTCCTTGCCCTAATTACAACATTGTTTTGTTTTCCCTCCCCAGATCAACTTGGGTACCTTTTAATAATGAAAGAAAAGTTGTAGATAGCTGATCTTTACTAATTTTGGTTGGCATTTGTGTTGTGATTGTGAAGTCCATGCATTATTATGCATTGTATCCAGCTATAGCGATTACTTAGTGAATGCATGGACAGGAATGCCGATGCTTTAAAGAAGAAAAAGCATTATCATCCCCCTCAACTCGGTGTAATGGAAGTGTCTACCATGTATGTGGCTAATGTCTACCATACCTACACTACAAGGTTACTTCAACTTTTGCCTGGGATGCTTGGGTAAAAAGGAGCGAAAATGTAGAAAACAAACAACAAAGGAGAAAATCAAGGAGCAAAAGAAATCCAGGATTTGCGCAGTTCCTACCCTAATTGAGCAGTATTGATTGGTCCAAAAATGTACTAGTATATTGTACTTTGATATTCTCCTTTAATTTACCAATAATTAATTAGTACCTAAGATTTTCTTAAATTTGTATCTTTCTGGGCCAATTAGCACTATAATTCGAGTGCTTTCTTTTGCTTCCCTAGAAAAGTGGGAAATAATATACAACGATCAAAAGTATAGATACAATATGCGTATGTATATATATATATTTGTAGAGACGGAGACAAAATAGAATTTGCCCGTATTTTCAAGACAAAATTGAATCAAATTTCTATTGAGACATGGTGATTAAAAAACAAAAAAAGGCCTCTAGTATCTTGTTACTGCGAACCAAATGCTAAGAAAAAAGTTTTGATAAAAAAGAGAGTATACTTAATACAAAAAGGGTTTTTATCATATTACATGACTTTTTTTTGGGAGGGGGAAGAAATAAAGGAGAAAGATATCTAAAAGGACAAATAACAAATCACAACCTACAATACAATATTTGGTTGAGGATTTCCTCCTACAAATAAGAAGATGCATCCGAACTATCCCCTACTCCAGTCTCCAATCATCGTACAAATGCAAATGCATGCTAATCTCAGTGAACCGCATTTATTCCATAATGCACAAGAAAAAGAGGTTCTCGCTGATGCCGGAGCCATACTAAGCAAAAGCATATGAAAAACTTCTTTGGCCCGGCTTCTCTTGCTCAACTCAAGCTGCGACTAACTCCCGAATTCTGGAAAAACCTCTTCTAAGTAGGAAAGAATAATAATATCATGAACAATTATCCACTACAGTTATCGGATTGGATGATACTGCGCTGAAATCCTTTTGGGAGGCAATTTGCGCAAGATATAGAGGACCAGAGCTGAGGGTAGTATCTCAACCAGCTGATCATCAAGTAAAATGAATTATCAACATAATCAGAAATATGAGTGGCAGTTTGCTAAGTATAAGCTTAGAAGAATACCATGTAGTAAATTAAATCTAGAACTGGGTGATACATGACATCAAGTGATGCATCTGAATCAAAAGCTGATAAAATTTCCTGCAGGTGGAAAAACGGTTATGTAGATGCTCTAAATGTCTATGCTCACTTCATTAGATGTAAACTAAAGAAGACATCCGTGAAGTTCACAAAGTATAGAATGCTGATGTTTATACAAAAGATTTAATATTGCCACACTTGATTGTAATGGAGATCACCATCCAGCTTATAATTAACTTTTCGACTTTCTATGGTAAAATTAGTGATAGGCAGAAAGGCTGCATGTCTCCCTCCTGAGTCTCATTATGGTTGTTCAAGTGTCTCACCTTGAGTGGCATAGTTTCTAAAACCTGGGCTACTCTTGTTCCAAATCTCAGAATTAAAAAAAAAGAAAAGATGGGGTGAAGGTATTAATAAAAAACTATGCACCACTTGGCTCTTACTTTTGTATAAATATTTCTAAAGCTGATTATTTTAAGAGTGAAGCCTAATATTTCTTAATATTGTTCTCTTGCATCATAACAAGTGAAATACAGGCCATGTATATGATGGGTAAAGACATCACAAAATTCAAATGTATCTCATGAAAACGGTAAGCTTTCCTTCTAATTGCTCTTGAATACATCAGCTCATTTAAAAAAAAAAAAATGCATATGGTTCTTGCTGAAACATACTTTATAAATGTTTACATGGAAGGATTCATTTCACTTTTTATCATTTTGGATACTTGTCAGAAATTATTAAGCAGTGATGTAATTATGCAAGTGTCAGGCATTTGAAATTTCCTTGTTCAGTTGTTCTGGTGATCCACTTAGACATTACAGGGAGTCTAGTCTATGTACTGTAATCATGGAATTAAAGATGGCTCTCTTCAGAGAAGAAAGGGTTTACTGTACATGGGTGGACTGAAAATACCAGCAACTTCTTGCGGGTATCTGTATTGTTGCAGGGTTATATTATTTGCCATTATCTGCAGCAGCAGGGGCTGAAGCTTAATTGGACATTGATGGTAAATAACAAGCGAAAGTCATGAACAAATTTGAGAGATTGGAAAAATTATACTGATAGGATGGAAGGACTGATCCAGTCATTGCTATTTAATAGTAAGAAAATAGTTGTAGTCTTACGGTTATAGGAATTAAGGTTCCCTATAGATGATCCAAATCTGCATGATAGTATAAAATTGGGTAAACATACAGCTTGCTTGGCCAAAATTATATCACACATCAGAAACAAAAAAAAAAGGGATTGACCACGGAGCTCTCTGCAGCTTAGGCCGCAGTACCTGCTGCAGTGTAATCTTCTGGTTTGATGAGGATCGGTCTGTTAACATAAAAATATACCTACTGCTGTTGGCAGTACTTATTATCATACCATCTACAACTCATCCAACTTTGACAAGTCTTTCAGCAAGGCCAGAAGAGAGATGCGTGTGAATGTTTATGCTTACAGATTTAATCAACTGATTATTATAAAAGCAAATAGTCACAACCATATTGCACAAACAGTCTCCAAAAAAGGATGTAGTATAATGACTTTCAAAGATTAATACCAACTTCCTTGAAAGTAGAGATTCTTAGGAATACTTCTAAAGGATGCAATATTATCATTATTAAGAAAGTACAAGTGGAAAACCTTACCATAAAGCATCTCACAAGAAAGCAGGTGAAACATATGCCTGTAACCGATCCCACCTGTAATGAATAGGGAATGTTTGGTTAAGCAACATGGTCCAACATGAAAGATAAATTCATGAATTTATTTTGGGATATATGTTTCATTCTTCTTTCTGCCAGTCTCTTGTTTTCTTATTTTCTTTTGTCAAACTTCAATGTTGTGTTTTTAGAAGTCAGCTTCTTTCTAGGAGGCCAAGCTCTGTCTCATTTAGTATTAGAAATGGTGGGGCTGTTTGAGGGTCTGCCCTTGGCTTTTGTTTTCTCTCTTTTGGCCCCTCTCACTAGCGGGAAAGAATCGACACAAATGATAAAAAGAAAAAAAGTTCAAATGAATGAACTTGAGATTGTGTTTAGTTACCATTCTACACCATTTCAGAGATGTTATCAATAACAAGAGTGGTTATCATAATCTTGACATGTAAACCAAAATGGAGTAGATATTAAGAAGGGCATTTGTATAAATAGAAAATTAATATACTTTTGGACTAGAGTTGACCTAATCAGATCATGGAACTCTCATACATAATTCTTCAGCATTTCAGCATAATTTTCCTGAGTTAATGATGAGATATTTAAGAAGGCCAGGGGTTGGGGAAGCCGATTGATGAGATATTCCACTCATAAAATTTCACAAATAACATGTGCAGTTGGCCATACATTGACCACCGCAACATGTTCTGCTGTATTTAAGCAACTGAGAATCTCCAGCCAAATGGAGTTGCAATTTTTTTGGGTAGCTTTGAGTAGATATGTACTAAATACAACTACAGGGTTAATGGAGAAGCAAATACAACACCTAAACAAGGGGTACAATTTAGTTTCTTAATCTGAATGTAATGGCTGGTTTTCATGCTCATATATTGCATGCAACTGTCATGATACACTATATACATAGCACAACATGCAACGCATGAAACTAAAATAAATAAGTGATCTCTATGATTCCCAAAATAAAGCTGTTCTAAAGGCAGCCAACGAGTTACAGATGTAAGCCCTTGATTTAGAGTTGCTGATACATGTAATTTTTCTGCAGAATGGCATGTACTAAAAATTTGCATCCATGAGGCAAGCAGATATGGGACGCACAAACCTCACGGAGCTTTTTTCTTCTTCCTTTAGATTCTATGGGGAAGCGTCTTAGCGTGAAAAATAACCTGCAAACAAACAAGGTTATTCAAAATAAGTTAGATAAGAACCTGCAGAGCAAGCAGAGTTATGAAATTCAAGTAATTAAGGACTATACAAAACAAAAGTTCTCTTCTAAATACACCTTCCTCCATAAAGTAAGAATCCCAATGCAGCAACAATTGAATACACTGAAAATTAGAAAAGAATAACATTAAAATGCTTTGTCAAGCATATGAACTGATGCATGGTAAACAATAGTGCAGAAGATGAATTTCAAATCTTTTCACTGGCATCAAGGTCTAACCTGAAATGAATATCTGTCCAGTGAATTCCACAACGCTGCTGTCATCTATCCAAAGGTAAACCCAGATGCCAATCTGATACCAACAACTCTTGGGTAAGCTTCATCATATATTGTCAAGTTGCCCAAAGTTTTTGTAACATTTTTTCATTGCCTTTTTCCTACAGGGATTCTGCCCTTCAACATATATTGCATAGCCCACCATTTTCATGGTGCAAACCACCATGCTCTATAAATTAATTTTTGTAAATTGAAAATAAAAAATTATAAAGAAAACATTCCTCAATCTGGGGCACAGCTACAGCTGTCATGATGGACTAATAGAGATACTGAAACAAATATCAAATAATTCAGCAAATTTGACAAGAATTTCAACTGCTGCTAGTAAACACTCAAATGTTATAAAGAAGCGTGATCTATAGACATTAAATATTCAAACTGGAATTTAAAATAATCATGACAGTGAAAGATGGACAAAACCTGGATAAGATAAATTCCACCATTAACTGAAAGATAAACAATCCTGAGTTTGTCGGTAGGTAGACTTCTTGCCTGTCCATTAATGGGGTCAGGGAGTCAAATAGTTAGCCAATCGGTGGTGAGATGTGCACCTGAGACAAGGATAGATATGCCAAAAAAGAAAAAAGAAGCACATGGACTTGCCTGATGATAGATCTCGGCCCAAAATAGAACGAGGAGTGTGTATGTAGAGAAGAAAAGAAGCCCGGGAAGACCCAATAATATTAGAATCAGCACCTGTTTCAAGATTCATCTGCCTCATATCAATACAAACTTCTAGGTCTAGGATGCCTTAAAACTGCACAATTGATTCTATTCTCATGAAATTCAGTTCCAATTTGTCATGTAGAACATGTTAGTTGAGAATCATGGATGATCTGTCCTGATATTTTGGACTATATGTTGAATTCTGCAAAGTCTAATTTTCTTGCTACAATATAATTACTTTAGATACATGTTCCACAATATAACATTTAAAACTATATCTGCACCTATTTTGGCACATAGTAAGGTAAAAAGCAAATCATAAAGTGAACGGCACAAGCCTTTCAAAATCACATCCAGAATTCCATAGAAAGGAATGTGGTGCACTTTTGTGAAGGCAATATTTCTTAACCCACCTATGAACTGTGAGTTCATTCCAGTTCATTCATCTTTTATGTAGTTATGTACTAAGGGGTTCCTAGGCTTTGCCTGAGTAGCAAATGCACAACAAAGCAATGTCGAACTTTCTTGCTATAGAAAACCAACCTCTAATACGAAGTTCATTAATTTTGATCTTTCTCAGATGGGATAGAATAAGTAGCATGAAAAACACTCGAATCTAGAAACTATGGATCATACAAATCTAGATTAATCCATAAAGCAAATTCCCATTTTTGGTGTGACCCAGTTGATAAAATTGAACCTTCCACACTCCCGTACCCTAACCCTCTGCCTCTCCCTCCCTCTAAAAAGTACCCATAATTTTCAAATCAAGTATGAACTAACAACAGGAACCAGAGGGTGTGGGAGAAATAGGGACTACCACAAATCGGCCATGTTAAAAGTGGCAACGCATTCGTGGGAAAGTCACTCACTTTGGGGGTCAAGTTGAAGACTTGATTGTGAAAGCCAAAGACAACAGCACGCACTCCATTCACTATAAAATTCATCAAATGAAAAACCTTCTGCGTCGTCCATCCATATTCTGGAACTCTCAATTCAATCCTTATCAATTGAATCTGCACCCAAATTCCACTTCCATAATATAAACATCTCCAAATGTATAGACATAGAGAGAGAGAGAGAGAGAGAGAGAGAGAGAGAGAGAGAGAGAGAGAGAGAGAGAGAGAGAGAGAGAGAGAGAGTAGGAATAAACCAGAGCAACGGAGGAGACGAGGCCGTAAGCAGCACAGAGAAAGTAGAAGATGCCATCTTGCCAAGTAGAGGATTCATTGATCTTTTTCCACCAATCTGAAATTAAAGAAGTAATTTCCATTGATGCAGTCGAGGCGACGTTCAATGGCATTCTCGTCATTTTCCCAGAGCTAAGTTTCTCCTACAGAAGCAAGCTCTGCAAATAAACAAAGTCAAAATCCAGAGAGAAAGAGAGAGTTTGAGACTCTGAGTCATGACTGAGCTGAGCTGCCTTTTGAAAGAGAGAGTGTTTATTTTGATTTGAGAGAGAGAATTTGTTAGAGAGAGTTCAGTCCTCACCAGACGGTCTTCTGAGAGGTGGGTATTTCATTTTATTCTCTCTCTCTCTCTCTCTCTCTCACCCACCTAAGCTTCCACGGTAAGAGTTTGACGGTGTGAGAACTTGGGTGGTTGGACTTGGAGATTTCTGCTGATAGCGATCCGTTTTTTATCTCAACATGGTTTCCGGTACAGGCTCACTCGCCGGAACTCGATTTGTTTAACTCATTTTTATTTTGTTTGGAATTTTTTTTGTCTAAAATATCATAAACATTAGTAATTTTTATATAAATCAATTTAGTTTAATTATAATTTATTTTATATATATATATATATATATTAAGGTTAGCCCAAGAACAAAAACAAGCAAAGTTATGTCAAGTTTGATTTATCAGTTCAGTTAAATTGATCATAAACAAGATTAGTGCTCGTCTTAAAATTAAAATTAAGCATGAAAACTATTTTTATCCAAACAATTTTCATTATCAGTTCAACTGAAGTTTACTCCTTTGATTTATACTCAAAATTCTTAAATTTCATTATTTCCAAATTTAGTATATAATCTAACTTAATGTTTTGAATGTAAGTAAATTAGGTATTTATTCTTAATTTTGCTAAAAAGGGAACATATATCGAGTGAAATTCAATCTTGTATAGATTTTTTGTTTTTTTTTTTCTTTAGTCTGTATCTAGGTTTTGTAGAGTAATCCAACCTGAGCATTATGAGGTCTGTTATCGGATTGACTCTCTTAATTTTTTTTTATTATTGTAAAAAAAAAATAATCATTACTTTGCATATTTTTCATACCATTTCTAATTATAGGGTATGACTATTTATATCAACACATGACAAATATATTTCAATGCAGTTTTGGTCAAGAAGGTCTTACCATTAATATGGCATACCAATATGATCATTAAAATCTTTTTAATCGAAAATAATTTGAAAATGATCCAGAATTATGAATTATTTATTTTATTGAAATTTCACAAATAAACTAACCAAATAAACAGTAAAATTAAACTTAGAGCTGAATTTGTCATCCTTCCATTGCTTTCAAGAAATCCTTGTGATGGATATTGAATGAGTGATGAAAATGGTTCTGTAGTTTATAAGACTTGTTGGTAGATGCAGAAAGCATAAGATAAAATTTCAAGTTATCAACATCAAATTTTTCATGTTAGCCTTTATATTTTGGTAGTTAGTTATAGATTTGAACTTTGGTTATCTAATTACTTGGTCAGAAAGTTCAATATGAGATCCAAATAGATGTAGTCTATCCCTAATCATGAAATTAAACAAATTCTATTTCTCGAAAATTCTTTTCTGCAAGTGTCCCACTTTTTTGGATGATCTCTCTCTCAATCAATCTAAACATAAGTCACCAAACTTTTATAGCTACGGGGGTACAACGCCGTACTTCCTTGATTATAGATTTTGGATTTGAACAATAAAAACAGAGTAATAAGATTGAAAAAGCTAACCCCTTAATCAATCTTTTACAGTGTTTGGACCGAATTAGTCGGCCAAAATTGAATGCCTATAGGTGAAAACCATAAAAAAAAATATAAACATAAGTCAAAACTTTTCCTATTGAAGGGAGTCATATCTCTCTCAATCAATCTGAGGGGTGTATTCAAACCGAGTCAATCATGAGTATCCCTATACTCGAACTTGAACTTGATTTTTTTTGCTCGATTCGAACTCGACGAATAGTATATAACAGGGGTTCAAAATTGATTTAAAAATTCGATTATTATATAATGTATTATTAGATATATATTAATATATGTAATTGATTTACTCATCGAGTTTTTGAGTTTAAAATTATACTACTCAAACTCAATTCGAATTCGATCAAACTCGAGTCGAGTCGAGCCGAACTGACCAGCTCGCGACTGTCTCGAACTTGAATCGATCCGTGTAACAACCCTAAATCTTCTACGTGTAGTCTTTCTTGCGAAGAGGGACCGTCTCGCGATGTGTTCTAATTCCACATGCATGCTTCATATTTAAGCTGGAGACAGTAATTTCGTGAAGTTTCTCTCCAACCACTATAAATCTTGGGGGCGATATAGTCTTTCGCACACATTTGAAAACCCCAACTGAGTTGAATTTGCTATAATTTATCTTTAGTTTATCTTATTTTATTTATAATTTTTTAAAAATCAAGTAAAAAATTTATAATAAAAAGGTTTTATAAGTAAAAATTAATTTTTCCTAAAAATAATTAAAAATATAATTTCTTTGAGAGTTTTTCCCAAACTCAATAAAACTCAACCACAACTTTCCCAAGTATAAATAAATATGATTGATTTTGTCTATTTAATAACATTTGTATTTTTTTTTTTTGGTTAGAAAGCTAAAACAACAAAACAAACAGGCCCAAGACTAAGATCCTACAGCGGCCAAGGCCTCTACGATCCTCTAGCAACAGATTTTGAAGCTCAGAAGGCGGCTCTTCAAGTTGCACAGTACCACTCGAGCAGGCAATACCTTTCTTGGCAAGAAAATCAGCACAAAGGTTAGCTTCCCTGAAAATATGATGAACCCGAGTGACTTCCACCTCAAGAAAGAGAAGGCAGCAATCCACAATAAGATTATAAAATCTATTCGTTTCCTTAACTCCTGAAGAGAAAGTTGACCACAATTTCCCGGGAAGATCACAAAGTATTAAAGACATTGTAGAGGAAATGGAAATCTATTACCTTTTGGACCAGCAAACCAAACTAACGATCAAATAATAATAGACTTAATCATGTTTTCACAGCATAACTATGTCAAGATCTCTCTCTCTGAACAAGAAACCCAGATGCAATTATAAGAAAAAGATTTAAGTTAAATGAGATCCTCATCAGAACCCCAGTTCAAATTTAGACATATTAACCCCTATGATTTCTAGTTAATCTATAGAAGGAAAAGATGAAGGAAATTGGGATTTTGTTGAAGGGTTCCCTCAAATTCAATGTGTAAAAGGGATAAGAAATCTGGTCACCCCCTCCACCAAAAAAAAAGTTGCGATGCTTAAGTAATTATCAACAATTGGGTGTAATTAAAGACACGAGTAATTAATTAATTTGATATCCTGCAACATAAGAATCTCCTAATTAATCCCATGGGGCAGCAAAACATGAGCATTTCTTTTGCTTACTAAATGATTAAAAGTACTAACGGATAGTTGATTTAATAAGATGTGATAATAGATTCTTTAACTAAATCTCAAGTTCGAATCTTAAAAATAAAAAAACAACGCATAGAAAACCGTCCTCTAGATAGAACCCTGCAAACTTAGGTACTAAAATAAATAAATAAATAAAAGATCGTGGGTAAATAGACTTGTTTCATGCAAGAGTTAATTAGGCCTAACACAAGTAGCTTTGAAAAATAGAGGCCAACATAGCCATCCACTAAAGAGGAAAAAAAAAGACTAATCTGGGCTAATATGAAAACTAATTCATAATATTAGCAATTATGTAACAACTAGCTACTATTTATTAATATAACAAAATTATTATGTTTTTTCTACCAAATTAGAGGGAGAGTAGTAATTGGTAATTGGTAATTGGTGGGTTCATATGTTAAGAGAAATATCCTATACGCTAGAAGCAAAATAAGGAAAAAAAAAGAAAAAAAAATTGGGAAGCTCTACAACTTCTGGACAAGCAAAGCATGCCTCTCGCTCACACCTGTACAAATGTCACCTCCAAAGCATCAAATTTACACTCCAGCTTTTGTGCCGATGCAAAACTAAGATACAGAAAGTAGTACATTGTGCATTACACGGCCAAGGAAAATACCTCCAGCTTCATCACGCAAGTAGGAAAAGCTTGCGCTGGTCCGAGGCTATCTTCTGTTTCCCTCCATCACACCAAATTAGGCAGAGCCATCAGCATTTGACACCTTCCCTGTAGAAGTGGCTTGGAAAGAACATAAATATATGTCCTCGATTATTGACACATCCAGCCAAGGACTCATTGTCTAACCTGAATAATTGCATGCCCAAGCGATACCTGCATTACCTGTAGCACAACCAGCTGGTGGAAATCTACAAGCCAGCTTGATAAAGGTTTGGATAAGGGGTTTTGAGCAGGTCAGTGGCGGATTTAGGACCCAGAATCAGGGGTGCAAACAAAACATATACGCATTACTATCATTAAAATTTTATGTAAAAAAAATAGTTTAATATCGAGAAAATTATATTTTTCTAATTGAATTTTAGAAAATAAAAAATTGAAGGGGTGCAATTGCCCACCCTTACTTACATGTGGCTCCGCCACTGGAGCAGGCCATGACTGAAGATGACACCACAATCTCCTTGCCTTGTCTTTGGAGTGGCTCAACCTGATTGAATATGAATCCTAATACGAGCAAAATACGAACCATATGCAAAGACAGCTCAGCCATCCATTAGAAACATCATGCCTCAAATGAGAAAAATGAAAACAAAGAGAAATTGAAAAATCCTATGCTTAGTTAGTTGTTACCTTTTTCTGATCTGCAATGTGCCCTAAAAGTTTAAACCTGTACAAATGACTAAGAAATTGATCAGGACCCCAAATCAATGGATTTAATCTTTTACCTCCCTGCTAAACATTCTACTTGCCTTTAGAATTTGTCAGGGAGGCAAAGTAACACAAAAGGTGATTCCGTGGGCCAATTGGAGGGAGATCATACTACTAGTTCATTCAAATAGCCTAATTTCTAGTCCCCCAACTTTAAAGATGTATCTCATAATAAAAATTTCAATATACTATGATAAATTCAATCCATCGCGTTATTACTCTCAACCCAAAAATAAATTATCCATAAGTCTTTTACTAACTTTATTTCTTTTAGATCTATCAATGCCTCCAAAATCCCACAGCACCATTTCTTAATTTGAGATTATCATCCACATTTGTTCTCTAGGTCTCCCATTAACCAAAATGGTATGTACAAACTTCAATATAAATGTCCAAACAATTTTGTTTTGACATTTACTCGATAATTCACAGCATTTCACTCAATTTCTTAGATCCATAAATGCCCTCTTCCAAATATCTAATAGAGTAATTTTGATCCAATCCAAATACA
The DNA here is from genome assembly GCA_037126225.1 of Dillenia turbinata. Lineage (NCBI taxonomy): Eukaryota > Viridiplantae > Streptophyta > Magnoliopsida > Dilleniales > Dilleniaceae > Dillenia > Dillenia turbinata. The sequence goes on along the minus strand of JBAMMX010000023.1, from coordinate 14,765,962 downwards.
TAAAAATAGAGAGTAATTTTTTACGAAAGAAAATTATAGAAAAGAAAAGAAATTAGTACATTGAGAAAAGGAATTTGATATACAAATAGTTGAAAAGATGTTATAAGGATATTTGTTTGATGTGTAAGTTTTATTACTCTTATAAATAAAAGAGATTTGAGTCAGGGTTAGAGCATTATTCATTGGAGTTCACTAGGTTCAGAGCAATTATGTAGCTTGTGGGAGTTCACCACCCCGGTGAGGATATGTGGCACTAGAGGAAGGGGATTCTACATCAAGATGAGTCTCGGCCATTGGTAACCACCTGTGGTGTAAGAGAGCTATCAAAAGATGCAATTCATGTGGCATATTTATGAATAATATATTGTTTGAGTAAGAGAATAATTGGATAATGGTTTGGTCTTGATAAGAGACTCTGAGAGGATCAATGTTTTGATTTATTGGACAAAGGCACATTTATCGAAATTTGTGTTCAATTTATTATCGCTATGTATGCCTGATACTTTTGGACAAAAGCAATTTTATACTAACAGACTAGTATTAGAGTTTTATGGTTTAGGCCGGCCATGAAAAGTTGCTGGTTCATGGTTGTTACATATGGGTCACGAGGGAAATTTCTCATATTAGTAGAGTTTTTGCAACATGTGAAGCTTTGAAGATTTGACTCGGCACTTAAATTCTATGGTAAGAATAGGTTGAGTTGGAGGTAGAGATTCTTATATTTTGTTTCAACCCAATTACATAAAAGTAACAAATAAACTTTTATATAAGACAAATATAGAAAAGAAAAAGAAATTAATAAGTCCCAAACAATGATCTTGAATTTTGACACCAATGGCTAATGTTTTCTATAATCTTCACATCTTTTTTCTTAGCTAATCACCACATCTTTTTTCCACAAACAATTTCATTTAAACCTCGCCTGATTATTATATAAAAGTCATCAAAAGTAGTAGTAATCTTCAAAGTAGAATTACTGTGTGCTCATTCATCAAATTCCAATGGTGAATATACCCCAAAATTAGAAAGCATTCTCATTGTCCACTTTGAGTCATTTTAAAACTGATCTTTGGTGCTAAATTTAATAAATTCAAATGCCTTCATCATATCTACCTTGAACTTGTTCATCATCTCCTCATTGTTGCTGGTGTAGATCAAATCATCAATATATAATGAGACAATTAAAATATCTGCACTTCTTTCTTAACATATAAGGTCAGCTCGCCACTGTTCTTCTCAAATCCTTTTTGTGTTAAGTACTTGTCGATCTGACTCTACCATGCTCTCAGTGCTTGCTTGAGCCCATATAATGCTTTTTTCAGTTTGTAAACCTTATTTTCTTCCCTTTGAACTAGAAACCCTTGTGGTTGCTCGACATAAATTTTTTCTTCGAGAATGCCATTTAAAAAAGTCGACTTAACATTGAGTTGATACAATCGCCACTTTCTTTGAGCTGCAAAAGCAATAATGGTTCTGATTATCTCCAACCTTGCTACTGGAGCATATGTTTCGCAATAATCAATGCCATGTTTTTTCTTGAAGCTTTTACAACCAGCCTCACTTTATACTTTTGAACTGAGGCATCAGAATTTAACTTTGTCTTATAGACCCATTTTACTCCAATAACTTCATGATTTTTTGGTCTGTCAACTAGCTCCCAAGTATTGTTCTTTTCGATCATGTGAATTTTATTTTCCATTGCTTTCAACCAGTGTTTTTGATTCTGAGCTTTTTCAAACTTTTGAGGTTCAACTAACGATAAATTGCATGACTCGTAAATTTCTGCTAAACTTCTTACTCTTCTTGGGGCTGACTCTGGTGTAGACATTAGGCTATAACTTGAGCTTGAACCTGGAGTTGAACTTGATCCGGCTTGATGCAGAGTACCACCTTGTTCTTGCGGCTCAACATCTAGTATAGGTGGCTAACTTAGTGAGATAATAATTGGCGCTGATCTGTTGTGTGGTGCCTTGTGTTCTTCCCAATTCCATGAAGCCTTCTCATCGAACACATCTCTATCGATGATCAATTTCTTGGCCACTAAGTTGTATAATCAATACCTTTTGTACCTTCAGCATAACCAACAAATATGCATGGCTCACTTTTGTCATTGAGCTTTGATCTTCTTTCATCTGGTATGTGAGCATAACACACACTACCAAAGACCTTCATGTGCCTGATTTCTGGCTTCAACCGCTGCAAGCTTCAATTGGTGTTTGGTTTGAAACTAATTTTGTAGGACTCCTGTTTAGAATAAAAACTATCGTATTAACGACTTCCACCCGGAATGTATTTGGCATACCTTTCTCCTTGAGTATTGCTCTTGCTATCTCAATAATCATTCGATTCTCTCACTTAGCAATGCTATTTTGTTGAGGCAATATGCTGCTGTCAACTGCCTTCATATGTCATTTTCTTCACAAAACTTGTTAAAATTTTTTTAGGTAAACTCATCACCTCGGTCGCTTCGCAACACTTTGATCTTTTGATCAAGTTGATTCTCAACCATAGCCTTGAACTTCCTAAACACCTCGAAGGCCTCTGACTTGTTTTTTAAAAAATAAACCCAAGTCATTCTTGTAAAATCATCAACAAAAATTAGAAAATACCAGTTTTGGCTTTGAGATGGTGTTTGCATCTTTCCACATATGTCGATGTGAACTAACTCCAGTAGTATGCGTGCTCGCCAAGCTCCTCCAGTTGGAAAAGATGCTTGAATTTGTTTGCCGAGGAGACATGCTTCACAATTGTTTGCCTTCAAATTTATAGGTGATAGTCCTTGGACCATCCCTTTAACTTGCAGTATCTTCAAGGCTTTATAATTGAGGTGGCCAAAGTGTTTGTGCCATAGCTCAGAAACATTTGTGCCAGAATTGGGTACTTTTGTGCCATAGGTTGGAAGCGTTTGTGCTAAAATTGGGTACTTCACTTGGCAACACCCATTGCGAGACATAACTGATCGACAGTGGAAAAGATCTAGATCTTTCCATATTGACCTGTGCTAACATATGATTTGGATTTTGCCAATCAAATATTTTGCAACAATTATTTTCAAAATAATCAACATATGCATTCTGAACTAATTGTCCAACACTCAGCAGATTTTGTTTCAAATTGGGAACCAACAGCACATTTCAAATGAATGTTGGTCCCATCATAGTTACTATGGCAATACTGCCTTTGCCTTTAGCTTGAACAAGAGAACCATTTCCCATGTATACCTTGGTTTCGTACGATGTATCCATGTCTTGAAATATTTTCTGGTTACTGGTCATGTGATTTGTGCACCCACTGTTGAGATACCAGACGTCATTCTTCTCTTCTTTTGCTATGTGGCGTGCATAGAAAATATTTTCATAGCTTTCTTTTCCTTTGGTAAATTTGAACGATTATTGATTTTGGTTCCACAAAATCTTTCAATATGGCCGGTTCGGTTGCACTTTTTGCATCTCATCTTTGACCAACATTTGGCAGTGTCATGGTTTGATTTTTTGCAGATGTCACACCATCGTTCTGATTTGTTCAAATTGGATTCTCTCGAATCATCTGGTTGCTTTTGCTCATCTCACCTCGGACTGCCTTTTCTTTGAAATTTCATTTGATCCTTGTGTTGCAATTTGAAGCTCAATTTAGATTGAAAAGCACTTTCAACTGAGTTTCCACCATGTTGCAATTTCCTTTCCTTATGTGCCTGCAAGAAACTCATCAATTGCTAGACCAAAAATATCGACAAATCTTTTGATTCTTCAATTATAGTTACAATATACTTGTATTTCTCGGGTAGACTGATTAAAATTTTTTCAATCACCTTTTGATTAGAAATGTTTTCACCATAGACCCACATCTGATTCACGAACTCTATTAGTTTTGAGAAATACTCCTTTATCTTGTCGGACTCTTTCATTTGTAAATTTTGGAATTGCCTTCCCAAGATTTGTAATTTGACAGCAATCACCTTGGCGGATCTCTGGAACTCCTCTTGTAATATCTCCCATGCTTCCTTTGACTTTGTTGCCCCGATGATTCGTGGAAACAAACTTTCTGAGACACCTTGTTGAATGAGAAATAGAGCTTTGGCATCTCTCATTTGATTTTCTGCAAGAGTTTTCTATTGCTCCTGAGATAGTTGTTGCCCTTCGGCATACTCAATGTAGCCTTGATCGACTACATTCCACAATCCTTGTAATAGTAGTAACGTTCGCATTTTAATTTTCCACTTATCATAATTTTTTCCTATAAAAATAGGAACTATTGCTTGGGCCATACTTGCGTCGACACTTGAGGCCATCAATTTAAAATGTTTCTGCTAACTTAACAAACCCGAAAGCTCTGATACTAGATATTAGAAATTTTGGTTTGAAGATATGGATAAACATTTGATAAGAGAATAAAAAAAAAAACAAGAAGATTTATATTTTCTGGAATTCCTAGAATACATAACTCACATATACGAGAATCTATTTATAAACTTTGCTACGGAGCTCAATAAAAGACAATTTAAGACCCTATTAAAAGACATTTAAGATTTAAGCTTTTCATATGCCTAAACGGAAAAAAACGGATGACTCATAACTACAACTCATAATTACTCATAACTATAACTCATAACTACTCATAATTATAACTCATAACTCTTTGAAAAAGAAACTGAATTACAACTCAAAATACAAACTATATGCAAAGACAGCTCAGCCATCCATCAGAAACATCATGCCTCAATGAGAAAAATAAAAATAGAGAGAAAGAGAAAAATCTATACTTACTTAGTAGTTACCTTTTTCTGATCTGCAATGTGCCCTAAAAGTTTAAACCTGTACACATGACTAAGAAGTTAATCAGGACCCCAAATCAATGGATTTAATCTTTACCTCCCTGCTAAACATTCTACTTGTCTTTAGAATTTGTCAGGGAGGCAAAGTAACACAAAAGGTGATTCCGTGAGCCAATTTGAGGAGTTCATACTACTAGTTTGTTCAAATTGCCTAATTTCTAGTCTCCCAACTTTAAATATGTATCTCATAATATAATTTTCAACACATTAAGAAAAATTCAATCCATCATGTTATTACTCTCAACTCAAAAATAAATTATCTATAAGTCTTTTACTAACTTTATTTCTTGATCTATCAATGCCTCCAAAATTCCACATAGCACCATTTCTTAATTTGAGATTCTCATCCATATTTGTTCTCTGGTTCTCAATTACACAAAACTAACCAAATTAGTTTGGATATATGCAAACTTCAATACAAGCGTCCAAACAATTTTGTTTGGATATTTATTCTATAATTCACAGCGTTTTACTCAATTTCTTAGATCTATAAATACCCTCTTCCAAATTTCTACTAGAGTAATTTCGATCCAATCCAAATACACAAAAATAGAAAATAATTTTTTGTGGAAGAAGACTATAGAAAAGAAAAGAAATTAGTACGTTGAGAAAAGAAATTTGATATACAAATAGTTGGAAAGTTGTTATAAGGATATTTGTTTGATGTGTAAGTTTTATTAGTCTTATAAATAAAGGATATTGATTTATGGTTTAGGCCAGCCATGAAAAGTTGCATTCATGGTGGAGTTCATGGTTGTTACATATGGATCATGAGGGAAATTTCTCATATTAGTATTGTGTGTTTTGTGTTCGATTTATTTTCAATAGACATCAATTTTTCCTTAACAAATCAAATTATTTTTCATAGAAGTCCCAAACAATGACCTTGAATTTTGACACCAATGACTAATGTTTTCTATAATCTTCACTTCATTTTTCCACAAACAATTTCATTTAAACCTCTCCTGACTATATAAAAGACATCAAAAGTACTAGTAATCTTCAAAGTAGAATTACTGTGTCATTCATCAAATTCCAATAGTAAATATAGCTCAAAATTAGAAAGCATTCTCATTGTCCACTTTGGGTCATTTTCAAATCTTAACTCATCCCCAAAAAAAATATATCTAGCTCACATAGAAAAAATAATAATAAAAAGAACCAATAATTGCCCATTCAAATACTTGTCTCTCTTTTGTGACTTACTTTGTCTACTTCATATCATTTTTCTCTGCTAATCACCACATATTTTTTTCACCAACAATTTCATTTAAATCTCTCCTTATTATATAAAAGTCATCAAAAGTAGTAGTAATCTTCAAAGTAGAATTAGTGTCCTCATTCATCAAATATACCTCAAAATTAGAAAGCATTCTCATTGTCCACTTTGAGTCATTTTCAAATCTTAACTAATCCAAAAACTTGCACCTTCAAATGCTTGTCTCTCTTTGTGACTTACTTCGTCTATTCTCTTACCATAAAACTGATCTTTGGTGCTAAACTTGATAAATTTATAAAATATTGAAGGCAAAAAGAAGTTTCATAAACCTAACTAGACCACATATCAATATGAGACATGTGAACCTTTAAAAGAAATTATGAGAGCCTAAAAAACATAAATCGAAACAGAAAAAATTCATTCATTAAAAAAAAAAAGAAAAATCAACAAGAACAACTAAGAAAATTTGTGATTTCAGAACTATATTTGGTAAAAATGTCAAACCTGAGAAATAAATATGTTTATTTATTCTCTTATGCCATGAAATCCTATTTTCTCAAGTTCATATCCTTATGCCTAAAGATTTTTGTTCATCCACCAAAGGGAACATGACAGGTTCAACCTAAGAAGAATATAAATTTGGAAAACAAATTTAGGCCCTTTTGTCCTCCATACTAATAGACATACTTTCATCATAAAATATCTCAAAATATCAAGGAAATCTTCAAATAGAATTTTCTCTCCTCAATTATCAAATTCATTGAGTTATATACCGCATGAAAATTCAACTCCCAACAATATATTTGTAAAAAACTCTGCTGTGTTTTTTTTTTTTTTTGGGAATGATTCAAGTTCCTCTTTATTATAAAAAGATCTTAATAAAAAGAAAGGTCATCACTGTCCCAGTCATGAAAAATGTTTGAGCTCCCCCAAGGGCTAGGTTTAGAGATCAAAAGGTCTGTTTGCTCCAAAGACCACATGATAATTTCAACTTGTATAATTTATGAGGTTCACAAGCTGAAAATATATTTTCATGGTACTAAATAAAAAATAAATTAATGTTAAAATAAAATTTTGCCAGATTTTAAAAAACTATAAGGTGAAAAGCCACACAAGTTATAGGTCGCCCTGTGGCCAACGCTCGGTCCACCTCGCGGCTATCGCTCGGTCCACCTCGCGGCACTCGCTTGGTCCACCTTGCATTTTTTGCTCGGTCCCCCTTGCAAGCACTCGCTCGGTCCCCCTTGCGGTCGCTCGGTCCCCCTTGCGGCGGTCGCTCGGTCACTATTGCTTGCACTTTATTCTTATTTTTTAATGTTTATAGTTTTAATGAGCCCCAAAAAAAATGACCTCGCGGCTATCGCTCGGTCCACCTCGCGGCACTCGCTTGGTCCACCTTGCATTTTTTGCTCGGTCCCCCTTGCAAGCACTCGCTCGGTCCCCCTTGCGGTCGCTCGGTCCCCCTTGCGGCGGTCGCTCGGTCACTGTTGCTTGCACTTTATTTTTATTTTTTAATGTTTATAGTTTTAATGAGCCCCAAAAAAAATGAAGTGCAATCTTTGATTTATAGAACCTTTTATGACTAAAATAGAGCTGGTGATAGTGCCCCGTTATGATCATATGTGAACAAATGCATCATTAGAAGTAGTCCTACATAAAGAGGCATGCTCAAATCCACTGCTCTTAATACAAAAAATTTGTAACAAAATCATACATTCTAAGATTTTTACGATTAGGATTTTTTTCGAACCGTTGAAATTGGATCTTTTTTATGTCTAAGACAATATACTGCGAAAGATAAGCTGCAATACAACTTAATAGTCAAGTCAAATTTCACACCATGATAACTTTCTCCTTGCTGCGTTTGGCTTTGCCTCGCTGTCCCAATTGGCCTTTTCTTTCTTTTTTTTTTTTTCATGGCCTTTTTTCTTTTTTTCTTTGCTTTTTTTTTGTTTTTTTTTTCTTGCATTTTTTTCTTTTTTTTTGGGTCCGAGGAGAATTACAATCACTCCTTATTGGTTCGCAACCCAATGGGCCCTGCAGAACCCAGAGTAAGACCATGGTGATCATTTGTTGGCTTTTGGGTATGTATTGACTGACTGCTTGTAAGAGCTCTTTAATTGTCGGTCAACATGAAAAAGATACTTAAGGTGTTCTACTTAATCCTATAAAATAAGTTATAGAATTGTATATTTTACTCACATTTCATGGAATAAGGCTTGGACTCTTTTTGCAGCAAAAAGAAATTGTCAGGACTTTGAATGCGTAATGCAATAATGTGTGTGTGTGAATATGATCAAACAGGAACACTACCAATCACTTAATGCTTGTATCAAAGAGTTGCACCATTAAGGATTTGAGCTATTTATTTGTTTGTTTATTTGTTTTCTTGGTTATTAATTTGTTTACTTGTTACAAGACCACTTGATAGTAATTCAATTGGCTTGCTAACGGTTAAAAAAGAACAAGTCTGCTGCAAAAAAAGAATTATAGACTTTGAAACAAATCAATTGTCACCCTCCCTTGCCCTTAAGGTGCTCAAAACAAGAAAAATACATTATGGGACTGGAGAAAGCCTAATCATAGAAGAGTGAAAATTTTTGGTATAGGAGTTTTTAATCTTTCACTTAATTAATTCCCTATAAAAATAACACCAAAGATCATATATATTGAAAATGAAATAGTTTGAGCTTGTTTGGAATTTGAAAGATGTAGTCCTATGATATAAATTCAAACGAGATCTTTGTGAGAAAGTAGCATTTTAAATGAAATTATTTTCTCCTAAACCTAATATTTCTATTACTTAAATTTTCCAATAAACCAAATATTTCAAAATGAATGACTAATCCTAGTTCCTTTTGTTTCCCTTTCATGATTTGTGAGATATAGACATAAATTTGTTATGTCCTTTTTTTTTTTAATTTTCTTTTACCTTTTTCCCTACCCTAAGATAATGCAAGTAGTAATAGTATTTTTTTAAAAAAAAAAATTCCCTCCCTTAATTTATGGTAAAAAGTTAGTTAAATGGGTGAAACGAAAGCCACTCATTACATGTTAAAAAAATACCAAAGAAAGTCAAGCTAATATATAAATATATATATATAATGTATAAATGTATAAATATATTTAAATAAGTAAATAAATTAATAGCTATGAAATAAACATTATTGCATGAAAACTCTGACCAAGACAAAAATTTTTTCTTCAAAGGTCTCTAAACATGATTTAACTAATTGGGAAAAGAAAAATTTTTTTAGACCATATTTTGAAATAAAAGCTACTAAATGTCCACAATAGATTGTAAATCATCATCATCATCATCATCATCACTATTATTATTATTATTATTATTATTATTATTATTATTATTATTATTATTATTATTATTATTATTATTATTATTATTATTATTATTATTATTATTATTATTATTATTATTATTATTATTATTATTATTATTATTATTATTATTATTATTATTATTATTATTATTATTATTATTATTATTATTATTATTATTATTATTATTATTATTATTATTATTATTATTATTATTATTATTATTATTATTATTATTATTATTATTATTATTATTATTATTATTATTATTATTATTATTATTATTATTATTATTATTATTATTATTATTATTATTATTATTATTATTATTATTATTATTATTGCTGCTTTTGTTTGAGTAAATAGTCTGAGGTAAAAAGTAAGGACTAACCTTGTCTTACCGTAGGAAGAGAAGTGACTACATGTATGGAATGTATGGAATGTCCACAAACCATCTAAAGGATCTCCTCACCCTGCCAAATTATTATTCGCTTAATAACATATAAATCCCACAAATAGAACAATTAGCATTGAAAAGCAAGTCCGATAGAAGAGAGGTGCCGAGAAGACCATGAACAAGCTTTTGCACCACATGATCACACAAAATAACTAAAATATTTCAAATTCTTAATAATCAGGAATATCAAAGTTTACCTATGTTCTTCCTCATTGTTGACAACCAGAGTTTCGACCCCATGAACCAAAGAGTTAACCCCATGATTGGAGTCAGCAACAACCTCATCCTCAGGAATGGTGGCAAGAGAAGGCCGCCTCTTCTTTTGATGATTCACCCTTCCCAAAAAAAAAAAAAAAGAAAAAAAGAAAAGAAAAGAAATATAATGGTTTAGGAGAAATGCATTGGACAAAAATGGAGTGATGGCACATTTATCATGATTTTTGCCACTATTTTAAATTTTACCTATGTTTTTTCTCATTTTTGACAACCAGAGTGTCAACCCTATGAACCACAGTATTAACCCCGTGATTGGAGTCAGCAAGAACCTCATCCTCAGGAATGGTGGCAAGAGACGGCTGCCACTTCCTCTTTTGGCGATTCACTTGATCGGGCCACCGAGCCTCACTCCGCATCAAGGTATCTGTATCAAGATTGAGAACCGGAGGCTCCAGAGGCTCTAGTTCTTTGACAGCACCACATGAACAAGAAATGCAACTCAGAAACTTCATTCTCTCTATTTCTCCCTCTCTCTCGCCAATTGCTTTAGATCTGAAAAATAGCAACAGGTTAGGGGACTTGAAAATTTTTAACTTGTGCTGAGAAATGATGCTAAAAGGAATTTTATCCAAGTTTGTAGTGCATTTTATCTACATTTATAATTTTATTTTATTTTTTATTGTATTATCATGGTGTTGCTTGACTTTCTTAAAGAATAAAAAACACTATCATGTTATCTGCAAATCGACTAATTCCTCTTTTCGTACCCAAATTTTAGAATTTTATCTTTTTTGTCATTCTTATCCTTGTGCCGTCAAAAAAGGCTTCTCAAATTCCGATGAAGATCTAATTCTAAATGCACTAGATCTTAATTTCTTTTCAATATTTTGATCAAGACATGCCATGTGATGATTAATGTAAAAAAAAAATAACTATTTTATATTCATTTTAAGCAAATAAAATAAATTAGGATATAATGCCAATGTGTATCTTCTGATGCTGAGAGGCAAGGTGACACAATTTCAAATTAATATCACAGAGAATGACATTTAATGCTGATGATGGTGATCGGTTAAAAATAATGAAGGGCTCATGCAAGAAAGTAATCCCGAGTGGAATCAACGGTACTCTTGCAAACAAAGATCCTTCCTTCATGTTTTCAAGGTAAGAAACGCTTGGGAAAATAAAATGGGAAAAAGATCAGTCTAACCTTTAAAAAAAGGAAAAAAAAAAAAAAAAAAAAAAGAAAAAACAAGGGAAGAATTGAGTTTACCTTCTTAGCCGATGTTTTCTCTCTCTCTCTATGGGTTTTCTCTCTTTATGGGAAATAGGGGTATTTATAGGGTAGGGAGGAATAGAGTTTTAAATAATTCAGAATACTACTACAAGTAAAATATCTTACTTTGTTTCCAAATAATTACTGAGTTTTATAATAATAATAATAATAATAATTGCTGGCTAATTTCAAGAAGTATCAAGATGATGTCAAAATTTGTAGCATAATTATGCTTTTTATTTACTAATTTTTTTGAAGGGCTATTTTAACAATTAAATAAATTGTGATGCAACAACAGAATAACCATGTTTTATTATTTTATACAAAATTAAATTTATTAGTTCCTTACTTGGGTCAACTAGTATGGTATCTCCCAGATTTCTTGTAATTTTCTTAGTCTTTCCAAATAATATTCGCTGCCTTTATTATCAAAAATTTTATTTCTTTTTCCTTGTAATTTATCTTTCTTTCTTTCTTTCTTTCTTTCCTTATTTTTTTTCAGATCTAATGATGATTTTAATCTCAATCAAAGAGGAAGGAAGATAGGAATAAAGAAGTTGGAATCAGCAGTTGATCAAAGGGTATTAATGTAAGGAAACTCAAACAATTACAAGATAACAGTGAAGTAAAATATCCTAATGGAAGACATCAAGGCACCCAAAAAGAAACACACGCAAGAAAGTAATCTTGAGTCGAATCAAGAGTACTAACCCTCTCTCCTTCTTGGCGGATGCCTTTTTCTCTCTATGTGAAATAACGGCGGGATCATCACTTTGTAGGGTTGGAAGGTATTTATCTTTTTTTTTTTGGGGAGTGGGGGAATGGAGTCCTAAATGATTTAAAATTCTACCGCAATCAAAAAAATCTTATCTCTTTTCCAACTAATTATATAGTTTTATTAATTATAATAATAATTATTATTATTATAAATATTTCTCTTTTTGGTTTTTTTTTTTAAACCTTAAAATCTTTGTAGACAAAATCTAAACTTAAAACATAAAACAAAAGAAAAACAAAAGAGAAGCGAAAGAAACTCCTCTCACTACAAAAAAATCATGGTTTTGCAACAAATTTTGCGACAAATTCGTGAGAAAAATTCGTCCCAAAACAAATTTGCGACGAATTTTGCGACAAATTTTTTTTCGTCCCTAATAAGTCGTCGCAAATTTTTGCGACGAAAAACTAATTTTTTGTCGCAGAAATTTCCCACAAATTTTTTTTTGTCGCAAAATTCGTCGCAAATTTGCGACGAAAGAATGAATCGTCGCAAATCTGCGACGAAAATTACTTTCGTCGCAAATTTGCAACGAAAATTTTTTTCGTCGCAAATCTGCGACGAACATAATTTTCGTCGCAAATTTGCGATGAAAGAATAATTCGTCGCAAATTTGCAACGAAAATTTTATTCGTCGCAAATCTGCGACGAACACTATTTTCGTCGCAAATTTGCGACGAAAGAATGATTCGTCGCAGATCTGCGACGAACACTATTTTCGTCGCAAATTTGCGATGAATCCTATTTTCGTCGCAGATTTGCGACGAATCATTTTTCGTTGCAAAATTCGTAGCTAACGACAAAAATGTATTTTTGCGACAATTAAAAATTTTATTGATATATTTGGATCATTTTTTCCTATATAACTTGTTTTTATACCTGCTCATCTAACCTAATCAACAATTAATCATTCAAATCGTTTTTAATATCAAATTTCAGGCATCTATACTCATAAATATAACTAACTATTCAATAAAATCAATAAATTAAAAATTCAACAAGAAATCATAATAATAATATCAAATATAAAATCAACATCAAGTCTAAATGTTAAAATATCAATAACCATACATAACCAAGAAAATAAATATAACGAGTATCAAAATGTAAATCAAATAACAGTACACAATTTCAAGTATGACCTCCACCACCATCATCCTCATCATCATCATCATCGTCACCGAAGAAATCATCACCTTCATCACCATCTCGAGCATTATCAGGAGGAGAAATAGAAGGGGGAATCTGACTTGGAGCGTAGGCTAGCTGAAGATGCTGCATGATTAGCATTTGCTGCGTGCGGAACTCGTTCATTTCTTGCGTGTGCTTTGCTTGAAGTTCATTGAAATCCTGATCTCTTTGCCGCAATAAGTCCTTCAAATGGCTCACCTCTTGATTTAACTGATTTATTTCTACCATGACTGCTGGTGGGGTGGAAGAAGACGAACTAGGGAAAATAAATATATAAGGAAAATAAAAAAATTAGTAACATAAATCATGAGACTATATAGAATATCAATTATGAACATTCATATTAATATTGAATAAGTTAAAAGTTATGGGAAAAAAAAAATCTCTATCAAGTAATTCATTAGAAATCAAAAAATCAATTTAACAATAAAAATAAACTTGGGAAAGACTAATCTAATAAATTTATCTTCCTACATTGTTATGATATATTCAAGATAATATGATCAAATCAACATTAAAAATGTTTATTAAATAATTGAAAATTTTGAAATTACAAACCTTAATTGCTTTAGCTCTCTCCCCGCTCCAAGTCTTGTCCTTTTTCTGAAATGTGCGCGTGAAAGTTTGTATGAATGAAGGCTCGATCCCCGTTTCTTTGGCCTAAAATAAAAAAACACTGTTAGAAATAATGAAATAGTTTAAATTAGATTACAAAATTAGTGTTTGTATAAAATTACCAATCTATTTCTACGTTCACCGATATAAATAATTTTTTAGCATAAACAAAAAACGAAAATATTATCATATAAATAAGTAATACAGAAATATAACACACTTTTTCCCTCAAAACGTACCTAATAAATACTAGTCATGAAATATGCATATTACTCAAGCTGGAAAAGATGAATTCAACACAAGCTAGGGTTATATTTGCAACAAGTTGAGGTGGTAAGAGACGATAGTTACCAGATCAGTCAATTAGATGCTGATGCTAGTAGGTGGCACCTGAATTCTCTCTATTACATGGTTTTGAATATAAAGGGTGGTTTACAAATGAGAATTACAATATTTGCAAGGTCCACAACAGATGCAACTGGTCAACTTAATATGATACCTCAGATCTAATGAAGGTATTGCTGTGCCACCGGTGGATCATCACACTTAGCACCATTAGAGCAGTCTGCAACATATCTGCTCACCTTAGAGGTGGTAGAATGATGCAGACCTTTGGCTTTTTGATGCACCATCTCTAGCAACTAACTGAAAATAAATGGGGAGCTAAAGATTGTCCTAGAGAGCTGTCTCAACAATCTCAATCTCAAAACTAAAGTAAAGAATGACAATGATGAAATTAATCCAAGAAAAAGAGAGAATCAAAGACCACGTGCCATAGTCATTAGTGCAGTCATATCCTCTATCCCATGCTTGTACACAATAAGAATCCAACAGAAGATTTACAAGTCAGAAAAGGACGCACCGCAAATTTCAGAATTCTGTTGTAAAGGTTCACAAGACCAGAGAAAAGCCTGACAGCATAGTCAGCTATCTCCTCAGTTTCATATTCCACAAAGGCAAAACCTTTTGGGCGGTCGGTTTCCCGGTCTCGAGGAATGTACAGGTCAATAACCCGCCCTGCCTGAATGAGTATAACATACAAAACCCTATCACTCACCCTCTCATCCAAATTGCCTAAGTAAACAACAAATTGTCAAGTTAAAACAGGATATATACAAGCTTAAAAAAGGAACCAAAAACACAAATTTGGCCAATACAATTACTATAATTTTCCTTGACTCCCCCCCCACCCAAAAAAAATAATAATAAAACACCAAAGATGAATAAGGAAGCTTCCCACTCCTCTCCATTTCCATGCTTTTCAAACACAAAGGATGGAAGATCAAAATCCTTTTAGTTCCCCCTTTCCTTTCTACAGAAATACAATTATTGACAGTGGTAACAAAATGCATATGAAGCGGAATCACTAACTTTGAAGTGACCCTCTTCATCATATTAACTGCCATCACCTGTATTAAAAAGTAGCTAGGCACAAGGGAAGACTGAACATGAGAACATCTCCAATAAGAATATTTGAACACTAACATGTAATCACTATCTTTTGAGCTTCCATGTAATCACTATCTTGTTGTAGTAAATTCATTTCCTACCACACAGGTGCTAAGAATTAAGGCCAACTCGACAAGGAAATGAATTCATTTCCTACCACACAGGTTGAATTCTGCTTCCAAGTTCTCACAGTGCGATAAACCAAAAGAAAAGGGGGTTACTCATTAAAGGCCACCAATGGTCTTAAAGCTTTAGACAATAATCACTTCTAGCTATAATCAAGGGTTTCAAAATTTTTAAATTGGTCAGAAATCCTTCCACCCCTATCCCAATTCAACAGCTGAAAGAAGAACAGAAAATACATTTGCACATCAAACGACGTTAATTCAAAGGTAGAACAAACGAAACCCAGTCGGTGAATAATCATAGTAAATCACAAAGCAAGTAGATGCACAATAGATTTCGAATTGAAAAAGAAGACCAAGGAAATAAGACCTACCTTGTATTTCAGTCTCTTGATTGAAAATTAGGAAACCCTAGCGACGTTATTTTGGGTGCAGAGTCAAAAAGCTTCTGTTTTGGGCCGGCAGGGGGCGGCGGCCCCTGCGCGCGTCTGGGCCTCGCAAGGGCGGCGGCCCCTTGCCGCGGCTGGATCGCGAAGGTCAGATCCGGCGGCTTGGCCGCCGGATCTGGCTTCTACGGCCGCAGAGAGAGAAAGAGAGAGAGAGAGAGAGAGAGATTACCGATCACCGATCCGCCATCCCTTCGCAGAACCACTGAGGGAGAGAGCGAGAGACAGAGTGAGAGTGAGAGTGAGAGAGAGCGAGAGCGAGAGACAGAGTGAGAGTGAGAGTGAGAGCGAGTGAGAGAGAGCGAGAGACAGAGTGAGAGTGAGCGAGAGACAGAGTGTGAGAGAGATTCAGGGACGAAAAAATTTTCGTCCCTGAATCAGCGACGAAAATTTTTTTCGTCGATGATTCAGCGACGAAAATTTTTTTTTTTTCCGTCAACGACGAATTTTTTTTTTTCGGGTTGACAAATTTTTTTTCGTCGCCTGACGAATTTTCTTTTCTGTGATCAACGCCGTTTTTCTTTTCGTCGCTGCTTCAGCGACGAAATTTTCTTTCGTCGCTGATTCAGCGACGAATTTTTCTTTTCGTCGCTGATTCAGCGACGAATTTTTCTTTCGTCGCTAATTCAGCGACGAAAATTTTTTTTCGTCGCAAATACAGGGACGAAAATTTTTTCGTCCCTGATTCAGGGACGAAAAAGAAATTCGTCCCTAAATTAGGGACGAATTCACGAATTCGTCGCAAATTTAGCGACGAATTATAAATTCGTCGCAAATTTATCGACGAATTTTAGGATTCGTTGGAAATTTAGCAACGAATTTGTTGTTTCGTCGCAAATTTGCAACGAATTTTATATCAAAAAATTTTCGTCACAAATTTGCGACGAAATTTATAACGAAAATATTTTTTGTTGCGAAATTTGCGACGAATACTTTTTTGTTTCTAAATTCGTGGCTAATTAGCGACGAAATTTATTTTTGTCGCTAAATTTGTCACAGATTTGCGACGAATATTTTTTGTTGCAAAATTTCGTCGCTGAATTCTTGTTTTTTTGTAGTGTCTTTAAAGGGGTGGTGTCTATTTCTGATTAAAGTGTATGATTATTTATATCAACACATGACAAATATATTTCAATGCTACATCAGCGCCACGTCTACATACTTCTAAATCATTTTAGCCAAGAGGGTCTTACCATTAATATGTGTTGTACCGTTATGATCATTTGAACCCCTTTAATCAAAAATATATAGTTTGAAAATAATCCAAAAATATAAATTATTTATAATTAAAATTAGAGCTGAATTTGTCATCCTTCCACTACTTCCAAGAAATCCTTGTGATGGCTATTGAATGAAAGACTTGGTCGATGCAGAAAGCGTCAGGTAAAATTTCAACTTATCAACATCAAATTTTCATGTTAGCCTTCATACTTTGCTAGATTACTTAGTCAAAAAGTTCAACATGAGATCCAAAGATGGATATAATCTATTGGAGGGAGCCATATCTCTCAATCAATCTTCTACGCCTGCTCTTTCTTGAGAATAGGAACTGTCTCGCAATGTGTTTTAATTCCTCTTGAATTTTCTCTCCAGCCACCATATATCTTGGGTGCAATATAATCCTTCGGACACACGTATTTAGAAACCTCAACTGAGTTGAATTTCCACTCACTTGTCTTTATTTTATTTTAAAGTAAAAAATTCACAACAAAAAAGTTTTATAAATAAGAATTAAATTTTTCTCTAAAAAACTAAAAATATAATTTCTTCGAGAGTTTTGCCTAAACTCAATAAAACTCAATCACAACTTTCCCAAGTATAATTAAATATAATTGATTTTGTCTATTTAATAACTTTTGTACTACAAGTTTGGCACTATTTTGTTTGGTCCCATACCAACAAAGGAAGATCACGAAGTATCATGGAGGAAATGGAAATCTATCATCTTTTGGACCAGCAAACCCAAATATTATGGCAATGGTAGGAAAAAATGTCATGCGAAAACTAAGAGTAATGATACCATGCGCACACTATAGGAAAAAAAAAAAAAAAAGTGACTAAAACATTATGGCAATGTCATTGCCGCTGCAGGGTACACGACAATTGATTTAACTATCCACTCAACTTGCAAAATAAATATAAAAATCAACAATTGGAAATATATTTGCTCCGTAAGCATATTCAGAACTCAAAGATAGTGAAGGCAAAATATTTTAATGGGTCAAAATATTTTATTTTTAAGCCACAAATATAATTTTTTTTTTTTTTATGGAGGCAATTTTTTATTAAGTGTGGGGGCAATTTTTTTATTTAATATTTAAAATTTAGTAATTTTTTTTAGTGGGGGCAATTGCCCCTACACCCTTCAGCTTGGCTCCGTTACTGTCTCTAGGATCGCACAATAAATATACAAAATCCTTCAAATTATATCTGACTAAACCCAAATATTGTTGATATTACCTCATTTCCATCCCCGAGCATCTTTAATTTCCCTTTCATAAAAAAAAAAAAAAAATCTCAATATTGTCTCATTTTTCATGGAATCATATGGATCAATCCAGTAATGATGGATTTACAAAATTAAATGAAATTTTTATTCAACTCCACATATGGAATGTATGAAATAGGTATGAGTAGAGAAATATAATTGTCTACTTAAATTTGAAGAGATAGAAATAGGGGGGAAAAAAAGGATTCCTGGAAACAGAATTCAGAATTTTGCTACTTAGACTTATGGAGTTTTAATTTTGTATAGGATATCAAAACGAAGGTGATTTAATTTCTACTATATTCTGTCACTTCGACTTCTGGAGTTTTAGTTTTGTATAGAATATCAAACAAAAATGATTTAATTTCTATCATTATTATGATATTTTATTTTCTAATCAGATTTAATATCAAAAAATAGATAGATTCAGAATTTAATTTGTTCACCGAGATAAAGACAGAATAATCATAAATAAAATAAAACTATTTTTTTTAGTAGTTAGCTTTTCTCGTGGATTCCTTTGTTCAAAAAACAATTCATAGAGGAGAAATACTTGAAAGATCTATCTCGTGTCTGTTACTACATGCTTTCACTCTACAAGAATTTCAAATCATTCTCTTGAACTCATCCTAGCTTTCCTATTATAACAGGTTATTCAATTGAATCTGCACCCAAATTTCTCTTCAAAAATATAAATATCTCAAAATGCATAAAGTGAGAAAGAGAAAGACAGAGTTAGAGTAGGAACAAACGAGGGTGATAGAGGAGACAAGCCTGTAAGCAGCACAGAGAAAGTAGAAGATGCCATTTTGCCAACTAGAGGATTCATTGATCTCTTTACTCCAATCTGAAATCAGAGAAGTAATTCCCACTGATGTAGTCAATGTGATGTTCAATGGCATTCTCTTTTTGAACTTGGCTAGAGTTACACAGGAGACAAGCCTCTAAGCCTGTAACCATTTCTTTTGGTGATTCAACCATGCGAGCCACCCAGCATCCTCCGCAACAAGGCATGTAGGGTGAGAACTCTTGGCTCAGAAGCATCATTTATTTATTTTATATTTAGAAATTTTTTTTTTTTAATTTTTTTATTGTATTATCATGTTGTTGCTTGACCCTCTTGAAAATTAAAAATCTAGTTAAAATAAAAGGAAAATATATTTATGTGAAATTGAAATCATCTTTCTTTTAATATGTAAGCGTTAGGTGAATCAAATAAAATTAAAATTCGGTATTTTGATTTAATAAGAACGCATAAATTAGTTTGTATCAAAAACAAGTAGAGTTTTGAATAAATAAAAGGTGAAGTAGATTACTTATGTAAAAAAAATTTATAAATATAAAAATAATTTACCTATTTTACAAATTTGTACATATATGATTCAAGCTGCCCCATTGATGGTCAAACCGAACTCAAACAGTGGCCAACTCCAAACAAATACATGATGAGCCCATAAGCTACACCCAATATTTTAAGTAAGCCCAAGTTTCTGAAATCATGGGCCCTTCTGGGAAGGATGGTACAATCATAGGTAGGGTTGGTTATCGAGTTTTCTGAATCGGACTTTATAAAGTTTGAGTTTAACCTGTTAAAAGTTTTATGGGTCTGACCCCGAGCCCAACTTGAGAAAACTCGAAAAATCAAGATTTGAGTTTTGCTCAAAAAATTAAAAGGTCTCGGGTCTATTTCGAACCAAACTCAAGCTCAATTTAAACCCAAAGGACCTAGAGAGAAAGAGAGAGAGAGAGAGAGAGAGAGAGAGAGAGAGAGAGAGACCTAATCAGAACACTCATTGTGAGGCACAGTGTAAGAGTTTCGAATGTCAACAACACCATCAAAAGATATTGATCCGAGAAGAGTATCGATGACTCATTCGGCTTGATCATGACGTCTCATTTAGCAATCGTAGATGTTGAATAGGATGAACTCTCGCCAACAAACTCGTCGATGTCACCATGAACATAACATTTTTGGCTTCATCGACACCATTCTTCTCCAATTTTCACAATTCAATTGACTTGAGAAAGAGAAGACAATGAAAATTGAACCTTAGGGTTAGGGTTTTGCAATAAAGAAGCGTTCATCTTCCACTTTGTCAAGTTTTTGGCGAAAATAATGCTTGCATAATAAATGGGTCTTGTTTTTTATCATCAAATTGGTTTAATCTAACATGAGATAGGAGAGAGAGAGAAAATAGAGATGGAGAATACAAAGAGGGGAAGAGAGAGAGAGAGAGATTTCAACCTCTTGGTTTTAATTCTAATTCAACCGTTTGGGACTTCAGACAAGCCGAGCCTATAACGAGCCAAATCTATTGACGTCCAAGCTTGACACGTAATTAAAACGGACCCAGGCCCAAGCTTAGCCCAGCATTAAAACAAGTCAAGTTTGGGCCTTCAAAATAGGCCAGCATTAATATTATCACCGTGTTTGTATTAAATATCATCGCATCTAATTGATTTATAATAGATTTTGATTAAATATTGGATTTGACTAATTAATTTAATAAAATATAAAATTTATTATAATTATTTTAATAAATTTAAAATTAAATATTTGAATTGTAAGATATAATAATAATAATAATCTAAATTTTCTATCTTAAAATTTAAGATCGATTATATGAGAGACAAATATCGAAATCAAAAAATAAAAATAATAACAATAATAATAAAAAGAGAAAAGAGTGATTTAGTTTGTGCGGATTCTCCTGCACCACTCATTCCTATCTAATATCGTCTTATTAACTAAATCCATAACTATCATATCTTTACGAATGTACTGTATCCAAATTTTCAATGTTTACCTTTACGTTTTATTAAATCTCATATATTTAATTTCTCTACCTTTCTAATAGGTGCGTTATTAGGCTTTCGTTGCACATGTCCAAACCATCTCAGATGATACTCTCGCATCTTATCTACAATTGAACTAACCACCAATTTATTACGTATCTCGTCGTTTCTAATTCCATAATTTCTAGTTTTGTTACACATCCACCTAAATATTCTCATTTCAGTCACAGTCATTTTTTACTTTTTTTATTATTTAATGGCCCAACACTCAATGTCATATAATAGAGCAGGTTTTACTGCGGTTCTATAGAATTTTCCTTTTAAATGTAATAGTATCGTGTAAGCACAGAAAACTCCAGATGCATTTCTTCATTTCATTAAACCAGTTTGAATTCTGTTATTTACATCCCTATCTATATTGTCATCATTCTGGATGATAGAATCAAGATATCTAAATCGTTTGCTCTTTGAGATTTCTCTTCTTTCTAATTTAATCGTTTCTTTATTATCTTGATAGTTATCACTAAATTTATATTTCATATACTCAGTTTTAGATCTACTCAATCTAAATGCTTTACATTTTAACGTGTCCCTCCATAACTCTAATTTAGTACTAATACCCTCTCTAATTTTATCAACTAAAACTATATCATTTGCGAAAAACATACACCATGGTATTTCATTTTGAATATTTTTTGTAATTTCATCTATCACTATTATAAATAGTATGCGACTCAATATCGAACATTGATGGAGTCCAATGTTAATAAGAAAATTATCACTCAGCCTCCTACAAGTCCTTACATTGATCACAACTCCTTCATACATATCCATAATAAGATTAATATATTTCAAAGAGATCTTTTTTCTCATTAGCGTCCACCATAACACGTCTCTTAAGACTATCATATGCTTTCTCAAGATTAATGAATACAATATGTAAATCTCTCTTTTGCGCTCTAAATGTCTCAATCAACTGTCTTAACAAGTGAATTGGTTCAGTGGTGAATTGTCCTGATATAAATCCGAATTGGTTTTAAGACACACTTATATTTCATCTCAATCTATGCTCTATCACTCTCTCCTATAATTTCATCGTATGGCTCATGAGTTTAATTTTTTTATAGTTGAAGTAATCTTATATGTCTCCTTTATTCTTATACAGTGGTATAAGTGTGTTCTCTCTCTATGTGTGGGGTATTTTCTTTGTTTGACAAATTTTATTAAAAAGAACCGTTAACATTGTTATTTTGAATTTATCCAAACATTTCCACACCTCAATAGGGATGCTATCAGATTATATAGTTTTGTTATTTTTCATTCTTTTTATGGTTTTCTTTATTTCATGGGAACAAATTTTACGTTTAAAATATCTGTTAATCATTTTTAATCCATAATCAATGAAAATGTTACAATTGTAAGATAATCTATTAATCCATGATCTATTAATCATTTCCACACCCCAATTTTGTTAAAATGTTTCAATTGTAAGATAATCATTTTTAATCTATAATCAGTGAAAAAATTAAATGTAATAAATTCTTGAATTAGGGTTTCATAAATTGATTTTCCTTCGAATTTTATTATTTTGTATTGTTAATTTATTTCTTATTTTGACGTTATTAATTTTAATTCAAAAATTTAATTGTTAAACTTTCTTTTTATTTTTGTTATTTAACTAAACAATTAAATTAATTTAATTTCTTTGATATTTGATCTGATATCACTATTGTTATAAAATTATTCGTATTAGGAAATCGATATTAATTTTAAGAGTTTCGACAACCGATTAGTATGCTCACATTACTCTCTCTACTCTGTATACAACACACGGAAATTATACAAGATTTAAACTCTTTCAGTTTTTTATTCCCTCCTTTTGTTCTTTTTGACTTGAATGTCAGAACTTTCTATATCCGAGTCACTTCCGATGTGTTTCTTGCAGGTTCTCTCATTGAAGAAAATCCAGTGAACAGGACATCGCTAGTTCTTCATTTGAGTCAGGAAAAACAGTTTATCGAGTCAAATTGGTTTCAACAGATTGATGTCGTTTGTGAAAATAACAGATTGATTGATTGAAAAAAACTTCACACCCTTTTTTATCACTTCTCTTTCCAACATGTTACTAAAAAGAAGAAAGCCAACGATTGATTTCAACGAAAATGATAAAGGGTATTGACCTGAGTCAACACGATCCACTGATCATTACTGTCAAAATAGGTCGGTACGTTGTGAAAAGAATTTTAATCGACCAAGGGATAGATTGAGATCTTATTTTCTGGGACGCTTTTCATCAAATGGGTTTCTATCAATCACATTTTTATCCTCCTATCAAATCATTGAAAATACTCTTTAGCGAGTGAATATATCGCGAAGATATCATTTCGCTCCCCGTTAATCTCGAGATGCTTCCCACTACCACCATAACCACAATCCATGTGGTCAAGCTACCATTTCTTTACAATACTATTTTGGGCCGTCCTAATATAGATCGTCATTACAACACTTGCTTGTGATCCTGATCCACAAAACATTCTTTCGCCAGGGAGTTTGTGATTATCCCATTGGTGTTGTGATGTATCTATTGAAATAACTGGCCAATTGAAATTGTATTTAATTATGGTACATTTACTTTATTTGAATCGGACATAAATTAAAATTTACAATTGTGTGAGAATCAATTGCTGACACAATTGTTGATAAGGAAGTTAATAATCCATCATTGTCTATTTTCTAATTTTGTTTTGTTTTGTTGATTTAGATGACATTAATTTTGTTTCGTTTATTTTTTTATGAGAGGGTTAAGTAATAATTTTTTTTATTTTGTATATTATTATGTTTTAAATTTTTGAATTAAAATACTAGTTTAAATATTAGGTTTTTTTAACAAAAACAAATATTACATCATAATTATTTTAAATTAAATTAAAATAAAATAAATATAAAATTATTTTAATTCAACAATTTTATATGATCTTAAAATAGATCTAATGGCAATAGATATTTCACAAACTATTGGTGCCCAGGTTCTAAAACATAAAATTTATTTTTATTCTCTGTTTGAAATTCTTAATAACAAAGTACCAATACTTTGCGTCTAAACATCAAATTTATTTTTTGTTCATTATTCAAAATATCTATAGGTAGGATTTTGGAGTGGCATGCCAGGTAGACCAGTAGAAACAAGTCTAAGAGGTTGACTTGAGACAAATATTAAACAATATAGGGAGAATATTAAAAAATAAAGTACTCATACTTTGCCATATCCGGCTTCATCGTGCAACTAAGAAAAGCTCGCACTAGACCGGCGGTTAGTGTATCTTCTGTTTCCCTCCATAGCACCAAATTAGGCAGAGCCATCTTCATTTGTCCCCTTTCCTATAGGAGTGGCTCAGATAAAACATAAATATATGTCCTGGATTCTTAAAAATCATGCTTTGAAGTTTGATCGGTTAGATCATTAATTTAACATTGAGTTTACATATTAAAATAATTATATAATGCATACTGTCCGGTCTATAAATTAAGTTCACATAGAAATGATCTAATAAATTTAAAAAAATTTCGTAATTTGGTTTAAATATCTCAAATGATATGGAAATAAATTAATATATAGATACCAATGGACATTTACTATTTTTGATGAGTTAAATAGAGAATGTCTAAAAGTGATTTAAGAACAGTTGTCATAAACTGAATAGACAGATTTAGAAAGTAAAAGTCATTTTATAACTATAAATAGAGTTATGGTTCTCGGGTCAATACATCACTTTTCTCCCTAATACCCATATTATATAGAGAGAATATGTGAGGATGCATTTGACACGAAAAGCCGTACCCAGAATTCTGTTTCGACGAAAACCGAATTTAAGATTTTGTCCAGATTAGGATTTCACTCTATTCAGAACCCGACTATAAAATCAGGTATATTTTTTATCCGATCTAAGTTTTCAATTTCAGTTTATTAAGTTTTTAATTTCGATAATTTAATACGATTTTGGTATTATTTTGTATAAAGTTATTTTTCCTAACAAATGGTATCAAAACTTTTCGTGCTTGAATCATCGTGATATTTCGGCATAATTTAAGATTTTATATGATTTTAGTACCGTGTACAATTTTTTAAAATATGTATAAAATATTTTGTGGATATTTCCATTTTCGACAAAAATGATGTAGATTTCAATAAAAGAAAATGTTATGAAAATTTTTTTATTGAAGTCAACTTTCAGTTTTTTAATTAAAGTCGACATCCAGTGTCTAAAAAAAAATAATTAAAAATTTTTTTATCAAAGTCGACATTAAGTGTTTTATTAAAATTAACATTCGGTGTTTCAAAAAGAATATATATATATATTTGGACAAAAGAGAAGAAGATGATAAGTTTTCAAAAGTTTTAAAACTTTTGATATTTTGTAATATTTTTTTTACTTCTCTTTTGGGCATATTTTATGAAAGTTGACATTTTTTTTTTTGAAAAGAATCTTTAAGATTCAAAAAAAAAAAAATGTATAAGCCTTTTTTTTTTTGTCCCAAAGATAACTAAGAAGAGGGAGTTGAATTGGTTGTCTTAAAACTTAGCTTTTCAAAAATCTAACTCCACTTAAATTCAATAATTAAATCTATGGTCAATCTAATGCAATAATTAAAGGTAAGAGTAAGGAGACAAATCTGTTTTTATAGTGGTTCGACTTTGTGCCTATGTTCACTCTTCCAGTCAAGTAAGTCGGGGTCTAGCCACTAACTAGTTTCCATTATCATCAAATCAACTACATACACTCCACTTGTTGACTTCTGATTTTCATACCATGAAGAATCCTTTGTCCAACAATGAAAGAAAACTCATACAATGACTCACTCACTCAACACAACCATACAACTCAAATCAATGCTTAAACAAATGAGTATAAGTGCAGGAAATCAGAAATGACAGCTGCTAATTTTTTTTCTTTCTTTTTGTGTTCAGGATGCAGAATTTATTTTTTAGAATTCAGGAGTTTCATTGCTCTCTGTTTTTTTTTTTCAAAAAATTGCTATTGAATGTATATCTCTCTATTGAATTTCGAAGCTCCCATGTTGCTAAACAAACTGCTCATTCAAAATTCAAATCCTATTATAAAAAAAAAATCTCAGAGTTATCACTAACAATTCCTTAAACCATCTTGAAAAATAGGCTTCAAATACTCCTTAAATAATGATGTTTACCAACAATAAATATTTTTTATTTGAAGTTTAAACATCCTTCCAATATATTCAAAAGGTGGTTGGATTATATCTATATATAGCACCTCCAAAAAATTCGAAATCAGTCCAAAATTTCAGTACTAACACAGAATTTTCCAGCTCAACATGCTAACTTTACCCATTTATTTCTCCACCAAAATCTCGACGAAATTATGCCATAAAATCTCATATCCATTGTCCAACTATAGTATTATAAGGATGAATAAATAAACTCATAAAATCCTGACCTGTGATGAAGATATCGAGGTCCAAATACCCACTGAAAACCATATTCTGTCCAGAATTTCTGCTATGTAAAATGAGTGACCAAGTAACTTCTAGCTGAATTTTCTCCACCATTCCAACAAGATAAATGTATTGTAATTGCTTGAAGTTGAAGCTCCACGTATCCTCTTTGAAACACAACTTTTAGTATTAAAAATACTTCATCGTATAAGACGATATGGAGGTCCAAACATGTTTAAATGATCACAGTTTCATACTTAGAAAAATTTCTAAATATGAAGATTTTGGAATGTAAAGTCCTCTTACAATTTGAAGTCATTTATGCATATCTAGAATTCATTTAGGATTAAGTGTAGTACCCAAACTACACTTACCTTGCTGGCTGGGACTTTAATAAATATAAAAAAATCTTTCTTCCATGACCCAAATAAGCCTTGCTTCCATGATTGGTTCCATGGCTGGTTCTATGACTTTTTTTTTTTTAATAAAATCAATCTATTAATTTTAACATATATACACTAAATAAAATTGTTAGAGTACCATGAGAGATTTTGTTATCATCAAAATTAAGGAGACAATAATTTTCAACACTTTTTCTTATGGCAAGTAATAAAATTGACTTCTTTTCTTTTTTAAAAGGAGTATATTAGATATTATTTTTCCATGACACATTTTTGGAAAAATCTCGATTTTAAAGATTTTTTTGGAATTTGATTTCTTTTAAAAAATTTCAGGATTCAAGTATTTTTTTGAAAAACTTCTGGTTTTAAAGAATATTTTGGAATTTAGTTTCCTTTAAAAAACTTTCAGAATTTGAGAAACAAGAAAAGGAAACTTTCAGATTTTAACTTTTCATTTTTTTAAAGATTAACTTCCCAATTTTAGAATAAAATTTTCCAATAAAAAATTTAAGGAAACTTTCATTTTGGAAAACAAAAAAAGGGAAATTTTTATATTTTAATTCATTTTTTAAAGAATTATATCTCAATTTTAGAAAAGAAATTGCAATTAAGAAAATTTTCAATTTTGGGAAATAAGAAAAAGGAAAATTTTCATATTTCAATTTTCTTTTTATTTAAGGGCTAACTTCCCAATTTCAGAAAATAAATTTTTTTATTGCAAATTCACATCACAAAAAAATCAATATTTTAAAAAAGAAAAAGAATATGGATCATTTTGGATCCAAACAGACCCAATCCTGGGTGTAAAGGTATTGGAATTCATTGGACTCAATTAAACCCATTTTTTATCTTTATCATTCTATAATATTCATTTTATTTTCAAAATTAGTTAATTTTTTAGCATGCAATGATATGACATGTTTAGAAAAGTTCTGTCAACAAGATGAGAATAAGTTTTAGGTTGACTAGTTCTTAAGTGGTTCTAAATGAACTTACAACCTATCTGAAAACTTTCCTGGTGCCCTATACTATAAAACGGAAACGAAAGTATATGGATGAAAAAGTAAGATAAAGGAGGCAGATTCGATAAAATTGGGTTTTTATAGACCCAATTTAAAATAAATAAGATTAGACTTTAAATAGCCCAATTTTCAAAAATTGAGCCCATCACGATGAAATTAGAATTTTTTTTTAATTACAGAAATGATTCGAATATGAGTATAGTTTCGTATATATCTCGAGATGAATTAATTAAAGCAATATGTCGTTAAAGTGATATCTGTTGTGAAAATTAATTTATTTTGGGATATAAAAAGTTATGCATGTAATTCATGTGAGTACCGATTAACCCAAAGCAAGGTCCGTACTTGAAAGAATTGTATGTACATCATGTGGTAATAAATACATGACAATTATTCAGTTTCACATGTGACCCAAAGAAAAATAATTGGTTGACATGTTTTTATTGTCAGTATTTAATTACTGTATTAAGATACCACTTACAAATTAATTATTTTGTCTAAAAATGAAATATTAATGTAGTGTCCGATATTTTGTGATGTGGATTACTCATATTTGAATTTATTTGGTTTTTAAAATTTCATGTGAGTATATACAGATTATTATTCTCTATTTGACAGTTGATACTATTTACACTGACATTAATGCCCAATTCAGGTTGATTTTTAAATTGAATGACTCGAATTTCAAATTTGGATTTAAATCTTGCGCTAAAAATCAATTCTTCTCATCACTTACAGATAAGAGTACTTTTGAAAAGATGGAGAAAGAAAGGTGGGAGATGTTGAATCGCATGTATCTAATATGATAAAGTGAGTCATCCTAGAAACATTCGAAAACACTATATGTAAGTCAGTTATGACGACTAAATCTTTTTTTATGGATATTGAGAAATGATTTGTCAAGAATGAAATGGTTACTGGTACACTCTTGATAAATCCTATCTCTCTAAGGTATAAAGGTTAAAAATCATTGACCACTAACGACAAAAGAAAAAAAAAGAAAAGAAAGTATGATAAATATACTTTAAGTACAACATCACAAAAGAAGAAACAAAAGACACCTATTGAATCATTAAATAAGGGTTGTTTCTTCTGTGGTATTGAAGGGTACAAGAAAAAGGGAATGTATCAATTACCATGCTTGACGTGATAAGAAAGGTATATTCTTTAATTTTGTTTGTTTTAAAGTTAATTTAATTTCGGCATCAGGACACACTCGGTGGTCAGATTCCGCTACGACTATTCTCGTTAGTGTGTCTATGCAGAGTTTCCTAAATTGTCGATTGTCAATTGATGGTGAAAGATACATCTACATAAACGATGACAATAAAGTTTCAGTTATAGTAATAAGAAAGTTTAGATTATTATTAAAAATCAATTTCTATTTGGATTTTAATAAAACTTTTGTTGTTCTGTCTTTTAGATGAAATTTGATTTACATTTTTATGTTGCACAGATCAGGTTTTACTTGTTCTTTCAGAAATGGAAAAGTTGATTAGTTTTTTGAATTCAAATAGATTGGTTTCGATTATCTATCAGGATTTGATAATCTATATTACTTTGATACTGTTACTTCATTCAATGAATCACTGCAATATAGTACTTGAAACATATAGTTTAAGTTAACCAGTAAAAATTTTTCTCCATTATGGCAATTTCATAGATTTCGATATTTGTATAAATTATAAAGGGAAAATAAACCAATAAAAAGAGATTAAAACCAATAGGATTTCAGATGTTTTAAAACTAATACATACAGATATCTATACGCAATTTCTTTTGATTCTTGAAATGGTCAAAGATATTTTATCATATTCATAGACCATTATTCATGATATGGTTCAATCGAGATTGTAACATACATCCTGAACAGAGTTTCTCAATAAGGCAACTACTGAAACCCAATAAGAACTTTGGACCAGTACACTTCATAGTCGAAAGTATCTACACCGTTGGGATTGTCCAACTAAGATTAGGTCTATTAGACCTAATAAAAAAACTGAATATCAAGATAGTTAGTTGATTTGTAGGGTACTCTAAAAAGTTTAAGAGTTATTAATTCTATACGTAATTTTTTGAGAATGTTGAGTTTGCGAGTGGAGATATGGCTAGAGACATTGTCTTTTATGAGAAATATGTTGATATTCCTACAGATGTTATTAGATAATATCGAAAAACTCTCTATTTTGGAAGAACAATCTAAACTACTTCCAGAACCGATGCCATAAAGGAAAAGATAAAATTCATATAGGCATCCGACAGTGATATTACAAATTTCATTAAATCTTTATCTAATTGGATTTTGAGATGAAATTTGGATAATAATTATGAATATCATAAGTTTTATGGGAGCAAATATTCAGAAGATACCCCTATAGTTAAGGGAGACAAGTTTAATCTCTACCAGTGTTTAAAAAATGACCTTAAATATAGAAAAATTTAGAAGATTTCTTATGCATCAGCAGTATGGAGTCTGATAAATATTTAGATCTATACACATTCGGATGTTGCGTACATTATGGATATGTTAGGTAGAAATTTAAGTAATTTTGAGAATAGAGCATTTGAAAGTAGTCAAATGGATCTTGTAATGCTTACAGAGAACAAAATGACATATGTTCACATATTGGTAGTCAGATCAGTCTGAAATCATTCGGTATACTGATTCCGATTTTGTGGGATGCCAAATTAGCATAAAGGTTACAATATACTGCATGTTAGTTGGATAAGCCATTTTTGGAAGAGTGTTAAACAGTCTTATATAGTCTCTTCTATCATGGTAGTAGAATTCATAGCATGTTATGAGATATCCAATTATCGAATATGACTATGAAATTTTGTTACAAAACTACGGATAGTAGATGGTATTGATAGGCCACTCAGATTATTGTGTGACAACAGTTCAACAATATTATATTTCATTTAAGAAAATGATTCAGAGTGAACATTTATTTATAGAGTATACTGATACAAACTCCAAAATTACGGATCTATTTATTAAGGGATTGCCACCCAAAAGATTCATGTATACACTATTCGTATGACTGTCATATCATTTCAAGTTATTCAGTTTTAGTGCGAGTTTGTGATTTTAAATGCTGATCTAATATAGATTTAATATAGATATTTTTTGTTATTTCAGTTTAAAATATTTTGAGATTATTTTTCGTGAAAATAAGGATTCAGTTTTGAATCACACTCTGATATTGAGTACGGTTAATTTCACTAAAGAGGATCAGTTAGAAATATGTATGTGAAAGATCACATTGCATGGCATTTCCATATTACGTACCATATCATAATCCATGTCATTCGATTATATCAATTTATGTGACTATTGAGGGTTGACTTCCAAAAAAAAGGTAACAGAAACTGTCTTAAACCTAAGTTAATAAGATTGATAGACATGATTGGTTATAGATACATTTCAGTATTGGCTAAGTTCATTCGGTTGTTTCGTAATTACGTAATTACAAAGTTTCATATATAGCCAAAATGATAGATTATTGGATAATTAATCCAACATTGATCTTATATATTAAAATAATTATATATTGTATACTGTTAAACTCATAAGTTAAAGCCATATGAAAGTGATCTGGTAAATTTGAAAAATTTCCGTAATTGGGTTTAAATATTTCAAAAGATGAGAAATAAATTAATGTGCAAATATCAATAGAAATTTACTATTTTTGATAGATTAAATAGAGAATGTCTAAAAATAATTTAAGAACAGCTGTCATAAATTAAAACAGATACATTTGGAAGGTAAAAGTTATCATACAACTATAAATAGGGTTATGGTCTCTGAATCAATGTATCACTCTTCTTCTTAATACCCCCATCATATAGAGAGAATATGTGAGAATGCATTTGATCTAGAAGGTCGTACCTAGGATTCTACTCTGACGAAAGCCGAACTCAAGATTTTGTTCAGATTAGAATTTCACTCTATTCAGATTCTGGATATAGAAACAGGTATATTTTTTATCCCATCTAAATTTTTAATTTCAATTAATTAAATTTTTAATTCCGATAATTTGATACGATATTTGATATCATTTTGTATAAAGTTATTTTTCTGTAACCTGACAAATTTACCTATGATCTTGACACATCCGGCCAAGGACTCATTGTCTAACCTGAACAATTGCATGCCTCAGCAGCTGGTGGAGATCTCCAAGCCTGCTTGACAAAGGTTTGGATAAGGAGTTTTGAGTTGGTCATGATTGAAGATGAAGCCTAATACGAGCAAAGTACGAACCATATGCAAAGAAAGCTCAGCCATCCATTAGAAACGTCACGCCACAAATGAGAATAATGAAAACAGAGAGAAATAGAAAAATCCTATGCTTAGCTAGTTGTTACCTTTTTCTGATCTGCAATGTGCCCAAAAAGTTTGAACCTGTACACATGACTAAGAAATTAATCAGGACCCCAAATCAATGGATTTAATCTTTTACCTCCCTGCTAAACATTCTACTTGTCTTTAGAATTTGTCAGGGAGGCAAAGTAACACAAAAGGTGATTCCATGAGCCATCTGGAGGGAGATCATACTACTAGTCTGTTCAAATTGCCTAATTTCTAGTCCTCCAACTTTAAATTTGTATCTAATAATAACATTTTGAACATACTAAGAAAAATTCAATCCATCATGTTATTACTCTCAACTCAAAAATAAATTATCCATAACTCTTACTAACTTCATTTCTTTTGGATCTATCAATTCCTCCAAAATTCCACGTAGGACCATTTCTTAATTTGAGATTCTCCTCCATATTTGTTCTCTAGTGCCTCCACTAACCAAAATAGTATGTACAAACCTCAATATAAATGTCCAAACAATTTTGTTTGGACATTTACTCCATAATTCACAGCATTTTACTCAATTTCTTAGATCTATAGGTGCTCTCTTTCAAATTTCTAATAGATTAATTTCAATCCAATCCAAATACATAAAAATAGAAAGTAATTTTTTTGTGAAAGAAAATTATAGAAAAGAAAAGAAATTAGTACGTCGAGAAAAGGTATTTGACATACAAATAGTTGAAAGGATGTTATAAGGATATTTGTTTGATGTATAAGTTTTATTATTCTTATAAATAAAGGAGATTGAGTTAGGGTTAGAGCATTATTCATTGTAGTTCACCGGGCTGAGTGCGATTATGTAGCTTATGGGAGTTCACCACCCCGGTGAGGATCTGTGGCACTAGGGGAAAGGGTATTCTACATCAAGATGAGTCTCGGCCATTGGTAACCGCCTGTGGTGTCAGAGAGCTACCAAAAGATGTCATTCATGTGGTATATTTATGAGTAATATATTGTTTGAGTATGAGAAAAGTTGGACAATGGTTTGGTCTTGGCAAGAGACAGTGAAGAGGATCGATACTTTTGAACAAAAGCAATTTTATACTAGCAAACTAGTATTAGAGTTTTATGGTTTAGGCCAGCCATGAAAAGTTGATTTCATGGTGGAGTTCATGATTGTTACATATGGATCATGAGGGAAATTTCTCAAATTAGTAGAGTTTTTGCAGCATGTGAAGCTTTTGAAGATTTGACTGGGCACTTAAGTTCTATGGTGAGAATATGTTGAGTTGGTGGGAGAGATTCTCATATTTTGTTTCAACCCAATTACATAAAAGTAACAAATAAATTTTTATATAAGACAAATACAGAAAAGAAAAAAAAATTAATAAGAAATGGAACCTTTGCTATATAAGAAATTGGAAAGATTTTATAAAGATATATTGTATATTTTGAATTTGAATTTCATTTATTTTTCAATGCAAATCAATTTTTCCTAACAATTCAAAATATTTTTCATAAAAGTCCCAAACAATGACCTCGAATTTTGACACCAATGATTAATGTCCTCTATGATCTTCACATCATTTTTCACAGCTAATCACCACATGTTTTTCCACCAAAAATTTCACTTAAACCTCTCCTGATTATATAAGAATCATCAAAAGTTGTAGAAATCTTCACATCATTAAAAGAACCCACAGTTGCCCATTCAAATACTTGTCTCTCTTTTGTGATTTACTTTGTCTATTCTCTAAACCTAAAAATTATCTTTGACACCAATGACCAATATTTTTCTATGATCTTCATATCATTTTTCTCTGCTAATCACCACAATTTTTTTCCACCAACAATTTCATTTGAATATCTCCTTATTATATAAAAGTCATCAAAAGTAATAGTAAACTTCAAAGTAGAATTAGTGTCCTCATTCATCAAATTCCATTGGTGAATGTACCTCAAAATTAGAAAGCATTCTCATTGCCCACTTTGAGTCATTTTCAAATCTTAACTCATCCAAATGCTTGCACCTTCAGATGCTTGTCTCTCTCTTGTGACTTTCTTTGTCTATTCTCTAAAAATAAAATTGATCTTTGGTGCTAAATTTAATAAATTTAAAAAATATTGAAGGCAAAAAAAGTTTCAATGTGAGGCATGTGAACCTTAAAAAGAAATTATAAGGGCCTAAAAAATTAAATAGAAACACAAAAAATTCATTCATTTAAAAAAAAAAAAAGAAAAAACCAACAAAAATAACAAAGAAAAATTGTGATTTCGGAACTATATTTAGTAAAAATGCCAAACCTTAGAAATAAATATGTTTATTTACTCTCTTATGCCATGAAATCCTATTTTCTCAAGTTCATATCCTTATGCCTAAAGATTTTTGTTTGTCTAAAGAGCTAAGAGGCTGCCACCAAAGGGAACATGACAGGTTCAACCTAAGAAGAATATAAATTTGGTAATCAAATTTAGGCCCTTTTGTCCTCCATACTAATAGACATGCTTTCATCATAAAATATCTCAAAATATCAAGGAAATCTTCAAATTGGATTTTCTCTCCTCAGTTATCAAATTCAGTGTGTCATGAAAAATGTTTGAAAAAAAATATATTTGTAAAGAACTCTGCAGTTCTTTTTTTCTTTGGAATGATTTAAGTTCCTCTTTATTATAAAAAAGATCTTAATAAAAAAGAATGGTCATCAGTGTCCCAGTCACGAAAAATGTTTGAGCTCCCCCAAGGGCTAGGTTTAGAGAACATAAAGTTTGTTTGCTCCAAAGGCCACATGATAATTTCAACTTGCATAATTTATGAGGTTCACAAGCTAAAAATATATTTTCATGGTACTAAATAAAAAAAAAATTAATGATAAAATAAAATTTGCTGGATCTTAAAAAACTATAAGGTGAAAAGCCACACAAGTGATAGGTCGCCCTTGCTTGGTCACCTTGTGGTGCATGCTCGGTCCACCTTGCGGCTATCGCTCGGTCCACCTTGTGGCACTCGCTCGGTCCACCTCGCATTACATGCTCGGTCCCCCTTGCGAGCAATCACTCGGTCCCCCTTGCGGTCGCTCGGTCCCCCTTACGGCACTCACTCGGTCACCATTGCTTGGACTTTATTCCTATCTTTTAATGTTTATAGTTTTAATGAGCCCAAAAAAGAAAAATGAAGTGCAGTGTTCAATTTATAGAACCCTTTAGGACTAAGATAGAGCTAGTGATAGTGCCCCATTATGATCATATGTGAACAAATGCATTATTAGAAGTAGTCCTTCATAAAGAAGCATGCTCAAATCCATAGCTCTTAATACATGAAATTTGCAGCAAAATCATACATTCTAAGATTTTTAAGATTAGGACATTTTTGGAACTGTTTAAATTGGATCTTTTTTATATTTAAGACAATGTACTGCGAAAGATAAGCTGCAATACAACTTAATAGTCAAGTCAAATTTCACACCATGATAACTTTCTCCTTGCTGCGTTCGGCTTTGCCTCGCTGTCCCAATTGGCCTTTTCTTTTTTTTGGGGCCTTTTTTCTTTTTTTTTTCTTTTTTTCTTTTTCTTGCTTTTTTTTTTTTTGGGTCCGAGGAGAATTACAATCACTCCTTATTGGTTCGCAACCCAATGGGACCTGCAGAACCCAGAGTAAGACCATGATGATCATTTGCTGGCTTTTGGGTATGTATTGACTGACTGCTTGTAAGAGCTCTTTAATTGTCGGTCAACATGAAAAAGATACTTAAGGTGTTCTACTTGATCCTGTAAAATAAGGTATAGAATTGTATATTTTACTCGCATTTCATGGCATAAGGCTTGAACTCTTTTTGCAGCTAAAATTTTCAGGACTTTGAATGTGTGATGCAATAATTTGTGTGTGTGAATATGATCAAACAGGAACACTACCAATCACTTTATGCTTGTATCAAAGAGTTGCACCATTAAGGATTTGGGCTATTTATTTATTTATTTATTTATTTATTTATTTGTTTTCTTGGTCATTAATTTGTTTACTTGTTACAATACCACTTGATTGTAATTCAATTAGCTTTGCTAACCCTTAAAAAAGAACAAGTCGGTTGCAAAAAAAGAATTATAGACTCTGTAGCAAATTAATTATTATCCTCCCACTGCCCTTTAGGTGCTCAAAAGAAGAAAATACATTAGGGGACTATGGGACTAGAGAAAGCCTAATTATAGAAGAGTGAAAATTTTTGATATAGGAGTATTTAAGCTTTCACTTAAATAATTTCCAATAAAATAACAAAAATGATCATATATATTGAAAATGAAATAGTCAGAGGTTGTTTGGTATCCAAAAGATGTAATCCTCCTACAATATAAATTCAAACGAAATCTGTGTGAGAAAGTAGCATTTTCCATGAAATTATTTTTTTCTAAATTTAATAGTTCTATTCCTTAAATTTCCCAATAAACCAAATATTACGACTTCGATGACTAATTCTACTTCCTTTGTTTCTCTTTCATGATTTGTGAGAATAAATTTGTTGTGTCCTTTTTCTTGCTTTTTTTTTTTTGTATTTTCTTTTACTTTTTTTCCTACCCTAATGTAATGCAAGTAGTAATAGTATTTATTTTTTTATTTTTTTTCCCACCTTAATATATTATTGCAGGAAAACTCTAACCAACACAAATTTTTTCTTAAAATTTCTCTAAACATGATTTAACCAGTTAGAAAAAGAAAAATGTTTTTAGACTAGAAGTTCAAATAAAAGCTACTAAATGTCCATAATAGATGGCAAATTATTATTATTATTATTATTATTATTATTATTATTATTATTATTATTATTATTATTATTATTACTATTACTATTACTATTACTATTACTATTACTATTACTATTACTATTACTATTACTATTACTATTATTATTATTATTATTATTATTATTATTATTATTATTATTATTATTATTATTATTGCTGCTTTTGTTTGAGTAAATAGTATGAGGTAAAAAGTAAGGACTAACCTTGTCTTACCATAGGAAAAGTGACTAGATGTATGCAAAGTATGGAATCTCAAACCGTCTAAAGGATCTCCTCTCCCTGCCAAAATTATAATACGCTTAATAACATATAAATCCCACAAATAAAACAATTAGCATTGAAATGCAAGTCCGATACAAGAGGTGCCGAGAAGACCAAGAACAAGCTTTTGCACCACATGATCATGCAAAATAACTAAAATATTTCAAATTCTTAATAATCAAGAATGTCAAAGTTTACCTATGTTCTTCCTCATTGTTGACAACCAGAGTTTCAACCCCATGTACCAAAGTGTTGACCCCATGATTGGAGTCGACAACAACCTCATCCTCAGGAATGGTGGCAAGACAAGGCCAGCACTTCTTCTTTTGATGATTCACCCTTCCAAAGAAAATAATAATAATGATAATGGTTTTAGGAGAAATGCATTGGACAAATTTGTATACACTTAATACCGCATAAATCACGAAAATAAAACAATTAGCATTGCAAAGCAAGTTAAATAGAAGAGGTGCCGAGAAGACCAAAGAAGACAAGCTTTTGCACCACATGATCACACAAAAAAGTTTCACTAACAAACCAAGATTCACTAACAATTCCACAAAAATGTATTTTCAAATTTATCATGATGGCACATTTATCATGATTTTTGCCACTATTTTAATTTATAACATACTTTAAAAAACAAATAACTAAAATATTTCAAATTCTAAAAAATCAAGAATATTAAGTTTTACCTATGTTTTTTCTCATTGTTGACAACCAGAGTGTCAACCCCATTGGAGTCAGCAAGAACCTCATCCTCAGGAATGGTGGCGAGAGAAGGCCGCCACTTCCTCTTTTGGCGATTCACTTGACCGGGCGACCGAGCCTCATTCCGCATCAAGGCATCTATACCAAGATTGGGAACCGGAGGCTCAGGAGACTCTGGTTCTTTGACAGCACCACATGAACAAGAAATGCAACTCAGAAACTTCATCTTCTCTCTCTCTCTCTCTCCCCAATTGCTTTAGATCTGAAAAATTGCAACAGGTTAGGGGGCTTGATTTCATAAGTGTGTAGAACAGAATTTTGTTTTACTTGTAATATAATTCCTAAAGAATTTTAAAAGTGTTTATTATGGAGTAATTATAATTCTATTAGAAATATTTTTCAATTTATTGAGTGTAAAGTAGAGTGTGGTTTATTTATTTTTGTTTTGTTTTGTTTTTTTTTTTAATTTGTGCTAAGAGATAATGCTAAAAGGAATCTTATCCAAGTGTGTAGTGTATTTAATCTATATTTATAATTTTATTTTATTTTTTATTGTATTATCATGGTGTTGCTTGACTCTCTTAAAGATTAAAAAGATTAAAATAAAAAGAAAATATATCACAGTATTTTTATATACATTGTCACAAAATTAATTTTTCTTTTTTCTAATAAATAAAAAATATGTCATGTTATCTGCAAATCGACTAATGGCTCTTTCTGTACCCAAATTTCAGAATTCCATCATTTTTTCGTTCTTATCCTTGTGTCATCATAAAAGGCTTCTCAAATTCCGATGAAGACCTAATTCTAAATTCACTAAATCTTAATTTCTTTTCAAAATTTTGATCAAGACATGCAATGTGATGATTAATGTTAAAAAAAAAACAAATATTTTATATTCATATTTTCTCATCTAAATTTTAAATTTATTCTATTAATTGAAAATTAAAACAAAAAGAATCTCTTAATGGAGCCTTTGACCATTCTTTTATGGCGATCGGTTAAAAATGATGAAGGGCTCATGCAAGAAAGTGATCTTGAGTGGAATCAACATTACTCTTTTAAACAAAGATCCTTCCTTCATGTTTTCAAGATAAGAAACACTTGGAAAAAATAAAATGGGAAAAAAGATCAATCTAACCTAAAAGAAAAAAAACGAGGGAAGAATTGAGTTTACCTTCTAAGCCGATGTGTTTTCTCTCTCTCTCTCTATGGGTTTTCTCTCTTTATGGGAAATAGGGGTATTTATAGGTTTGGAAACAATAGAGTTTTAAATTATTCAGAATTCTAGTGCAAGTAAAATATCTTAATTTGTTTCCAAATAAATAATAATAATAATAATAATAATAAAAACAACAACAACAATAATTTTTTCAAGAACTTTCAAGATGATGTCAAAATTTATAGCATAATTAGATGCTTTTTATTTACTAATTTTTTTGAAGGGCTATTTTAACAATTAAATAAATTGTGATGCAACAACAGAATAACCATGTTTTATTATTTTATACAAAATTAAATTTATTAGTACCTTACTTGGGTCAACTAGTATGGTATCTCCCAGATTTCTTGTAATTTTCTTAGCCTTTCCTTCACTGCCTTTATTATCGAAAATTTTCTTTCTTTTTCCTTGTAATTTATCTTTCTTTCTTTTTTTTTTTCCGATCTAATGATGATTTTAATCTCAATAAAAGAGGAAGGAAGATAGGAATGAAGAAGTTGGAATCAGCAGTTGATCAAAGGGTATTAATGTAAGGAAACTCAAACAATTACAAGATAACAGTGAAGTAAAATATCCTAATGGAAGACATCAAGGCACCCAAAAAGAAACACATGCAAGAAAGTAATGTTGAGTCGAATCAAGAGTACTAACCCTCTTTCCTTTATGTTTCTCTCTATGTGAAATAATAGGGGATGATCGGCCGGGTTGGGAGGTATTTATAAGGTTGGGAGGAATAGAGTCCTGAGTAGTTCAGTATTCTACCACAAGTATATTTCTTACCCTTATTTCCAAATAGTTATATAGTTTTAATAATAATAATAATAAATTGTAAATATTTTTCTTTTTTTGTTTTGTTTTGTTTTTTTTTTTTTTGTTGTAAATCTTGAAATCTTTGTAGACAAAATCTAAACTTAAAACATAAACAAACAAAAGTAAAAACAAAAGAAAAGAGAAAGAAACACTTGTTTACATTCAGAATCAATTGAAAAAAAAAAAAAAACAGAGAGAGAGTATAGGGTAGGTAAAAATTTCATGCGAAAACTAAGAGTAATGATACCATGCGCATACTATAGGAAAAAAAAAAGTGACTAAAACATTATGGCAATGGCATTGCCGCTGCAGGGTACTCAACAATTGATTTAACTATTCACTCAACCTGCAAAAAAAATATAAAAATCAACAATTGGAAATATATTTGCTCTGTAAGATCACACAATGAATCTACAAAATCCTTCAAATTGTATCTGATTAAACCCAGGTATTGTAGACATTACCTCATTTCCATCCCCGAGCATTTTTAATTTCCCATTTATCAAAAAAATCCCATTATTGTCTCATTTTTCATCGAATCATATGGATCGATCTAGCAATGATGGAATTTCTATTCTGTTTACGGAATCACATGAAATTTTTATCCAACTCCATATATGGAATGTATGAAATAAGTATGAGTGGAGGAATATAATTTTCTACTTAAATTTGAAGAGATACAAATAGAAAAAAAAAGATTCCTGGAAACAGAATTCAGAATTCTGTCACTTAGACTTATGGAGTTTTAGTTTTGTATAGAATATCAAAACAAAAGTGATTCAATTTCTACTCACTTAGACTTATGGAGTTTTAGTTTTGTATAGAATATCAAAACAAAAGTGATTCAATTTCTACCATTATTATGATATTCTATATTCCAATCGGATTTGATACCAGAAAAATAAATAGATTCAGAATTTAATCTGTTCACTGAGATAAAGACAGAATAATCAAAAACAAAATAGAGCTGATTTTTTTTAGCAGTTAACTTTTTTCGTGGATTCCATTGTTCAAAAAACGATTCGTAGAGAAGAAAGATTTGGAAGATCTATCTCATGTCTTGTACTGTATGCTTCCACTCTGTAAGAATTTTGAATCATTCTCTTGAAGCTCATCCTTGCTTTCCTATTATAACATGTTGTTCAAAAGGATCTCAGGCTCTTTCATCAAATATTCTGCTTTTTCCTGAATACTCTGGTTCAAATATCCATGGATTCGCTATTCAAATATCCATGGATCAGAGAACTCTAGAAAAATAGTTTCTTAATTAGAGTTCAACACTATTAGTCTTTTTTTCCTACAGGAGTCCTACCTATCATGTCTTGAATTTAGAATGATGGATGCCACGAAATCCATGATTCACTAGCAACATGAGGCAAAGAATGATCTACTCTCTTGGGCCACTAATCTTGAACATGCAAAATTGTATAACACAAAAAATATTTTTGGAAGTATCACTTACACCACACTTCAGAACTAGGTTACTCAAAGAAGTGCTTTACCACCTTAGCTAAAATGCACAAAAACGTAGCAGCTTTAGTAGGGGCAACTCGTAACTCACAACTCAAAAGAGAA
The DNA here is from genome assembly GCA_037126225.1 of Dillenia turbinata. Classification (NCBI taxonomy): domain Eukaryota; kingdom Viridiplantae; phylum Streptophyta; class Magnoliopsida; order Dilleniales; family Dilleniaceae; genus Dillenia; species Dillenia turbinata. Next base: position 14,724,165 of record JBAMMX010000023.1, on the reverse strand, counting down.
TCCTTCTAATGAATCCTTTTCATCCCAGACATATGAAATACTACAATGAAGACAATGCTCCATTTAAGATCTTAAAGGACTAGATGGTGTAGGGAGAAGGAGACAGGGTACATTTTATTCTATTTCTTAAGTTTATGATGACCAAGATCGAACTTCCATAGCCCACAATTTTCACGGTGCAAACCGTCATGTTCTATAAATTAATTTTGTAAACTGAAAATAACAAGAACATCATGCATGTATAAGAATGCATGCCAAACCTAATGCATGCTTCAATTCATAAATTAGAATCAAAATTAGCGGAAGCAAAAATTGAGAATTTAAGGTTACCTCTGGTCATGCTCTTGTTCTTGACTTCCAGCGAATCTAAAAGCACAAACACAATCCTTGGAGTATGCACAAACCTTCTAAACCCTTAATTTCACTCAATATATGATGTGGAGTCTAGAAATTCAGACTTAGGGACCCAATACATTGGGAGGGGTTTATATAGGCTCTCAACCATTAAAGAACCATTAAAACCCTATAATTATCATCCTAAATAATTGCTGGAAGTTATGAGAATCTAATTAATTATTCAAAACGAAAAAACAAATTAATTGTGTGAAGATTTGAATGGGACATCAAAATCCGGCCAAATGCATCCCCAATTCAAATTCCTACCATCCTTATCACATTTAATCATTTCGGTTATGTTTTTCCCCAATTAATTTGATATTGAATTCATTGAATTCAAAATTGAATTTGAATTCAAAATTCTAACATTCTCCGACTTGGCCCAGCAAACCGACTTGAAATCAGAACCAAGTCAATCCCTTATGAAAATAAAGTACACGAGTCACGGCGATAAGTCCTCTAAAAGTGAGTATAATCTTCCGTGTACTGCAATGCATTCTATCTTCCAAATCTTATGGTAACATTTACTTTATGAATAAACCCTATGTTTATTCGGATCCTTACTTCATGAATTTATCTCAAAATAACAACATATGCACAATTTTATTGAGAAAATTCAACTCTAAGTTTCATTTAAATAAGACAATAAGCTCATATTTACAACATGATCCCTGAACTTATTTGGTGACATACCTTTGGTTAAGGGGTCAACCAACATATAATCAGTGCTAATGTGTTGGATTACAACTTTATTTTCCAACACCCTTTCCCTAATGGTAAGTACTTTATGTCGATGTGCTTATTTTGACTCCCACTCTCATTGTTCTTAGCAAAAAATACAGCAGTTGAATTATCACAAAATATACATAATGGCTTAGGTACAGAATCTAAAACCCTAAGCTCGAAGATGAAACTCTTGAGCTACACCGCGTGTGACGTAACCTCAAAACACGCCACGAACTCAGCTTCTATAGTGGAGGTCACAGTCAATGTCTGCTTAGCACTCATCCACGATACAGCTCCGCCAGCCATCATGAAGATGTAACCCGACGTTGATTTTTGGGAATCAACACAGCCAGCAAAGTCTGAATCCGAGTACCCAACTACTTCCAGACTGTCGGTTCTTCTGTATGTAAGCATGTACTTTTTGGTGTCTTGTAGATACCTCAACACCTTCTTTGCAGTCTTCCAATGTTCCAAACCCGGGTTACTTTGATATCTACCTAACATTTCCACAGCATGCGCTATATCAGGTCTTGTACAGACCTGTGCATACATAAGGCTTCTTACAACGAAAGCATACGGGATGTTAGCCATTTGTTCTCTTTCTAAATCTGTCTTAGGGCATTGGTCCAAATTGAACCTATCCCCTTTAACAATCGGAGCTATACTTGGTGAACAGTTCTCCATTCTATTTCTCTTAAGCACTTTTTTGATGTAGGTCTCTTGAGATAGTCCTAGAGCCTTATTGGATCTATCTCGATATATCTTAATGCCGATGACATAAGATGCATCACCTAAATCCTTCATCTCAAAGTTTTTAGAGAGGAACTGTTTCACCTCATATAACATCCCTTTATCATTGGTGGTAAGTAATATATCATCCATATATAGGATAAGAAAACAAAATCTACTCCCACTGACCTTGAGGTATATACATTGATCCATAATGTTCTCTTCAAAACCGAACGAAGTGATTACATTGTGAAACTTCAAATACCATTGACGAGAGGCTTGTTTTAGCCCATATATGGATTTCTTGAGTTTGCACACCAAGTGCTCACTACCACTAGAAGAGAATCCTTCAGATTAACGCATGTAAACCTCTTTCTCTAGTTCCCCATTAAGGAAAGCCGTTTTCACATCCATTTATTACAACTCTAGGTCGAAATGTGCAACAAGTGTCAGAATGATGCGGAGAAAATCTTTCTTGGATACCGAAAAAAATGTCTCCGAGTAGTCGATTCCTTCCTTCTAGATGAATCCTTTAGTAACGAGTCTAACCTTATATTTCTCGATGTTGCCTAATGAGTCAATTTTAGTCTTAAAGATCCATTTACATCTGATGGGTTCTATCCCATCTGGCAACTCTACAAGATCTCAGACTCTGTTGCTCTTCATAGAGTCCATCTCATCTTTCATGGCATTCAGCCATAAGTTCAAGTCTTTAGAACTCATGGCTTGTAAAAATGTTTCCGGGTCCTCTATGACTCCAACGTTATAGTTAGACTCTTGAAGATATACCACATAATCATCAGGTATAGTTGACATTCTTTCTCGAGTAGATCTTCTTAATGTTGGTTCTACATTCTCTACAGAAAAAGGTTGACCAACTTGATCTTGGTCAACTGTTTGTGGAATTTCTAAATTGTCATCCGTACCCTGATTTGTGTCTATAGGGATTTGAGGGTTATTTTGGATGACAACTAACTTGGTACTAAAACTTGACGGGATACTTGATGTGTCTCTTTCAGGAGTTAAGTCCTGAAAGTAATCCCTCCCACTGACCAAGTCATTCTCTAGAAATTTAGCATTTCTAGATTCCACAAACCTAGTGTGGTAGGATGGACAATAAAATCGGTATCCTTTGGACTTTTCAGCGTAACCGACAAAGTATCTACTCACGGTCCTTGGATCCAGTTTCTTTTCTCATGGATTGTAAACCCTTATCTTTGTAGGATAGCCCCAAATACGTACGTGTCTCAAACTAGGTTTCCAACCTTTAAACAACTCAGGGAGTTTTGGCTACGGCTTTGGTTGGAACCCTATTCAAGATGTACACTGTTGTCTTGAGAGTTTCAGTCCACAACAACTTAGGTAGTTAGGAGTTAGTCATCATGCTTCTAACCATATTAAGCAAGGTCTTGTTCCTTCTTTCAGCTACCCCATTCTGGTAAGGTGAACTAGGCATGATGTATTAGACAATGATCTCATTTTCCTGAAAGAACCTTGCAAATGGACTTGGCACTTGTCCACCCCCAGTATATCTTCCATAGTATTCTCTTCCTCTATCTGACCTCACGATTTTTATTTGCTTACCGCATTGTTTCTCTACTTCTGCTTTAAAAATTTTAAAAGCCTCCAACGCCTCGTCCTTGTGGCGAAGAATATAGAGATACATGTATCGGGAATAGTCATCTATAAAGGAGATGAAATAACTATAACCATACGAGTCTGTACCTGGAGTACAAATATCCGTATGTATGATCTCAAGCAATTCTGAACTCTTCCTGACATCTTTTTTAGTCTTGTTAGTCGGCTTTCCCTTAATGCAGTCCATACAAATCTCAAAGTCGCTAAAGTTTAGGGTGTCAAGTACTCCTTCCTTTATCAACTTTTCTATTCTCTTTATGGAGATATGTCCTAATTTTTAGTGCCATAACATGGAAGAGTTTTCCTCAATAACACTTCTTTTAACGCATCTTTGTGTTACATTCATGCAAATATTGTCTTGTAAAGTAATACTATATAATTCATCCAATAATGGACCATAACCAACGACATTTGGACAATAAAATAATGTCATTTTATTATTAAATTGGAAAGAGTAACTGAATTGTATAAGTTTTGAAACAGAAATTAACTTCCTAGAAAACTTAGATATATAGAATACTCTATCCAATTTCAAGACATGACCGCTTGCTAGAATGAGCTCGCAATCGCCAATGCTCTTTACTCGTGAACTCATCTTGTTACCCGAATAGATGAGTTGTTCACGACCCACCGGCTTCTTTAGGTTTTGCAAGCCCTACAATACATTTATAATGTGGATGGTACAACTAGAATCAATCTACCATGTGTTATGAGAAACCTCAGTCATGCAGGATTCATAACAAACTAATGAGATTTCTGTACCTTTACTCTCAAGCCACCGTTTGTACTTAGCACAATCATGCTTCATGTGTCCTTTCTTTTTATAGAAGAAACACTTGGACTTCTTCTTAATGTCCGTTTTCGGTCTTGTGCCCTTTTGATTTGGCTTGAATTTGCCATTTTTCTTTCCTTGTATAGCTACATGTGCACTTTCAGAACCTTGCTTCATCTCCATCAATAGCCTTCATTCCTGCTGTATACACATGACCATTAACTCATTGATGGACCATTTCTCCTTTGTGTGTTGTAGAATATCTTAAAAGGACCATAGGGTTGAGGGAGAGTGTTCAAAATAAAGTGCACGATGAAGGACTCGGATATCTCAACCTCTAGGTTCTTTAGTTGAGCCGTAATGTCCCGCATCTGCATGATGTGCTCGCGCACACTGTGGACAGTAGTGAGCCTCATAAAAGAGAATTGTATAATGAGGGTACTAGCCAAAGACTTCTCCGATACCGCAAATTTCTCATCTATAGCCTTAAGAAGAGCACGTACATTGATATGCTGATTGACCGAACCACGGATACCAATCGAGATCTTACTCTTTATGAACATGATATTTAGGCGATTGGATCGCTCCCAACGTTCATAAAGAGCCTTATCAGCCTCGAAACTGTATCGATCACCGGAGGTGGCTCGTCTTTCCGGATAGCATAGTCAATGTCCAAACAGCCTAAATGGAGAAGCACAATTTTCCTCCATTCCTTATAATTCTCTCAGTTTAAATCGGGAAAATCGGATTTCAAATCTACGGTTTGGAATACTGCAAAATAAATAAACATGCTTACTAATTATATGTGAAGCATTTAACATATGTTTATCAATGCAAACATATAAAAATAAATCTATGACATAGAAATTGCCTGTGGGCTAAATTTTTAATTTTATTAGATTTATTTGATCTTATGATAAGATTTACTGAAAATAACTCATTTCCTAATACCTTGGGTTAATTAGGAAATTACCAATAGTTAGTCTTTCCTTGATCACCTTATCCTTTTCTACTTAGCTCTATAAGACGACATCTCTAATACATCAGGTAGATTCTTAGGTAGGTGGTGGGTCACATGAGACCGCTTAAAAATCAGCCAACCTTAGACTTATTCCCGTCTTTTTGATAGAATCAGCCTAGACATACACTAGATCAACCGTACTTATAGTATTACATAGAAAATAGAATTTAATCAAGTAGACTACCATTAAAAATAGTTATTTTGATATCTTATCTCCAATTTTATTATTTTCATGCAACAAAAATTCCTGTAGGATAAGATTCATTACATAAAAATAATTTCATGAAAAATTTATCATTTCCCTAATGTGATCATGCCTTCATATATAATTTTCTATTTAATTATGGTTGTTGTGATTAAATTCTAATTAATTTTAAGAAATTATATTGATCATTAGAATAATAATAATAATACTTTATTTTTCCATATTAAAGTACATAAAATTTCAATAAAAAAGAAAAAATGTAATAAAAACTATTTAATGCATTTTATTGATTTTGTGCCTCCTCTTAATGTACAAAATTAAACTCAAATTAATTTTATGCACTATTTAAAAAATAATATATATTTTTTTTAATTTAAGAGACCGAATTGTTACATTCAGAGTTTCTTGAAAAATAAGAGGACTTTACTATAACATTTATAAAATTCTTAGGCCATAATGCGATTTCGAAAAATATGGCAAAAATGCTACTTTTAGGAAAAAAAATGGTAAAAAAATTATATATGGCCAGATTTGAACCTAGGCACAATCAGATGCTGGGTAACCTAACCACCAGGCCAAGGCCCATGCGGTAACATTTACAACAAATTTGTTTTATTTATTATTTTCTAAAAATTCACCTTCTTCTTCACCCGAAAGCTGGACAAGGGTCCCAACCCGGCTTTGTTGATTTCAACGGATCCGGATGTCGGAAAACTACCGGAAAATTCAAAAATGCTCCAAAATTATTTTTGAAAATATGGTTTTAACCATAATGATACAAAGATTTCAATTTTGGAATCAATTTTTTGAAAATATTAAAATTTTTGACCAAAATATTCAAAAATCTAAAAAACCTAATTTTTAAAAATTTTAAAATTCACCGAAAACATGCAGGTAAACGTAAAATTGGCTCTGATACCATATATAAGAATGCATGCAAAACCTAATGCATACTTCAATTCATAAATTAGAGCCAAAATTAGTGGAAGTAAAAATTGGGGATTTAGGGTTACCTCCGGCTATACTCTTGTTCTTGACTTCTGGTGAATCTAAAAGCACCAACACGATCTTTGGGGTATGCACAAACCTTCTAAGCTGTGTGGAGTCTAGAAATTCGGACTTATGGACCTAATGCATTGAGAGGGATTTATATAGGCTCTCAACCATCAAAGAGCCATTAAAACCCTACAATTATCACCATAAATAATTGTTGGAGGTTATGAGAATCCAATTAATTATTCAAAACGGAAAAACAAATTAATTGTGTGGAGGTTTGAATGAGACACCAAAATCCGGCCAAATGCATCCCCAATTCAAATTCCTACCATTCTTATCACATTTAATCCTTTCGGTTATGTTTTTCTCCAATTAATTTGATATTGAATTCATTGAATTCAAAATTGAATTTGAATTGAAAATTCTAACAGAATGATCTATCTTGATATTTTGCACAATATGTTGCATTCTGTAATAATATTTAAATTTTGTATCATCACTGCTTGCCAAATGCTAGCTCTTTGTTTAGTTGCAAAAAAGTACTATTTTGTTTTTTAAAAAGTTTAACTCTAAGGCATCCCAAATTGAATTACAAGTTTTTCTTTGTTTGCATAATTCATAATCCAAGATGTTTAAAAAGGAAAAATGAGATAGATTCGTATATTGTTGTGGAGTTGGTAACTTTCCTTGTGGCAGTGTGTGGCCATATTTCCAAAAGGCCAAGGTCCTTTCTAGGTTTCTGGAAGGAGATAGATTCATATATTGTGGCCTTTAACTCTTCTATGGAAAACTGCAATGTGTTTTTAAATTAGTTTCTCCCTGTGGGAGGTTGTCACATCTTAGTCTGATTTTAAATAATTGGCTTATGCATGTCCAAGCTCTATAGTCCAGACTTAAACATTACATTTTGCGCAAATGACTCTAACAGGCAACAAATGTGAAACCAACATGCCACATGGCCCAATAACTTGTGACAACATTTCTAGACAATAAAACAACACCTCATGCTGTGCACAAAGGATATAGTATCTTAAGATGAGAAGGAAAAAGAAGAGTGGAGCTATAGTAACTCAGAGATTCTGTTTCAACGGCTATCAAATTTTAAGAACTATATCAATTGAATTCTAACATTTTCTTGCGCTTAAGCCACTTCAATCACAGTCCTGTCCAAAGTAGCTTTGGTAACTTTCTATCTTGATTTTCCCCCTTGTACTCGTTAGTTTCCCTTTCCCAATTCTTAGAAGGTATCTTTCATGAACATACTTTTAGTTTCAGCATGTTAGATTTCCTCATAGTTCTATTTGATTATCTGACCACAAAATCTAATAATCTTCCATTTTTGTGTTGCTAAACTCATATGGAATGTTATAATTCCCTCCATGATCAAGACTGTTAATTGGTCACACGAGTACCGATCTGTTGACTAATAGGACATAAAAAACCTTTCATCTTGTAATGTTTGCATTGTGTGCCATATGGATCAGGAATAGCAAGCATTTATACTTGTTAGAATAGCAACCTACATTCTAAATATATCAACATAATTTTATGGATACACTCTTGAAAGCGGAAGCCTCATTTAACAACCTTTAGACATAATTCGATAGGTTAGGAAACATGTAGTAATTTATTTGTCCATCTTTAGAAATTCGTTTTGCATAGTGAAATGATTTCTTGACCATTAATTTTAGAGGGTAGAAAAAAAAAAAAGCTTTTGGATTATGCTATGATGTTTATTTAATGGTGCGCTTGGTTGATAAGAAGTGTTTGAAACTTTAGAGACCATTTCTTTTGGACTCCGTTGTTGTTGGCTGTTGCTTTACTAGCTTCATGTCTTTAAAAGATGTTAAGAGGAAGTGGAAGACTTTGGCTCTTAAATATATTCTATTTCTTTCTCAATTTTTTGTTTATTCTTTATTTACTACTGTGAACATGCCTTGGCCAAATTGTTCTTCTTTCTTAAATGAGTAGCATTTCTGAAATGTTATGTTAGTTTCCATTCCACAAATCTTGTTATTTTTCTTACTGCCCTTCCTTTACCTCTTTTTGTCCCTTTTAATATGAAGTCCGATGTGATGAATAATTTTGAATGCCCCATCAAAGGTCTGGTGCTATAGTTTTTAACCCTCTTTTCCGAATGTTAACTTGAGTCGATTCTTGGTATACATTTGCTTGTTATAAGGGTTGCTATGACCCAAGTCATGCTAATCCTATCGGTGTACTTATCCATTGATCAATCATTGGAATAATGCATACACTAGTTTGGATCAGAACACGAAAGGATCTATGGGGAACACTTGGGGTCAATTTTGTGATTCGTTGTCGAGGATAAAGGACACTTATGGATGTCAAACCTAAAGATTGTTCTTATCCTGTTAGATGATCTCAAGGTGGTTATTCAATCACTACTCTGGATTTTGTGAATAAGATTGTATGATGGATGACGAATCTGCTTGTCTGAAGTACCTATTCTATTCCAAAATTTTAATACACACTTCTGTCTCATTTCTTCCTTTTTCTCTAGCTTTTGAATTTCATTATCAGTTTCTTTATATGAATTTAATTGTTTTACATGAGTGGATGCTTTCTTTGCATCCATGCAAATATTGTTGGTGAGAAAATAGAGGAGGAACTCTTTCAGTACAAAATATTTCTCACTTACTATATTCATTCAAGTTGAATATTATTTATAAAAATACAATACTTAGTAATCATAACACTTTAAAACTCATAACACTTTGGAATTATGAGAGTGACCTTTTAGATATTCACAACTCATTAATTTAGACTACTAAATACATATTATTTATTCTAATTAATACAAGTTTATTTTTCCAACACCCCCTCTTAAACTTGTAGTTCAACCTTTGATAACTCCAAGAGTAGCTCTCAATCCGCAAAAATCTTCAAACTTTAGAGATTTTGTAAATATGTCAGCAACTTGATCCTTAGACGTCACATTCTTGAGCTGAATCACCTTCTTCGCAATGCATTCTCGGATGTAATGGTACTTTGTGTCAATATGCTCGCTTCTATCATGAAAACTAGATTTTTTCTCAAGGCTATTGTTGATTTGTTATCAACAAAAATATTAGTAGCTCCATTTTGTTCAAATGTTAAAATCTTTAGAAGCCTTCTCATCCAAATGGCATGACAAGCACATGAAGCTACTACAACGTTCAGCTTCACAAGTTAAAAGATTGACAATTGGTTGCTTTTTTTAACTCCAAGCAAATGCAGTTGCACCCATAAAGAAAACAAAAGCACTTATACTTTTCCATCATCAATATCTACTCTCCAATCACTGTAACTAAACCCATACAATCTGAAACTATTTGTAGTAGTATAAAATAAACCATAATCCAATGTTCCTTTAATATAACGAAGAATCCTCTTGGTTGCCTTCATGTGAGTCACAGTTAGAGCTTCCATGTATTAACTAATGACTCAACACCATACAAAATATCCGGCCTTGTACAAGTCAAAAAACGTAGCCTTCCAACTAATCTTCTAAACCTTTTCGGCATTGTCAAACTTGGAAAACTTGATTCCACACTCCACAGGTGTAGTAACTGAATTGATTTTATCTATTTTGAACTCTTTCAAGATTGTTTCTACATAAGTCCTCTGTGAGAGAAAAATCCCTTCTTCACTTTGTTTTACCTCAATTCCAAGATAATAGGACATAAACCCCAAATCAGTCATCTCAAATTCTTCAGACATTTTCATTTTGAATTCTTCAACCATCATCAAATTACTACATGTGAAAATCAAGTCATTAACATATAGACACACATACATAATCTCTCCATCCTATGACTTCTTCATATATAAAGCATGTTTATAAGGGCATTTAAAAAAACCATTTTTCTGAAAATATTCATCAATGCACATATATAAGCCCTTGGAGTTTGTTTAAGGCCATATAAAACCCCTTGTTGAGTAGCCAAGGAAATAATTAGTCGGATAGTTTCCAAGCGAACTACTGGGGCAAAGACTTCATCATAATCAATTCCGGCTTTTTGGGTGAATCCCTTTGTAATAAGCCGAGCTTTGTATTTTTCCACTTCTCCTTTAGTATTTTTCTTCATTTTGTAAATCCATTCTACTGCAACAGGTTGCTTTCCTTTTGGGAGTGTTGTCAACTACCAAGTATCATTCCTTTCAATGGCTTTTATCTCTTCATCCATAGCTAATCTCCATCTTTCATCTTGGACTACTTCTTCAAAACATATTGGCTATTTGTCTGCAAATAAATAAAAGAGAGTGGAATCATTAATTTCTTCCGTTTCTGCATTGATTTCTTCCAAACTTCACATACGAGGATGCCTTTTGGAGGAGCTTTAAGGGGAAAAATCTACATGATTTGATTAACGTGCATGTAGAGGAGTTTCTGGTGTAGTAGCAGCAACAACTTAGTCTAAAGACTGATCTGTAAAAATAAAATTATCAAATAAAAGAAAAAAAATTATAATTTTCATCTTAAAGAATATTCTATTCCCAAGAGCCATTTTCATCAAATTCCATATCTCTGCTGATGACAATTTTTCCATTTTGAGGATTATAAAATTTGTAACACTTAGAATGTTTTGCATACTTTATGAATACAAGCTTTTCACTTTTATCGTTCAATTTGCTTCTTGTCTCATTAGGAACATGAACATAACCAAACTGCCGAACACTCTTAAATATGAAATATTTGGCCGTTTCCCACTCCATGCTTCTTGTGGAGTCGTTTGCTTCAATTTCATTATGGGACTTCTATTGATCAAATAGACTACACATGCAACTATCTCAGTCCAAAACTCTTTTGACATCCTCTTGCTTTTCAGCATACTACGAGCCATGTTAAAGATGGTTCTGTTTTTTCACTCCACCATATGTGACCTTGGAATAGTCGATGAGTGCCGGATATCAAGATAATTACAAAATTGATTAAACTTTGTTAATGTGAACTCTCCTCCTTGATCAGTTCGAATGGCTCTAATTAAGTAGCCCCTTGCATTCTCAACTTGAGTTTTGAATATTTTGAAAGCTTCAAACACCTCGGATTTTTCCTTCAAAAAATAAACCCAAGTTCTGCGAGTATAATCATCAATAAACAATAAAAAATACCTGCTCTTCCCATATGAACTTGGGTTGAAAGGACCACAGATATCAGCATACACCAAACCAAGTGGTTGTGAGGCTCAAGAGAAAGACTCCTTCGGAAAACTCCTCCTGGTTTGCTTATCGTACATATAACCTTCACATATTTGATTGGGATGGTTTATGAGAGATAAACCATACACCAACTGTTTCTTGGATAGCAACTCTAATCCGCCAAAATTTAAGAGGTTCATCCTAAGATCCCACAACCATGATGAATCACCTGTAGTAGCCTTCAAACAGTTGGGAATATCAATGTTGATTTTTAGTTTAAACATTTTGTTCTTTGATAACGACACTTTTGCAACCAGTCTTTATTTTATCTTTCATAACAAGCCCACTCTGGCTCATCGTTATCCCATATCCCTTTGCCAAAAGTTGTCCAATACTCAAAATATTTGTTTTTAATGCTAAAACATAATAAGCATGAGAGATAAATTGGTAATCTCCATTCTTCAATTGTATAAGAATATCTCCTTTGCCTGACAGGAACAGTAGTTTTATCACCAAAAGAAATCTACTTTTAATATATTCATTAAGACTACAAAACAAATCTTTGTTACCTATCATATGATTACTGGCTCCAAAGTCGATACCAAAACTCTTGATTCTTTACTTCATTTTTGTTGCAAGTCATTAGTAAGGTGCTCTTCACCTTCCTCGGTCTCAACAAAATTTGCCTTCTCATTTTTGTTGAAATTCATTTTACAGTCTACAGCAAAGTGATTCCATCCTTGACAATTGTAACACCGTATACTAGATGCTCGACCATGACCACTTTGAAACCGACCACCTCTACCACGTCTTCTTGATTTTCGTTGCTGAACATTTGGTTCCCCATTATTAGCAAAATTTCTACCTCCTCAAGTCCAACCTCGACCTCTTCCAGTCAGTCTTCCTCGGCCTCGGCCTCTACTACATCCTTTAGCAAATTGTTGTTTTGTATCATCCTTTTCATTTATATTCAATTTGGCCTGTAATGTTTGGGCAATAGGTTCTTCTCTTTTCTTTAATCTTTCGTTATGGGCTTGCAAAGAACCCAAAAGTTGATTAATTGACTTTTTTTCCAAATTCTGTGACTCTTCAATTGCAGTCACAACATAATCAAATTTTGGAATCAATGAATGAAGAATTTTTTCAATCACACAAACATTATCTATCCTCCCTCCATATCTTCTTAGTTGATTAACGATTGCCAAAACTCGATTAAAATATTCTTCAACAGATTTAGAGTCCTTCATTTTCAGATTTTTACACTCAGCTCTCATGGTTGGCAGACGCATTTTAATGACTTTGTCTTTCCCTTTAAAGGAATTTTGAAGAACCTCCCATGCATCAGAAACCTTTTCAAACATACTCTCATCCAAGCACATATGGATGAGAGTAAGAGCTTGTTGGTCTTTCTTTTTAGCCTTCTGCAAAGTGTCTCTTTGTGCAGTCGTCATTGCTCTCTCGTTCTTGAGTTGATCACAGCCCTTCTCAACAATGTCCCACACATCTTGGGATCCAAGTAGAGCTTTCATTCTAATGTACCAGTCATCATAGTTTTCCTTGGTGAGTTTGGGAAATTGGAAGGGAAACATTCCACTCATCTCGTTTCAAGATAAGGGTTCTGGTTTTTTTTTTTTTTTTTTTTAAAGTACATGAGGGCCTCTTTTTTCTTTTTTTTTTTTGAAAAATGAGAAGGCTGTGATACCACAATGTTGGTGAGAAAATAGAGGAGGAACTCTTCTAGTACAAAATATTTCTCACTTGCTGTATTCATTCAAGTTGAACATTATCTATACAAATACAATACTCAGTAATCATAACACTTTGAAACTCATAACACTTTGAAATTATGAGAGTGATCTTTTAGATATTCACAGTTCATTAATTTAGACTATTAAATGCATATTATTTATTCTAATTAATACAAGTTTATTTTCCAATGGACATTTGTAATTAATAGTAACAACCAGGTGTAATTTCTTGTTTTATTAATGCAGAGTGTGGGTGTTACTCCGTGGAGACCGTGACACCATTGGTAGCACCGAAGGTTCGATGTAGAGAGAGAGCCACGATTCTGAGAGGGAACCACAAGAGCCCATACCCAAGTGTAAGATATCAATTATGTGGTTAGTTAATGTTTGTCTTGCGGCATAGCAAACATAATAATGGCTTCTGGAGATCTTTCTTCCAAAGGAACTCATCACAGCCGTGTTTGATGTGCTGTGTTCAAATTTTTCAGTTTGGTAGAACCCATCCTACGCAATATTTGCAGGACAAGCATAACATACTGGCTTTTTTCATGGGCTTGGGTAGAAAATACTAACAATTTCATGACTCTTCAAAATAAGAGGATCTTTCTGAAGGTGTGATTGTTGAGTTGACTTACTTTGAATTGGTATAACTTATATTTCATGATAAGAGTATATATTTATTTTGTACTTGATGGTTCCTAGTTCCTGCTTTTGTCGGGCTTATGGAGAGGTCAAAGCTGCTCGAGATAAAGAAAATTCAGTGTGGCCGTTGTCAGCCATTTATGTCGGGAATGAGCAAATATACAAATCAGGAGGCGGCGGGACATGTTGGAGGCTTGTTCCCAGATTAAAGGTATCCCATGGCAGGGCAAGTGATTCACTGCAGTTACTACTATGAGTATATATTTGAGAAATGTCTTTACAGGCCTATGTACTTGGCTTCAACTAAGCCACCTCTTGGAGATTCAACAAGGCCAGGTTGGGTTTTCCTTAGGCTTGTTTTTTCCTTTTCTTTGTGGTGGTATATTAAAGTTTCCCAGCGTCTACCCTGATTTTGTTCAATGCTTTGAGGTAATTTTCCCTATGCTCCTTTGTTTTAAGGCTTTTGTTTGAGATCTTTCCCATCATGCCTCTGGAGTTTGCTGAGTAGAGGGGTTGGTAGATGCAAAGGAGTACTTTCGCTTGGAATTATTTTGCAGAGTTTCTAATCCTTGTTTTAGAGTTGGCTGTCGTAGAAACCATTGTATTGGCTGGGCAGACTCGAGCCCCAAAGACTATTTGTCGTAGAAACTAGTGTTTTAGAGAGAGAGATGTTAGAAAGGGCGGCTGTTTAAAGACCAATCTTCAGTCAATCATTTCTCCTTTCCCTCCATCCTCCCTCCTCCGCCTCTCTCTCTCTCTCTCTCAAAAACCAAAAGCCCCTCGTTGAAATCAAGCGAATTCCAACTTCCCATTTCACACAAAACAGAGAGAGAGAGAGAGAAAGAGAGAGAGAGATGGAGGAAGGTACCTGTAGCAGCAGTAGACTTCAACTTCGACAGCGGTTGCCCAACTCCTAGCGCAACTTCAAGCCAACAACGCTTTGGTAACTTCCTCTTCAGCGCCTCCGCAAGCCCTACTTCACGCTTTTCCGGCATAACAGCCAAAGCTCGGATCTTTCAACTGCTTTAACCGCCACCAACATTCCCTTCAGCTGGGAAGAAATCCCCGGGGAGGCAACATTCCCTTCTGGGATGACATGTTGGCGCCAACATTCCCTAGATTTCTGCCCATTGGTTTTCATTTCTTGATCTTTCAACTGCTTCAATGATTTCGCTTTTGATGTCAGCGGAAACTTAAATTTAGAGCAATCTCCTCTTCTCTCCGCCGCTGACGAACTATTTAATGGAGGCAAAATCAAGCCTTTGAAACCTGGTACTGGGATTGATACTCCGAAATCACCGAAGAAAAAATCCAATTCTCCGAGGAACAAGAAGGATCTTGATCCTTTCGAAATCGCTTTGAATCATTCTCGCGAAGTATTGGAGAGAGAAACACGAGCAACAGATTGAAATCGCTTTGACGTAAGTGCTAATTAGACCGTGCAGATGACATGTCAGATGACTAAGACGCAATGTTGTCACTGACTGGACCTGGGTGATGTCATGTCTGATGACTAGGAGGTCGCGTGAGAGATGACTGGACCTTTGCAGATGACATGGCTCTGAGGAAGGGTGAAGGTATGTGATGACTGGGCCTTGTGATGACGTGTCGGTACAACATGTGCACAGATTTTCGCTGACCGGACAGGGTAGATGACGCGGCATCTGGCATGGATCTCAGGTCACCGCCGGCTGTGCATATCAGCTGACATGTCGGATGACTGGATAGGAGAGATTAGCTGTAGTGTAGTGAGACACGTACACCAAACAAGCGCCGACTAGACCCAGGGATGACGTGTTGGAGACTGTAATGGGAATGACGTGTCTTCTGACCTGGATGCTAGGTCAACGCTGACCGGATGATACCGATGACGTGTCAGATGACTGGATAAGGAGATGAGCTGTCATCTGACATGGACACTACGTATGCACTGATTGGACCCTGGGGATGAGCTGTTGGACAACTGGAAATGGGATGACGTGTCTTCTGACATGGATGCCAGGTCACCGCTGACTCAACGGTGTTGATGATGTGTTGGATGACTGGACAGGGCCGATGAGCTGTCGTTCGACATGGACACCACGTAAGAGCTGATTGGACAAATGGATGACGTGCCTTCTTACAAGGATGCCAAGTCACCGATGACTGGACGATGGTGATGATGTGTCCAATGACTGGATAGGGCCATGAGCTGTCGTCTGACTAGGATGCCACTTTGGCGCTGACTCGACGCATGATGATGTGGTCGATGACTGGATATGAAGGATGAGGTGTCCGTTGACTTGGAGGCACGGTCAGCAATGACTGGACGCTGCAGATGATGTGTCGGATGACTGGACATAGGGGATGAGCTGTGCTCTGACTTGGACGACATGTAAGCGCCAACTGGACTGAGGTGATGACGTATGATGACTGGATATGGAGGATGAGGTGTCGGCTGGCTCAGACTCCAGGTGATCTATGACTGGACACTACAAATGTGTTGAATGACCGGACGGGAATGAGTTGTTGTCTAAGTAGGATGCCATGTGAGCGCTGACTGGACCAAGGGAATGATGTGTTTGATGACTGGCTAATGGTAATGACGTGGAAGCCAAGTAAGCGCTGACCGGACGCTACTGATGACATGTCGGATGGCTGGAAGTGGGAGATGGGCTGTCATCTTACTTGGGCGCCACGTGTGCGTTGACTACTTATGAGAACAGAACCGGATATGGAGGTTGACGTGTCGACTGATAGGTTTGCCATGCCACCACTTACTGGATGAAAGGCAATGACGTGTTTGATGACTGGGTATGGGCGAGGACGTGTCTTCTGACCTGGATGCCAGGTCACCACAGACCTGACGTTACTGATGACCTGTCGTGACTGCATGGTATGAGGTGTCGTCTGACTAGGACGCCACGTAAGCACTGATTGGACCACAGGAGATGACTTGTTTGACGACTGCAGATGGGAGATGACGTGTTATGAAACTCGGACGCCAAGAATACCTGACTGGACTTTGCAGATGACGTGTCTGATGACTAGGACTCCAACAGCACCCATCAGATGACGTGTCAGCTTACTGGGTGCCAAATGTTTGATGACTAGGACTCCTTGACATTGCTGACGGGACCCATCAGATGACGTGCCTGCCCATGAGATCCCTGTTTCCAGGCTAAATATTGGGGAAGTTACAACTTTTCCTCACCACCCAGTGCTCTCTGATTTGTCTTTTCCCACTGAGATTTCTCCTCCATACTATTTCTGCAATTTTTTCTATATCTAATCTCTCAACTCCATCCGTAGAAATCCCCCCATTTTTCTTCTCAAGATCCATGTTTTGTTTGCTTCTATCAAGCTCTCTCTCTTTCGCCAATCAATTCCCCCATTTTTGTCGATTCCATTCAATCTTCTCAACCTCGTCATCGGTGAGGGACCAAATTGTTGACAGATTGAGATGAAGAAGAAGAGGAGGAGGATGATGATGAAGCGAGAGTGCCGAAAATCTTGTCTACGCAAACTCTGAAACTGTCTTCCATGTATTGGTTTTGAGAGAGAGAGTGTGTGTGTGGGGTTAGGGTTCTTGAAATTTTTGGTCGGGTAGAAGTTTAGTAGCTCTTCTAATTTCTATTTTTCATTTTTTTCTTCTATTTATTGTTTCTATGTTTGGACATGTCGAGAGAATCGATTGAGAATGATGAAGTGGCTGTGTCGGTGAAGCAGGGTCGTTTTGGATGAATTGGGTTTTTGGTGTTCGTGGAAGAATAAGTTTTGGATTGAAGGAAGAAGCGGTGGTGTCTGTGGTGGTTGAATCGAAGGAGGGTTTTTTTGGAGGTTTGTGATGTTGGGAGGTGAAAGGGTGTCCATGAATGGAGCTGAAATATGCAAGAATCTATGGCGTGACGCCAATGTGAATGTGATGAATCTAGGGTTTTCGGTGACATTGAGAGAGAGAGAGAGAGAGGAGAGACACAGAGAGAATGTCTTGCTCTAATGCGTTAATTGTTTCTATGTTTGACTTCGTCGGTTGCGGCCCTTTATTGAATCTTGGGTCTCCATGTCTTGCTTTTTTTTTATTTTTATTTTTTTTATTTTGCGGTTATGATGATTGAGAAATTATAAATTGAAAACGGAGAAAATTTTTCACTTCAACCTCCTAAAATTACTTTTATCTATTAATTTCACCTTTTCCTTCATTTTTTTTTATCTCTCCTTTATTTTTTTTTTAAATTTGTTTTATTTTATTTTTTTAATTTGACAAGAAAATAATTTTTTAATTAAACTAATTTTCATCCGTTCAATCCCCCATTTTTTTTTCCCGAAGATCCTTAATTTGTTTGCCTCTCTCTCTCTGGGCCATCAATTCCCCATTATCTGGGGAAAAAGATTCGGGAATAAATCTTCTTCTTATCTTTCTATTGGATTTTTCTTCATCCTGCAACTAGCCTTCTTCCAAATGTTTGGTTGTCAACAGATTCTTCACTCCGATCCTTGCTATTGTCTTCGCCAATGCTTCCTACCATCTCCAATATCCTACTTCCCTTCCTACTCTGCACACAATTTCATTATCAAACCCTTATCTCAGCCTCCTTTTCTATGATCATATCCCACATCACTTTTATTATTAGTAGCTAACAGAGAAGGTGGCCATATGCTTTCTGATGGACACGAAATAATTAAAAAAAAAAAAGAACATATGACGACATCTTCCTCTTTTCGGAGCATGTATGAGAGGGACCTTCCCTCCGAGAACAAACAATGAAAATGCTCATCCTTCTCGCAAGGCGCTACTAATCGCAAAAGGAAACTGCTGAGTTACATGAAGCTGATCCCTACTCTCTACATCACACAGCTCAAAATATCAATTTACATTTTTTTTTTTGGCTGAGCAGGTCCCCTCAAAGCACTTAATTACAGGTGAATACAAACTGCTATGCCACCTCGGAACATTGAAGATTTACCTCAAGCAGCCTGAGCCGGGGCAGTAAAGCTCGGTTTGTTTTGGTGGATTTGGAGATAGAAGGAAATGACAGGACTTGCTGTTTTGAGTCACCCTTCTACCTTTCTGTCCAAATCTGCTTGAACACCACATTCAATGATTCAAGCAAATTTAACGATTAACTTCATAATAAATACCATGATATAGACATTCGGTATTTCACATTAGACAAGGAATTCAAAAATAAAATGGTACCTCTTGTCCGATATCGTTTGTCGCAGCGGATTTCAGATCTGAATGGTTGTATCACATGCTCCTCTGGTCAGACGAGGAATCACAGGACGGAAACCACGTACAAGCCACAACTCAAATCTTTTATGATGATTTCCTCAGCAGAAAGCTTGAACAGAGGTTTTGTTCGGAGTGTCGAAAAACAGGGACTAAGCTCTCTTTCAAGCTCATCTCTCCTCTCTCTCTCGGCTTTGTTTCTTTCACACTTGTGTGTCTCTCTTCCTCACCGCCGCGCGCGCGCGCACACACACTTATCTGTATAAGCATGCACAGGAGGCTTACTGTGAAAGTTTCTTTTCATGGCGGTGCGGAGACGTCAACATCTTTGCCTTCTCTTCCTTTGGCAACTCAATCACGGCACTTTGAGGAGAAGGCTTCTGTTCAAGTGGTGGAGAAATGGGTCGGATCCGAGTTGACCCATCATGGCCGCCCATCTATGGCTTCCAACAAGATACGTCCACAGGTGTGTGGGTGCTCATCGATGATTCATATTGAATTAACAGCGATAAGACTCCAGCAGTTAAATTCAGAATCTAGAGTTGCTTGGTACCCTTACTGCTCTTGGCATAGTGGCTGTCCGTTTTCGTTACACAAAGGAGCCGCTAATGAGCAGGAAAGAGAACATCGTGACCTGTAAAAGGAAATTATATGCGTGAAGATCACATTATGACATGACGACATTATCAAAGTGACCGCGTTGAGATTGAATTGACATGCCAAATTGATATTATGATATTTAAACATAAAGCAATCCAAAACTGTAATTAAGGTCATTAGAACCCCCCCCCCCCCAAACAAAAGAAGGAGCATTTTTCTCGCCATCATAAAGATAACGGCAGGGTGATGCATTTGAAGCAAAGTGATAAATTCAGGAGAATCATAAATAGGATACAAATGGATAAAAGCCTTCAAAATGAAAAGATAGAACACCGATCCGAGTGACGGGAAGATGTCAAACTGCTAGGCGGCCGCCACAGGCCACTCCTTTCCACGGCTAACGCATGAAGCACTAGGGGAATCGTTCTGGAACCAGGACAGAACGACAGAAGAGGAGGACCATCTCTGTAGGAGCACGAAGAAAGTGAAAATAAATGACGGAGGAGTACAACGGAGTTTTAAAGAATCACTAATGGGACCGGAAATTGCTATGTATGAGTCGCATCAAAAGTTCCTGTCCGACTCTGAGGACGAACTAAGCGATGCTGATACTGCAGTTGAGAATGCAGGAGACATGACCATGCCCTCTGTTCCGATCTCAAAGGAAGAATTGAGGGAGTGGCAGGGTAGATGGCGGTCTTCTGTTATCGTCAAATTGTGGGGGAGGACAGTGGGTTACCACTTTCTTCGAAACCGGATAATCTCAATGTGGAGAATTGAGGGTGAGATGGACCTGATTGATATGGGCGAGGGATTCTACCTGGCCAAGTTATCCCAGAAATCCGACTACATCCGAGCGCTTACAGAGGGGCCATGGGTGATACAGGATAATTATCTTCTGGTGATGAAATGGCGACCGTGGTTTGAACCGTCAGAGACCACAATCCGAAGAGCAGCAGTTTGGGTGAGGTTACCTGGGCTGCCAATTGAATTGTTCGTTGAGACCCTATTATATAGAGTAGGTAAACTTCTTGGTCGTCCATTAAAGATTGACGTTAACACAGCGACAGCTTTGAGAGGAAAGTATGCTCGTTTGTGTGTCGAGATTGATCTGGAGAAACCACTAATTCCTCAAATTCGGCTTGGGACCATCTCTGTAGGAGCACGAAGAAAGTGAAAATAAATGACGGAGGAGTACAACGGAGTTTTAAAGAATCACTAATGGGACCGGAAATTGCTATGTATGAGTCGCATCAAAAGTTCCTGTCCGACTCTGAGGACGAACTAAGCGATGCTGATACTGCAGTTGAGAATGCAGGAGACATGACCATGCCCTCTGTTCCGATCTCAAAGGAAGAATTGAGGGAGTGGCAGGGTAGATGGCGGTCTTCTGTTATCGTCAAATTGTGGGGGAGGACAGTGGGTTACCACTTTCTTCGAAACCGGATAATCTCAATGTGGAGAATTGAGGGTGAGATGGACCTGATTGATATGGGCGAGGGATTCTACCTGGCCAAGTTATCCCAGAAATCCGACTACATCCGAGCGCTTACAGAGGGGCCATGGGTGATACAGGATAATTATCTTCTGGTGATGAAATGGCGACCGTGGTTTGAACCGTCAGAGACCACAATCCGAAGAGCAGCAGTTTGGGTGAGGTTACCTGGGCTGCCAATTGAATTGTTCGATGAGACCCTATTATATAGAGTAGGTAAACTTCTTGGCCGTCCATTAAAGATTGACGTTAACACAGCGACAGCTTTGAGAGGAAAGTATGCTCGTTTATGTGTCGAGATTGATCTGGAGAAACCACTAATTCCTCAAATTCGCCTTGGGAAGAGAATCCAGAGAATTGAGTATGAAGGGCTGCCGAAGATTTGTTTTAGTTGTGGTCGACTGGGACACTCCAAAAATGAATGCGGGGAGGAACAATTGAATGGAGTAATGGCTCAGCAAGTGCCGAAGAATGCAGGAGTTAATGCGACTGAATCTATCCCTCCGGCAACAGAGTCCAATCCTGGGAATGGATTTGGACCTTGGTAGCAAGTTCAACGTAAGCACCGCCGGAATAGAGGGAAAGAGGCCGAAAATTCTCCGATGAAGGGAGGAAGCAACAGATTTGGAATGCTTGTGGAATTTGAGGAATTGTCCGAGGATCACGCCACCAAATTAAATGAGCAGTCAAACTTACCATTTCATAGTGAGGAAGACAAACAGACAGAGAGTTTGGGTCGTAGAAGCATGAATCGAGTTGGGTTGAACCGTGCTTACCGGGGGGGACACTCAGGAACTAGGGGCGGGTCGGGACTCACCCGCGGGGACCAAATGTATAACCGATACGGAGCCCAACAGGATGCAACTACTTTGATAACCCGATCCAGTACTAAATTGGCAGGGTCCGAGACACCGCAATGTCAATCTCTGCCACGGCGAAACCATTTGAAGGAAGCCGGCAATGTCCTGAACAAGAACATGAAAAGCCCAGGTTTAAACATGAACCAGGAGATTCAAATTCTGCCAAATCAAATGAGTGATCAACAAGAACAAGAAATGACCTCGTTACCTGTGGTGACTGGAGCAAGCATCGGGAGCACAGAGACAAACATTAAGGACCCCTTGGCAATTTCGAGTTCCGTGATCGAGCATGCAGCTCATGACAACTTTGAACAGCAACCAGGAAAGGCTTGCCTTCTTCCTAAAGATTGTCGACCAATGAAGATCCCATCCGGTTGGACAGCAGGAGTTCTGGGAGGGGAACTAGAGATTGGATTGCAAGAGAGAATCGGGAGTGCCACAGTAAACCATACTAGGAGTCCTATTGCCGGTGTTGGGATGGTGAGCCCAGTTACAGAGAAAGAAATGTTGTCTCGAGAAGAGCCAAAAGCAATGTATGTGGGTCATCATGAGGAGGATGAAGACATGCTGCTGGATAATAATCTCTAGAAGCTATGCGTACGTCCCACTCACCCAATATTTTTTATTATAATATTTATTATGATAAATTACAAACTGTTGGCTTGGAATGTAAGAGGCGTAAACAATCCGAAGTTTCGTCGTGCAGCGAAAGAATTAGTATGGAATTATCAACCGGATTTTCTTTGTTTAACTGAAACAAAAAATAATGGAGAAAATCTTCCCTTTTTTTAAGACGTATGGGTTATGACCGGGAACGTGTAGTCCCTGCCAGTGGTTTCCGAGGAGGTCAGTGATTGGTTTAGAAATTGGGTTGTATTGAGGTAGAAGTGGTCTTAAAATCTGACCAGTTGATCCATTACCGTTTACATACAGGAACCTTGAATTGGTTTGTTACTTTTGTGTATATTCAACCAAATATGAACAAGAAATTAGAGGCTTGGCGGCTGATATCTTATTTGGTGGAGCATATTGATGAGGCCTGGGTTGTGACGGGGGATTTTAATGATATAGCCGGTCAATCAGAAACAAGTAAACCAAGGTCTTATGTGCAAGTACGAGCTCAGAGATTTAGAGATTGGTGGCAACAATGCAGCCTTTACGGCCTTGGGACGAGCGGTTGTAAGAATACTTGGACTTGAAAAGTGAATAATTTAGTCATTTTGCGGGAACATCTAGACCGAGTCTTGGGCAATACAGCTAACAGATTAATCTTCACGAACAACAAGGTGGTGACCTTGCTCTGCACTCATGGGGACCATCATCCCATTCTTCTTCACACAGGAATTTCGGTTTCTCCCCCTTGGGATAAACGGCCTTTTAGATTTGAGGTCGCCTATTCGTGTCACCAACAATTTGCACAAGTGTTTGAATCAGCTTGGAGGGGTGATACCCCAGAATCATCGCTTTCCCAATCCATCCAAAATACAGTGATGCATTTAAAGGAGTGGAACAAGCGGGTCTTTGGTAATATTTTCCAAAAGAAGCGTAGGATTAAGGCTCTGTTAAGAGGTTTCCAAAGAGCTACTGATGGGTTTAATTTTTTGATGAAGTTGGAGAATAGACTTTTGGAGGAATATCACGAGATCTCGAGTAGAGAGGAAATTTTTTGACACAAAAAATCTCGTCTCCAATGAGGAATCGCAATACTCGGTTTTATCATCTAACTACCTTGATTCAGCAAAATAGAAACCGTATATCTCAACTTCAAATTAATGGGAATTGGGAGTCAAACCCCGATATTTTAAAGCATCATGCGACCAATTATTTCAACGATTTGTTTGCTGGTCATCCAAGGCTGGATCTGAATATTAGATATGATAGATGACAGAGGTGTATTGAGTCGGAGGATCAAGTTCATCTGCAACGTCTAGTAGATTTATCGGAGGTCTAGGTGGCAATTTTTTCAATGCAGGGATTGAAAGCCCCTGGTCCGGATGTGATTCAACCAATCTTTTTTTAATGATTTTGGGAGATGGTCAACTCTAGTCTTTTTAAATTTGTGAGAGAGGCTCTTTGAAGGGATGATTTTTCAGTCGAGTACTTGCGGGCCTTTCTTGTGTTGTTGCCAAAGATAGACAAACCAATTACTTTGCAGGATTTCAAACCGATTAAATTGCTTAATACGAGCTATAAGGTCTTAGCAAAGGTTTTGGTTAATCGATTTAGGCCTATTCTCCAAAAGGTAGTGGGCCCTCATCAGAGTAGTTTTTTGCCAGAAAGAGGTACATTGGATAATATAGTGGTCACCCAAGAAATTTTACACATCATCTGTTTGGCCAGAAGTAACTGCTGGCGTATGATTCTGAAAGTGGATTTACGTAAGGCATATGATAGTGTGGATTGGGATTTTTTATGCATCACTTTGTAGGATTTTCAAATGCCGAATTCTATAATTAATTTAATATTGTTTACTATTACTGAAGCTCGATCGGACTTTTATGGAACGGTGAAGAATTGCAGGCATTTCAGTTGGGTAGAGGGTTCAGGCAAGGAGACCTTTTATCACCTTATCTTTTTATTTTAGTGATGGAAAAACTTTTTTATATGATACAAGATAGGGTGCATCGAGGTATTTGGTCTCTAATTCGTACTAGTAGGACGGGGCCAGCCATTTCATATCTATTTTTTGCTGATGATCTAATGCTTTTTGCAGATGCTTTGAGGAGGGATATGGATACAATTTTGGGATGTCTTCGAGAGTTTTCAAGGTACAGCGGGTTAGATTTAAACCCTAAAAAATCTAAATTATTTTTATCTCCTAGAGCCTTGTGGTCCCCAAAAAATGACTTGGCTTCCCGTTGCAAATTCCAGTTGACCGCGGATTTGGGGATGTACTTAAGGGTGCCATTGGCCTATGGTAGATCAGCTAGAAGGAAGTTCCAATACCTAGTGGAGAGAGTTCAAAATAAGGTCACAAGTTGGAAAGCAAAGACTCTAAGTATGGTAGGCAGGCGTACATTGATTCAAGTGGTTACTGCGACTATTTTGGCTTATGTAATGCAAACAAATGGGCTCGTAGACCAAGTTTGTAAACAATTGGACAGAGTTAATAGAGATTTCCTTTGGGGTGACTCAGAGAGGGTTCAAAAAATTCATGCAATTGGTTGGGATAGGGTTTGTTGACTTGAGAATAAAGGAAGGTTAGGGTTAAGACCCTATCGTGCTGCGAATTTGGCATTTTTAGCAAAGTTGGGGTGGAAACTGGTGTCTGGTGATTCAGCCCTTTAATGTGATGTTCTTCATCATAAGTATCTCAATCGAACAAATTTTTTCACATGTACTAAGTCTACTAATTGCTCCAATTTATGATGTGGTCTTTTCCATGCCTGGGAAGTTTTATCGAGAGGGAACCGGTGGCAATTGGGGGGTGGCTCAGCGATTTTGTTTTGGGAGGACAATTGGGTTGGGTCTGGTCCT
Source organism: Dillenia turbinata (assembly GCA_037126225.1). Lineage (NCBI taxonomy): Eukaryota > Viridiplantae > Streptophyta > Magnoliopsida > Dilleniales > Dilleniaceae > Dillenia > Dillenia turbinata. The sequence continues at coordinate 14,698,506 of JBAMMX010000023.1, read as the reverse complement.
TTAAACAAGAGGGTTGGTCAGGGAGTAGCTCCATTGGCTTATGAGATGTGAGTTAATCAATTTATCACCCTGAGGAAGGAATGAGATTTTGATCGTCTATCCACTATTCTTCCAAATGAGTATGTACAATAGATAAGAGGTATAATGATCCCCCAAAATCCAGAAGTTCAGGACCCTTTTTGTTGGGGTGACAATTCCTCTGGGATGTTTACGGTCAAATCGACTTATATGAGATTGCAGAATATTGAAGGTTTAGTTCATAATAATTTGAGTAATTGGAAGTGGATTTGGAAATTGAATTGTTAGGAGCGGATGAGGATATTTATTTGGCTTGTGGTTTAGAATTCCCTGATGACTAATGAAACACGAGCTAAGCGTGGGCTTACAGCTGATCCTTTCTATCCCCTTTGCCATGAATCTTACAGCTGATCCTTTCTATTCCCTTTGCCATGAATATCCAAAGACAGCATATCATCTCTTCCGGGATTGTGATCGGGTAAAGAACATTTGGGGGCGTCTCCTTCAAAATTCCTATATTTATAGGCTAGTTATGTGACGACAGCCGGAGTTGATATGGCTCAAAAGAAATTGTCAGTCTCATGCCATGGTAGGGGGTATTCCTTGGCCCATCTTCGCCCCAACCATTTGGGCTATTTAGAAGGGAAGGTGCAGGATGGTATTCGAAGGTAGAGACTTTGACACTGAGAAGATTGGAAGCTAGGCCAAAAAGTATGCGATTGAGGGGTGGTAGGCGATTTCGGGTGTTCCCCTTCCATCAAGGGTGGGGTTGTTGGGTGCATTGGAACCCTCCACCTCCAGATACTTTCAAGTTGAATATGGATGGGTCATCCTTACCGGGGTCACAACTTGCAGGGGCGGACGGAATTCTAAAAGATGAATATAGTCTTTGGCTTGGTGGGTTTGCTGCAAATCTAGGGGTAGCTAACCCTTTTACGGCTGAGTTGTGGGTGTTCATGAAGGTCTTCGTTTCCTCCAACGCCATTCTTTTGCTCTGGTAATCCTAGAATTGGACTCTGTGGAACTTGTATTAGCCTTATAGTTAGGAGTGGATATATGGCATCCGGAATCCCATATTATTATGGAGTGTCGGCAAATGATACAATAGATTCAAATTCAACAAGTTTTGTTTGGGCCTAGAGAAGGGAATACTTGTGTCGATTACTTAGCTAGTATGGGGATAGACTTGGATCCAGGAGTCCATGAGCTAACTTCACCTCCTCTTGGAAGTGAATAAATTCCTTGATAGAGATATTCGGGGCACGGCTTCCTTTAGAAGTTAGTGTTTTCTCCCCTTCCAAGTAACCAAAAAAAAAAAATGTGGCGAAATAATATAGCACAAGCCTTTCAAGGTGCACTTTTATGAAGGGCGAAATTTCTTAATTACAATAAGGGGTTCCTAGGCCTTGCCTTAGTAGCAAATTCGCATCAAATTCCTTCCCCATAACCAGGCCCTCCCAGCAATGTCAAACCTTCTTGCTATATATAATCTAACCTCCAATGCAATGTTCATTAATTTTGATATTTCTCATGAAAAAACACTAGAATATAGAAACTCTGGAACATACAAATCTATACTAATCCATAGAGCAAACTTCCATTTTTGGTGTGGCCGAGTTGATAAAATTACACCACCTTTCACACCCCCGGCGCTAACCGCTTCTCTCTCTCTCTCTCCTCCCCCCCAAAAAAAAGTACCCATAATTTTCAAATCAAGTATTAACTAATAATATCAGGAATCTGAGGGTGTGGGGAAAATAATGAATACCACAAAGTACCCATAATGGCAACGCATCGTGGGAAAGTCACTCACTCTGGGGATCAAATTGAAGACATGATTGTGAAAGCCATAGACAACAGCATGCAATCCATTAACTATAAAATTCGTCAAAACCCTAACCCCACCCATATTATGGAACTCTCAATTCAATCCTTATCAATTGAATCTGCACCCAAATTCCATTTCCAAAATATAAATATCTCCAAATGTATAAAGAGAGAAAGAGAAAGACACTGGAACAAACGAGAGTGACAAAGCAAACAAGCCTGTAAGCAGCACAGAGAAAGTAGAAGATGCCATCTTGCCAACTAGAGGATTCATTCATCTCTTTCCTCCAATCTGAAATCAGAGAAGTAATTCCCACTGATGTAGTCAATGTGATGTTCAATGGCATTCTCTATTTGAACTTGGCTAGAGTTACAGAGGAGACAAGCCTGTAAGCCTGTAACCACTTCTTTTGGTGATTCAACCATGCGAGCCACCCATCATCCTCTGCACCAAGGCCTGTAGGGTGAGAGCTCTTGGCTCAGAAGCATTGTTTATTTATTTTTATATTTAGAATTTTTGTTTTATTTTTTTATTGTATTATCATGTTGTTGCTTGACCCTCTTGAAGATTAAAAATCTAATTAAAATAAAAGGAAAAATCTTCTTTCTTTTAATATATAAGTGTTAGGTGAATCAAATAAAACTAAAATTCGGTATTTTGATTCAATGAGAATGCATAAATTAGTTTGTATATTAGAAACAAGTAGAGTTTTGGGTAGGTGGAGTGGGTTACTAATGTAAAAAAATTATAAATATAAAAATAATTTACTTATTTTGCAAATTTGTACATATATGATTCTTTTTTTCTTTGTTACAATAGAATTCGAACCCTTAATCATAGGGACGGAAGAAGAGGGGTTGGTTGCCACTGAACTGCCCGCCCTTGAGGACTATACATATATGATTCAAGCTGCCATATTAACAATCAAACCGAACTCAAACAGTGGCCAACTCTAAACAAGTACATGATGAGCCCATAAGCTAGGCCCAGTATTTTAAGTAAACCAGAGTGTTTTAAATCATGAGCCCTTTTGGGAAGGATGGTACAATCATGGACTGACAATTGAGTTTTCTGAGCCAGACTTTATAAAGCTTGGGCTCAACCCCTTTTGAAATTTTATGGGTCCAGCCCAAGCCCAGCCCAAGAAAATTCAAAGAATCAAGATTTGAGCTTAACTTAAAAAATTAAAATTATAACACATTTTTTCGGTAACTATGTATCATGTACCACTTCTCATAGTTCTATATATATATTAATATCCTTTTGAGGTATCTAAACTAAAATTTTAATTATTTATTTATTTATTTTGAGTTTTCGCCTCAAAATCGTTAAAACCGAAAATCATATTAGTAAGCAGAAAACCTTCTTGGCAAGCACCGACAAGGCTTAAAGAAGTCAAAAATGACTAAAATAAGGCTTGCATCTTTAAATGTGGAAATTTAAATGAAATTTCACATATTTAAGAAATTTCGAGCAAAATTTCATAGGGACCAAAAATGCAAATTGTTAAAAGTTAGGGATCTAAATACAAATAAAGAAAGTTGAGGGACTAAATTATAAAACACTCAAAGATGAACAATTTGAGCCAAATGATTGGACAAGAGGACACCAAGACTATTAGTGGCCACATAGGATATTCCACTAACAAAGTTGGAAGAAAATTGCTTGTAAAGAACAAAATTAATGCATGAAATGTGATTAGATGAAATTTTAGTGGATTTCTTGTGCTTTCTTTCCTTTTGGCTGACTTGGACATTTCTTTTGCATGCATGGTGGTTGTTTGCGGCCATTTCAAGTACATAAAAGGAGTCTTGACAAATGTAGGATGAGATAAATCATGCAAAATGAATCAATGGTCAAAATAGTTTGATTAGGTTTATAAAAAGACCAAAACCAACAATTTTCTCTTCTATTTATTTCACTTGGCTGAAAATTTTAGTAAGGAAAGAGGGATTGCTGAATGTTCAAATAGAATTCTTGGAGTATTGGAGAAAGAACACAAGTAAAAGAGATAAGAACATTCTTGACTCTATATCTCTAGTTGATTGAGACAATATAAGGATTATGTAGATATTGATATTTGATAAATTATGTTACTATGGTGTTAAGGTGATCAAAATTTTAAAAAAATAAAGATCAAGGTGATGAGTATTAGTTAGTAAAAGATCATACAAAGGAAGGTAAAATACTCAAATTTGAAGTCTTTATAAGTAGTGAAATTAAATACATGTACTAGCATGCTAGATATGAATGTTTTAGATTTGAACTATGTGTAGTCTTGCCATGATATCTCATTGTGTAGGACTCGAAATTTTGAACCATTTATTCTTGAGTAAACTAGACTCTCTAAGATTTAAAATAAGGTATGACATGAAAATTTCCATTAAGAATGTGATTTATAGTGATTTTTGGAAAGGGACAGCAAAATGACATGTTTTGTTTTTCATCCTCTGTACGACTAGTATATTATATAAATTTCTAAAATATCTTATGTATGAAATTTAGAGAAACTTAAAACATTAAAATTTTAGAACTCCGTTTATCTTTAAAATGAGCTAAATTTCACTCAAATCGGAGTAGTGTGCTAGAAGTTATGGTATTTTTACTGAAACATGTCAGAATATGAATTAAGATTTAAGTTGAAACAGAAATAGGTTTTTCTGAAATTTTGCATTTGGAATTTGATGAAATGCTTAACATGAAAGTTGTAGAGCTGTCTCTTACCATTCTGTAGCAATTTAAATCACTCAATTCCGAGTTATATAGAGAAAGTTATGATATTTTTCCTAAAATTATACAAGAGTAGAACTTGAAAAAAATTTGAATTTGTAGATGTATGAGGTTTAAACAAACTAGGGTAAATTGGAATTGAGTTTAATCAAACTAAGATGAAATTATTGAAAGAAATAGGGGGATTGATATATATATATTGTTGTCTTAGGAGTAGACGACTATACTACACTCGAGGGGCGACTCCGTTGAGTATCGAGGTTTTAGAGGAGTGGTGTACTCTTCCCGTACATATGAGTGGGTTTTACTGTTGTCATGTAGTTAATGAGTAAAACCATATTTTATTTCTTTTAAAATATAATTTTATGAAATAATTGTGAAATGACATGTTAAATGATTTGATAACGATTTTGTGATAAATGGAGTACCTCAAAATTTCTTTTAATATGCATCCATGAATTTTGATGAAAAATATGTGTCATGTTTTGAACCATGAAATATACTTTGATCATATATATACGGAAATATACAAGATACCAGATTTCATAATTTTTCCTTGACATATATGGTACGATTGTTTGATTGATGATTTTGATGTGAAACTAGATGCTCGGACATTAGTACCTGAATCCCCTTAATCATAGATCAGTGATAGTACTTATAGTCATAATATTATGATACAATAGGCGTTGTCCCTCACAGACTCGTCTCGTATGCTATAGTAGACCCGTCTCGTTATATAGATAGTCGTACGATTGCGATGTCATCGAGAAGCAAACACTTCACATGGTTAGGTGGTGTGCATACGATACTAGATTTTCGGACAGCCAAGTTGAACCGAAAGAGGAGGACTGAATGACGTTTCACTCTAGCTCTTCGGGAGGCCTAACGCCAACGCTAAGATTAGGGTTGTTTATCTGTTTAAAAGAAAAGTTCTTGGTGGCTCGTTATTGATCGAGACAGACCCTTGCTGAGAGTTTGTTTTGACATGACTCTACGATTTATAACATGAAATTCGATGCATATGTTTTATAAATGATGATGTTAGAGAAATATGTTTGAAATTGTCATACATACTTGAAATATGGTATAAAGTATATATATATATATGGTTTTAATATTCTATTTTCACACCACTTATTAACTATATGTTACGATTATTCACTAACTGAGTAAGTAATTTTACTCACCCCTCACTCCCTTAAATTTTACAGAAATAGTATATAGAGGGGCACATTGATAGATATCGACGTACGCAAATTCTAGAGACTATCATTAGAGACGTATTACGGTATGGAACTTTCGTTGTATCTTTGAGGATATTAGTTGATCATGTTAGAATGACTATATGAAACAAAGGAACTTTCATTTGTAGTGTATATATATATATTTGAGGACTTTTGTATTTTAAGTACTAATAAAATAATTGTAATTGAAATTATGATTAGGCTTGCGTTATCTTAATGATATGTGGCGGGGTTGGGCTGATGTACGAGGTAATGGATGACTGTTCACGGTCTCTGGATCACAGATCGGTCATGACAAAAAGGGTCTCGAGCCCATTTCAGAGTAAGCTCGAGCTCAGTTTAAACCCAAAAAACCTAGAGAGAGAGCGACCTAATTAGAAGACTCATTGTGAGGCATAACATAAAAGTTTCAAAAGTCAACAACGCCATTGGGAGAAATCAATCCAAGAAGAGTACCTTTGACTCGTTCCGCTTGATCAGGACGTCTCACGTAGCAATCGTAGATGTTGAATAAGATGAAACTTTGTCCACAAACTTGTCGATGTCGCCGTGAACATAACACTGTCAGCTTCATCGATGCCTTTCTTCTCTGACTTTCACAATTCAATTGACTTGAGAAAGAGAAGACGATGAAAATTGAACTTTAGGGTTAGGATTTTGTAGTAAAGAAGCGTTCATCTTCCTCATTGTCGAATTTTTCGTGGAAATAACACTTGCATAATAAATGGGTTGTGTTTTTTATCATCAAATTGGGTTAAATCTAATATCCTTAAGAAAACAGTTTAATGGTCATAATCCATATTTTGTAACCCTAGATCATTGTGTAACAAAAAAAAAATTGGGTTAATCTAACAGGAGACGAGAGAGAGAGAAAATAGATATGGAGAATACAAAGAGGGGAGAGAGAGAGATTTCAACCTTTTGGTATCTCTAATTCAACCTTTTGGGGGTTCAGATGGGACGAGCCCATTGACGTCCAAATTTGACTCATAATTAAAATGGGTCTAAATAAGAAATCTAAACTTAACTCGGCCCTAAAACCAGTTAAGCTCAGCCCTTCAAAATGGGCTGAGCTCAAGCCGAGGCCAGGTTGATTTGGCCTAATTGCTAGTCCTAATCATAGGTGAAAACACTATGGAAAAAATTTCATGGGTAACGTTGACACGAAAACATGAATTTTTTTTTTTTTTTTTTTGGTGATTGGGGATCCTTCCCATCAATGGGTATCTAGAAATATGCTCTAATTAATTCGGTTCGAGTCACAGTGATGCCCCTTTTCGGAAGGATATCCTTATGTAATTTTCTTCATTCTCAAGTTTCAAATCCGAATTCTTGATTAAGGGATGTAGCGCTCATCCCACTAAACTAATTATCTGTTGGTCATGAGATTTTTCCAAGATTTCTATAATGGTTTCTATGGAATTATTAGCCATTAGATCATCATTCAATTGTTATTAATCATCTTACTGTTTCATTTTATAAAGATTTGATGGTATCATTAATCATTATTGTAAATATTGATATATAAATAGATAATAAAATGTCTACATAATTAAATAGAAAAAATAAAAAATAACCATCGATTATCAAAATAATACACGACACGAGCAACCACATTTTATTTGTCGAATAAAATTATTAAGATTTTAACATAATTGAAGTGAAAGTAAATATACTTGATAAATATGAGTTAACACATGACAAGACAAATATTATTTTTTCTTAGAAACAAATAACACAATTAAAATTAAACAAGTTAAAGAGAAATAATGGAGAAGAGATATGTGAAGATATACACTAAATATATAGTAAATATATTTTCTACACAAAGCAGCCATAATTTTTTTTTTTTTTTTTTTTTGTGAAAGAATCGGCCGTAATAATGTCATGGCTACAAATTAAAAGAATTATATATATATATATATATATATATATATGTATATGGTAAATACAGCTGAAAATATATTTTATCCTCTATGATACAAAAAATTTGATTTTCTACACATTATTAAGCAATCGTGGAAACCTCTATAAAGAAAAATAAGGGAAACACCGAGGCACATATAGAGGAATAGGAATCTCCAAATGAGTTCAAGTTGACAAAATTACTCACATTTATTTTCTATTATAGCCGGTCATTATTTGGTGATATCAACCTCCTTCATTCGGAAGAGAAAGAAGGGCAAGTAAAGGCTTGCACTAGTGATTTTTTTTGGTTCATGTGTGATATCTAAGGTAATATCGTCTAATTAATCTAATGATTATAATTTTTTTATCAATTTAATAATTCTAAATTAAAAAAAAAAAATCTAAGGTAATGTCAATCGCCAATGTGGGAGTGTTATCATCTCTCTCTCCATCAAATTTTCTTAATGATTATGTCATCACTGGTGCTCAAGTGTGATATCTAAGGTAATGTCCATTGTCAATGCACGAGTTGGGGGTGTTGTCAGCCTCTTTCTCTCTCTCCCTCTCTATCCAATTTTCTTAATCATTATGTCATCTTTGGTGGTCAAGGGTGATATCTAAGGTAATGTCAATTGTCAATGCACGAGTTGGGGGTGTTGTCATCTCTCTTTCTCTCTCGTTATCTAATTTTCTTAATGACTATGTCATCTTTGATGGCTTTTAAGTATGTAAAAGTGCAACAATTTGCATGATCCGGTAATCATACTCCCAAAACGTCTCTACTTCCTCATATGGTGTTTGGGGGAATAGATGTCGAATGCAGATGGGCTTATAAAAATTATGGTGTAAAAAGACTTGTAATATAATATTAAATGTGTTTATATTTTAAAAGAATTAATTTTCACATGCAAAATACTATATTTTTCTATTCAAAATCATTTTCTTTATTTGATTAATATTGTTGGTGAAATAAAATAAAACAAAAGCAAAAATAACCTTACCACACTTCCAAAAAAAATTATTATTTAAAATACAATTGGTAACTATATAACACTAATTAATGTGGAAAAACTATTTTTCAGAAATTAAACGATCAAGAGCTATTTGACAATTTTGTATACATCCTTAAAATAACATTTGATTCGAAATATAAGATAGAAGGAAAGTTACAAAATAAAATATAATATATGATCAGCAAAAATGAAGATAAAATTAAAAATTGTTTTCATCTCGAAAACAAAAATTTGCAAATTTTATGTGCCTACTTTTTGAAGGGATGCATGGGATAGAAAAAATAGATTATTTTTTTTAATAAAAATATTAACCTCATACATTTTCAGAATTTTTGTCATGTCTTACCTTTACCATTTTGTCATTTTCATCAACCGTAAATCAAACGGCAACCAAATCTTAAAAGTTGAGCAGCCCGTCTCTCTTTTTCTATTAAATAAATGATACTTGCATTCGCACCGATATTACATTTTTTTTTTATAAAATTAATCATTATTTAAAATTATATTTGGATTAATCCAATTCGATTATTATCAAGACCAAATTACAAGAAATATTTCAATATAATTTTTTTCAATCCCAATTTTTAAATCTGAGATTTGATTAAAAAATTTAGTATTATTATCCATTAAACTGATTATCCGTTGATATTACATTCATAAATATATAATAAAATTTTAATTTATTTTTATTTTATTTTAGAAAAGTTTTAATAGAAAAACTAAAATTCTACTAATAGAAAACAATCTCTCTAAAAAAAAAAGGAATAATTTTACCTAATCTCATTTGAGTCTAATCCGTGCATCCTCTCGAAGGCGTGGCGGGGCATGAATGACTTTCCCTTGCCCAATAATCCAGGGAAGCTCCAACCAAACCAATGTCACGTGGCAAACAAAGCACAGACTGTACCATCAACACTCGACCCCCCAGCCACGGCAATTAAACATTGTTTATGACAAATTATAAAAACCAATTGGGGACAATCCACAGAGAGAGAGAGAGAGAGAGAGATCAATAGTTGACTTTTTTATTTTATTTTATGAAATGCTTAATTTTACCCCAAAATATAAGCAAATAAATGAAAAATAAGTGGCCTTTTGCCCTTGCCCTTTCTCTTCACTTTGTTATTATTGTTAGTACTTTTTTTTTTCTTCAAATTATTATTTTAAGTATTTTTTTTTTTTATTTTCTTTCTCCTACGCCGGTGGAAATTTTGTCCTAGTTTTATAATATAAGACAAGCTCTTCATGTTGCCGTCCCTTGACTTTAAAGCTCATTCTACCACACCCCACCCTAACATTATTTAAATCAATTTACAAGCCCATGATAATTTGCAAGCGGTGTTTCAATTACAATATATATATATATATATACATATAGAGAGAGAGAGAGAGAGAGAGAGAGAGACCATGTGTACTAAAGCTACAATTATAAAGAGCATTACCATAACTATACTTCATTTAGCTTATTAGTGTTAAGGAATTTTTGACTTCATCAGGGGTGAGTGTGTGAAAAAAATATTATCTGGTTTAAGTAATGGAAAATATTTTTTATTTTTTAATTTTAATTTTTATTCTTTTTTCAATATTTGTTTTTTTAATGAAAAATTAGAGAATATGTTGGTTTCTTAAACTTTCGATACATTTTTCTATATTAGATATAACTGTATTACATGAAAGCGGTATCGGCATTTTTGTATATAAATTAGGTATAGCTATTGTTAAACGAAAATGCTAAAGGCAATGTTAAGAAAACGAATTATAAATTTGGAAAATTAAGGAGAACCATGCTTTCCAATTAAGTAGTGAAAAATTTGAAGCAGGTCCTTTTAACTTTCTCCAACTTTTATTATAATTTGGAAAAAGGAAAATCATGTTTTTTCATTTTTTATTTTAGGAAAATAATTTTTGAATACTATATTCCTATTTCTTTTTCCGATTCTCCAAAAAATTTAGGGTGTACTCTGTTTTTGAACAACTCTTGCATTTTCTTCTCATCATTGGCAAGAGAGATTAGCTTTCCCAATTATAAAAAATAATAATGACAAAAAAGTAGAGAAGAAGAAGAGGAGGAAACCATGGTTCATCCAACAGAGAATGTCATTTAATGCTGATCATGGTTCGCCAACAATTTATTAGTATGATTATTAGAGTAGAGAAGGTATAGGTCATAATATGACAACCGGCCCAAATGAGACCACAAGTTTAAGTGAGCAATAATTTTTTTTAATAACCAATCTGTATCAAAGTAATAATTTGACTATTCCATTCAAGCATTGGCAGGTATAATTTAAAAAAAAATCTCTCAATATAATTTTTTTATTTTTAAATTTTAAATTTAAAATTTAATTAAAAATTCTAAAGTTTAAGTGATGATTAATTGATTATGCTAATTATTAATACCATGATTACAACAACTTTTAATATATATATATAAACTTGTGTTTTATTTATCCAAATTTTCAATGTATTATATTATTTTGAAATTTAAAAAATTGCCTTTGGCCATTTTTTATGGTGATTGGTTAAAAACCTCGTGCTTTGCTTCTTATTTTTTTTTATATAAAATTAAATTTATAATCCCTTATTTGGATCAATTATTATCATATTTCTCAGATCTCTTGTTTGAACCTCTCCAAATAATATTTGCAACCTTCATTATTGAAATTTATCCCTTCTTTTTTCCTTCAATTTAGTAGGGAGGATGGAATCCTTATTATGATTTTATTTAAAGTAGCAAGCTTCATCTGGGTCAAGGAAGCACCGAACTTGAAATATAAGAATATCTATTTATGACATTAAAGTATTTGGAAATAAATAGCTCGAGCCATTGTACCCACAGATCATAATTTTTGGCCAGCTAGGAGAAGTCATGATTTCTCTCCCCATTATTATTTTTACCAAACATTAGTGCACATGCATTGCTTCATCATCACATGACCCCACAAAACCCATCTTTCCCTATATATATACATCAACCTCTCAACCATCTTCCTTGTCATAGGCTTCTAAATCAACTCTCTCTCTCTCTCTCTCTCTCTCTCTAGGAGGTTGCTGCAAAAGAAAGGGGGAAAATGACTCTTCTAAAGAAGCCATATGGTTACACAAAGATGGGGATGGAAGACCCAGAAGAAGTAATGCATAGAAGAGCTCAATTCTTGATCTACAAGGTGCTAGAGCAAGCGGATGCGGGGAGAAGACCATCGATATTGAGAGTAAGAATATGCAAGTTGAAGGTTAAGATTGGGAAGAGATTGAAGAGGTTGAGGAAGAGCATGTCTGTCAATTTGTCTATGGCTAAAGTAAGTGTTTACAGACAAGTTCTAAGACAACTAAAAGCTTGGAAGACAATTTTGGGTGGTGGTGCAAGAGCAACTTTGGCTAGTCTTCCTCCTGTGTTCACTTGAATTTTTGGATGTATTAGTCTTTCTTTTACGTTTCTTGAGAGGAGTGGTTATCTTTTTCAACGGAAGGGCACCCTTTCAAGTTAAAAATGAGGTTGACCCTTTTGTCCAGTTATGTTTCCCAAGGGATAACATGGCTACTTTTATTACTTTTCTGAATCCTATATTTGTGCCAAATCTCTCTCTCTCTCTCCCCTCTCTCTTCCCCCTCCCAAATCTTGATCCATGTCACATGTTAGTAATGTTTACAAGCATATTATATATTTCTTGCCAGTACCATCTAATGCATCATTGCCCTCAAAGAAGTGTAGTGTTAAATTTAAGCATAATTAAGAAAAGGGACAAATTCATTGTACATCTTTAAGTCATTTTCTTTCCTTTGGGGGAGAGCAAAAAAAGGGGGGAATGGTATGTTTTTGTCGGAGGGCCACCCTTCTGAGTAAGAATGAGGTTGTTCTTTATGTCTAATTATTGTTCTGAAATTGTGTTCCTTAGCCCGATCAAAGGGGCACAATTTCGGGATTCGTACGTGAAGCTTACAAATTTCGGTAGTCCCAAAACGACATATGACTCATATTTTAAAATTTTGAAACTTGTAATGTCGTGAAATAATAATTAAAAGATGTGATTAAAGTGTAAGCGATACAATAGGATGTTATTTTTTTTTAATAATAGATTTTGGATTCAATTTATATAAATAATGAAATGAGGTTTGAGACAGTCAATACTTTAATAAGTTTCACAATGTTCAGATAAAAATAAAATATCGATTAATAAAAATAAAAAAAATAATTAAAAGATGTGTAATATTTGTCTTACAAGACTGGAATTCAAGTCTTGTCGTAACAAAGTAGCAGTGCAAGAAGCAAAATTGAGTCACAAATAAAGATCATTTACTAAAGATTTAATATTACATTTTTTTTGGGGGCGGGGGGGGGGGGGGAAGGGAAGGGAGACAAAAGCCAAAATTTTTATAAAAGACAAAGCAGATGAATATCAACGGGCGATAGATGTGGAAATTGGCCAGGCGGCCCATTAGGGTAGCCTACCCTACTTTTGACCAATCTTTTTTAATTATATAAGTGAGGAAAAGACCTTAATAAAGACCTGTTTAAATAAGTTAGGCCTGGTCTCCCCTCCCAGTCCGCAAGTTAACTAGTTTAAGATTTTTATAATAATATATTATAATGGATAGGTAATATCTACTATATATATATTATATATAAATTTAGGTATAATGTACATGTTGGAATTAATTGATTCAACATGCAGCGGAAACATTCATAAATAATTTTCAGGAAAAATAAATATGGATTGGGTATAGGGTAAATACCTCGAATATGCAGAGCCCAAAAATTGACCGTGCGTCCCTCGATCGGATCTCGCGGTCGGGATGGTGATCACGATGTTAATCGAACCACCATCGCAATGTCACAACGCCGCAACCCTCAATCCGGCGATCATCGTGACGGAAAAATTCCATACGCAGAATTTTTCTCATGCCCTCTTTATTCTCTCTCTAGAGAATAATGTTTTCTCTCAAAAATTCATCAATGGTTTCACACACCATTTTTCTCAAGTTCATACGTAAGAGTAAGTTAGGGAGAGGGGGAGAGATAGTGATGTAATGTGGGTATAATGTGGTTAGTGGGAGTTACCCCACTAACCATATTGTAAAATGTCTAAAATGCCCCTTGTGGGCATTCTAAACTAATATCTCCCACTTGCACGCGAGGGCATTTTAATATTCGTCACAAGATCACAACTCATGCGATCAAATCACCCTGCTGGACTTTCATACAGAATTGGGCGTCGTGCGACCTGCGAGTACACCTGCAAGCAAAGACCTCTCGATGCACCTGTTAGGATGATCGAGAAGCCATCGTTAGTATCAAAAGAACTCGGCCCGCACCCCCGGATCCAAGACTAATTACATCCATCGAGCTACTTTCCTCAACGAAAGTAATCCCCAATAAATGCTCGACTGTGTATCCACTATTATGCTTACATCCCAACATGGACAGACATAATAGGCTAGCCGGTGAATACTACACAATGATGTAATGTCAATTGGTCTTCCTTTTCCCAAACTCGAATCTATTAGCCTCAATTCAGCTACTTTCCTAGATCTGTCCCTCAGACCTCAATTTATCTTTCTGGCCATCGGTAAACATACTAAGTAGCAACACTGAGTCAAGACTTCTAGAAACAACCGAAAGTGATAAGGGTACAAGAGATCCCACCCAATGGATCTCGGGTCTCACACAGTGGGAACGAGGATCAAAATCATATCAATGTCTCAAATAATGCTCCCACTATCCCTGGTCGACATATCACACGCGGTATGAAACGCGTGCCACAGTGTTATTCCCCCATCTCTCAAAGGGCATATGTCAGATTTCTCTAACACTGTGCAAGTATGGGACTCAGTCTACACATAAGACTTTACCCAGAGATCTCAGAGAGAGTATCTCAGAGACAATATCACTAGTCACAGGTGATATCTGAGATCTCAAACCTGGCTACTTACAGGCAACATGGATGTGGGTACGTCCATGCCGGTCATATCGCATATGACCTCATCCTGAACACATATCAGGGCGACTTATGTTCTAATAGGGCCACTCTCAAAGCCTCTTACAACTAGAAACCGTCTCATCTCTGCTCACTCAGAGCTGGAGGTGGTCACTCGTGTGAGAGAGTCGACCACGCTTCGACATATCATTTATCACAACATATCACAAAATATATGACAATTAAAATAGTGCAATAAATAAGTGACTCAATCATGCACACATGTCATATATATAACATAATAAGCATCAGTACAAAATGAGAAATGTCAATATGTATCCAAACCCAATGATTCCAATATCTCATACAGGAATCTATCACAATGAGTTTGTTGAAGGGATCAGCCAACATGCTGTATAGTAATGTACTTAATTTGTCACTTCACCCTTCTCGGTGATGTCTCTCATAACATAGTATTAGGTATCAATGTGTTTGGACTTATTGATACTTAGGGTCTCAAGTGTGGTCAAAAGGCGGCCTGATTTTCTCAATAAATCATCACTGGCCTCCCACTATCTGACACAACCCCTAAGTGATCCGGAAATCTCCGGAGCCAAACACTCTCCTGAACTGCCGCTGAGCATCTCATAAGCTCAGTCTCTATCGTAGATAGAGATATACAGGTTTACTTCTTGCTACTCCAAGACAGTAAAACTTAATATCGATTTGCATACGTTCAGATCACCAACCCAGTTGGTATCTGAATACCCAATAAGATGCAAATCACCTCCTCCGTAACACTAGAAGAGGTCCGCAGTTCTCTCGAGATATCTCGGAATCCTTTCACCGCTCTCCAGTGATCCCCTCTAGGATTCGTTCGATACCTAATTACCATAGTGACTGCAAATCAAACGTCTGAACGTGTACGCGACACTGCGTACATCAGATCTACTCAATGCACTGGAACAAGGGATTCTACTCATTTCCCTTGTCCTTTTCTGAGTCTTAGGGCATATGTCAAGAATTAGGCTTTAACCTTTTAGCAATAAGAGTATCTTTGAGGTCGTAGTCGATCTCCTCGAAGTACTCGAGAACTCCCTTGATGTTGGACTCCTGTGAAAAAGTCAACACCTGTCTCGAGCGATCCCTCTGGATCTTAACTTCGAGAAAGAACTGAGTCTCACCCATGTTCTTCACATCAAGACTCGACAATGTCCACGTCATCGTGGTCATTAGATACTCTCTGTTGTTCCCAGTCAACAGAATGTCATTCACATGAGGACATGATCACAAGAACGTAAAAAGTATACGCGATGATCCTCATCGATCATCACGAAAACATGAGATGTCACCTTCTCGTGAAGTCTCAAGCGTCACTGCCTGGATTGATGATTAAGGTCGCATGTCGACTTCCGAAGTCAATTGACCTTGTCATCCTGATCTACAAGAATAAAGCCAGATGGCTGTTCCTTGTTGATCTCCTCATCCAAAACTCCCACTCAGGAGAACAGTCTCAACGTTCATCTGGTCTCACTCCAGATCCAAATCATGTCCACGACAATCGCTAAAAGTAAATGGATCGAGGTAACACGCCCTCAGTCTGAGTAACCCCTGGTTATCAGATAGGCCTTATACCTCTACACCGATCCGTCGGCCTTTTTCTTGATGTTGAGAACTCACATGTTCTCAACGGCCCTATTTCCCTCAGATAAATCAACTAGATCCCAGATCTTGTTGATTTCATCAACTCCTCTCACCCATGGCCTATAATCAATGGTCCTTCACAGAACCCTCAAGAAACTCTAGGACCGTTAAAGGTTTCTCGTAATCCTCAAGAGTCACTGAGAGCCTCTCCCTCAATCGAGAAGCGACGGTTAGGTACGCATCCTCGACTACTCTTAAGAGGATGGGAAACCTTTTTACCTCTAGATGGATCGCTCCCACTAGAACCCAGATCCGTAATGGATTCTTGGATCCTGCCACTGGGATTAGCCAACCACTAGGCTCATCCATCTCATGAAAAGGTAAAGTCCCAATTGATTTCACCTCTTATAGGGAAATCACTTTCAAGTATCTCGGCATCATGAGACTCAATCTCAGTGAGAATGCCATCTGTATGCTCATTAGAAATACATTTCTTTTCTCGCAGGCCTAACTCGCCGTGTAAATGCGAGAAATAGTGAACATACACGACACAACCTCATAATCTCGAATGGCTAAGGTTAGGCTGCCTCCCTGTCCAAAGCTCATATGGAGTACTGACTGCGGACTTTAATAGAATACAATTGAGAACATAGGCTGCAACCAATAACGCATCTCCCTAATGGGAAACGAGTAAATTGGTTTGCGCCATCATCGGCCTCACCGTCTCAAACAAAGTCCTATTCCTCTCTCGCGGCTACTCTACTCCACAGAGTAGCAAGGAATAGTCAGTTTCTCGTAATGCCTTTCTTGAAATAGAGCTCTTTAGACAAATACTCGCGCTCTCGTTCGGTTCTGAGAGTCTCCACTCTCAAGTAACTGATTATCAAGCTCGCTAGTAAACCTCCTAAGACACCTCAATGGCTTAGACTTGCGCGAGATCAGATAGATGTAACCGAAACACGTGTAATTGTCTATGAACGTAATAGAGTACCGAACACCATTTCAGGTTCTCACGTTCATAAGGCCACAGATATTGGAGTGAACCGACTGCAATGGAGTCCCAGCCCTCATTGCATTGTCGAATGGTTTTCTTGTAAGTTTGCCGTCTAGGCAAGACTGGTTAGCGGGTCCTACAAAACCACTCACTGCTAACCGGTTCATCCTCTCTCACACTAAGAGGACAACAAGAAATACCATTGAAAAGAAATCATTTCCAGTACATTCAGTCCCTCACGGACCAAAATAGAACCAATCATAGAATTGTCGTAACAAATAGAAATTTTAAATTTCTAAATTAACAGAGCATATCCTAAACTGAAATTAAGTTCCGTCGAACTTTTGGAGCGTAGATAACATATAGAGTCTAGCAACTTTGCAACTCTAACTTGCAAGTGCTACTCCCTCTGATGTCAACAAAAACACTCCGTTTCTGTACGTAAATCCTCCTACTTGAGGACTTACTGGATGGAACTTTATAAGCGCGCTCCTATCTCGAGCTGCGTAGTATTATCGGTTTTCTCGGATGGTTTTCTTCTTACCTGAGGCTCGAGTCACACAGGAGTCCTTGCTCGACTCCATCATATAAGCATGACCCGAGTATGGCCTACTCGCCTCTAGATGCTCCTACTTGAGCTCACTATGCCTATTTACGTTAGTAAAAGTACAAATACTTTCATCGTATGTAAAATAGACTTTCATGATTTCTCATGAATCAGGTAAAGAACTGGATCACATCCAGTACAAGAAAATATATCCGAAATGTGCTCGGTCACATTCCCCAACTCGGCGATCATACTCGACATTTTTATCAAATGTTGTATCATCATATGATCAACCCTTTTCTTATAAGTTGTTACACTTATAAGTCAGTATCCTCATCTCAGGATCTGTAAGAGTACCATAATACTCTTTATAGGGTGAGCCAAACCGATAAAACCGTAGGATATTGCTCATAGACTGGGATCACATCATCGTGCATGCTACTCAAGAGGATTGCCCTGACTCGGCTATCATTCCTCTTTCATGCATGTAATGTCTCATAATCCCGTCTCTCTGAGGTGTAGAACCCTCCCTGGAGTCTACCATCTCATACCTCAGAATTTTAATTAGATCTTGCTCCTCGAGATAAATTGAATCTACCAGTGAAAAATCTCGTATTTATCACCATTCAATTTTATCCTCCTTGCAAAAAATCAAATACGACAATTTTAGAAGCAGTCAATGAGATAGTCGTGACTTGTGATGCTTATTCTCACATTTTGTGCACCCTACGAATCAACAAGACCCAAATAATTCGAATACATACCCCAAGACGAGCGTATGAATCAACAGACACCATACACCACAATCCGGGATAGCATCTCACCATTTGGACTAGGATTCGATGCACAAAAACCCACAAAAAGTCACTTTTATGGATGTGGGACCCTCAAAAATTGAAAAAATTTCAATTCCGGACGACCTGACGCGCCGCCGGTGGTCCCACGCACCGCCACGCACCGGCGGCGAGTCCCCACGCGCCTCCACGCGCCGGGGAACAGATTCTGGCACGTGCCAGACGCGCTGCGCGTCTGGCACGCGCTCACACGCGCGCTCTGCGCGTCGGCTCACGCGCCTGACGCGCAGGCGCGAGACCCGCGTGAGGGGTTCGGTTCCGGATCCGGATGCGGGTCGGAACCCGAATCCGGTCCGGATCCGTGGGTCGCGGTCGGACACGTGTCCGGGTCTAAACCCGACCCGGAAGACCTGTCGTTTTCACGCCCCTGCTCGCGCGTGAACTACACGCTCCCCTTCCCCTTGCTACTCACGCGCCTGCATCGCGCGTGTATCTCACGCGCCCACGGGTCTGGATGTCTTCGTCTTCGCCCGATGGTTTCTGTAACCGGGTCTTTCGACCCGGTTGCCGGAAAACCCCATTTCCGGCACCATTTTGATCGGATTTTTTATGGAATCTCTAATTCCATTTATTCCAAGCATCCTTGACTCGATTTTTGGAATTATTGCGCCCTAAACTCGGCGTATTTTGGATCCAAAAATCTAACCCTCCGCGGCCAAATTTGAAACCCAATTTTCCGGCCACAATTATATGCAATATATATATCAAATTGAAGAGCATGAAACAAGGATTACAGATCTATAAATTTCATGCGTTGATTTGCCCTAAAACTCGACAAATCTAAGGTTGAAGTGGTCGGTCACTATTCACGGCCGAAACATTCAACCGGAATTTTCTTCGCCTAATCGTGCTCAGAAAATTACGAAAAAATTATTTTCGTGTTCTAGGGATCATGGGGAACGCAGTGGTGTTCTCGGATTCACGAAACTCATCCGTGATCCGAACCCCAAATTTTAAACCCAAAATTTTTTATACCCAAAAATTAACCCGAAAATTATTTTTAATCCAACGTATCGCTCTGATACCAATGTTGGAATTAATTGATTCAACATGCAGCGGAAGCATTCATAAATAATTTTCGGAAAAAATAAATATGGATTGGGTATAGGGTAAATACCTCGAATATGCAGAGCCCAAAAATTGACCGTGCGTCCCTCGATCGGATCTCGCGGTCGGGATGGTGATCACGATGTTAATCGAACCACCATCGCAATGTCACAACGCCGCAACCCTCAGTCCGGCGATCATCGTGACGAAAAAATTCCCTACGCAGAATTTTTCTCATGCCCTCTTTATTCTCTCTCTAGAGAATAATGTTTTCTCTCAAAAATTCATCAATGGTTTCACACACCATTTTTCTCAAGTTCATACGTAAGAGTAAGTTAGGGAGAGGGGGAGAGATAGTGATGTAATGTGGGTATAAAGTGGTTAGTGGGAGTTACCCCACTAACCATATTGTAAAATGTCTAAAATGCCCCTTGTGGGCATTCTAAACTAATAGTACATGTATGTGGTACTTTATATAATCTATATAAATTGTATTATATATCATATATATATTACACATAAAAATTATATTATACTGTACATTACATATTATTGTTATTTTTATATATTTATATCTTATATATCTTGAAAATCGTAGCATTACTTATATTTATGTGGTTATATTATTACAAATTATGTTCACTTAAGTAAGTAGTTAACCTATTTGAGACCCACGACGTCTCGAATTATTAGCCTATGTGAAGTGTTTTTGAATTTTTAAATCGTTTATCACGTCAGACCATATTTCTTAATATATAAGAGAAATTTTAAAATTTAATTTATATCAAATTAATAAGTCAAATTTAATTTATATCAAATTTAATTTTTAAGATAGAAGATTTAGATTAATGTTATTATTGTTATTAAATTAATAAGTCAGATTTAGATTAATCTTTTTATAATCAAGTTTAATCTATTTAAAGGCAGAGCTTTGGCTCGCCTATTTTCTTTCCTTCCACCCTATATTAGGGTATGGTTACTTTAGCGGATTTTCAAACTCAAAAATTAAGTCCAAAAACATTGAACCCTTTAAAGCAAATCAAAGCCATAAATATACATGTTAGGAAAATTATTGTCAAACCCTAATATTTTGATGATAACAAAATCTTTATATGTGTTATTAATGAATTTACCAAATATGTAATCATTTATAATATGTAATACAAACTTATTTATAAAATGTTTCAAAATATAGAATTGATCAGAAAAAACTGTCACAGAAGTTGAGTATAAACAAAATGAGTAGAAGCAGCGATAAGGGTAGAAGCAGTTAAAATTCAGAACTATATTTTCTATTATGATTTTATCATATTTTCAAGACTTAATTCAGCATGTTAAATACAGATTGGAAACTGTACTTGACCATTAAGTTTATTCAAATTGGAGATTCGAATTCAAATTATTTGAAGAGACACAAGTTGATTTTTAGAGGAGGTTTTGCTATATATAACTTCTCCAACAATTAAACTATTTGAAATTTGAATTCTCCACACTTTAAGGGGATTGTTGGTATTTGAATTTGAAAAATAACAACAGTAAAATTCAAAAATTTTGGTGAAGAAAATCAAACTCAAAATAAGGAAGTTAAGCTGATTTTTTACTACAGTAAGTGTGTTAACGAGCCAACTTTACAGTATTATTCTTCATATCCGTGACCAGTTTTGAGGGTATACTTCTTGGAATTTAAAGTGTTATATACAAAGATTATACAACATATTTTACAGAGATTTTTCGAAGTGTTGGAAGTAAGATATTGATCTCAAAGGGTTGAAAAGCAGAATCTAGAGTTGTGATTTTCTTGTGTAGACTGATTTTGAAGGGGTTTTGAGAGTTATATATCAACTCGATATAAGAGAGTTTTAGATGCAACTTGAAGTGGACTTTAAAGAGCTATAATCAGTCTTTGTTTAGAAACTTTTACAGAGTTTATTCGAGCATTGAGTTGAGAGAAAACAAAACTCAAAAACGCCTACTTGTTCACAAAATTCTGATGACTTACTTTGCATTCCTGCTATCAGATCAGTTTCTTCATTTCTGTATCCATTGTTTTAGATTTTGTATAGACTCACAAGTCTAAGGAAAGTGTGAGGAACATTCTCTTGGTTGAGTAAGTGTTGGATTAAGTCATTTTTAAAGGAGAAGGTACAGATTGTCAACATCTCAGCATTGTATTAGTTTTGTAACTCTTATGACACAGTGAAAACTATCTATCGCTGAACTCTGTCTTACTAAACTGGAAGAGTGGACGTAGGTACAAGACTGAACCATTATAAATTAGGTTTAATCTCTCTATCCCTACTCCTTAAATTTATGCACTTACATTTACTTATTTTATATAGTTTGGGTTTAGATTTTAAGTTAAAATTTAAGTGGAGTAAAATTTATAATTTAAAATCAACCAATTCAATCCCCATTTTGGATTTCATTGGGACCAACAATACATTTTTATGAAACAATAGCTAATGAGAATTATTGTCTTTACAATGACACCAGATACCTTCAACATGTCTAATAATTTATAAATTATAAATAACAAGTATGCTTTAGGAAATATTTACGTACTAACAGATAATTAATTTAGTAGATAATGTTATTAGATTTTTTAATTAAATTTAAAATTTAACATTTAAAAATTGAATATATTTTATTGAAAAAATTTATTCCTAAATTAAGTTCGATAATATTTAAATTAAATTAATCAAAATATGATTTTAGATACCAATTGATTATTAAAAAAAAAAAAATTCGTGTGGACTTTATTGATGCAATTATCAGTTGCAATGAACATATAAAATAATTCGTTGATGTCTCATTGGTTACTTGAAACTAGGAAAGTAATTATTGAATCCATTCTTCCGGCAGCACAAGATTGTTGAACCATGGAATTTGATTAGTCTGACATTTGATGATTGGAAGTGAGCAACGGCGACAAACTGGAGACCAAGAAGACCGACAGAGAGAGAGAGCACGCACCCGAAGACCAAAAAGGTTCAACTTTAGTGGACCTCCACAGGCACATTCATATTTGAAAATGGGAATAGTAACAAGTTACGATTTTTGACAGGTCTCAAGTGATCCTATGGCCATCAAATCTCAGTCCAAGCATTACAGGGCAATTATTGATATTACTATTTTCTTCTTTTTCCTTCACAACAAGCGTGCAAAAATTTGATTAATTTTATTTGAATAATTATAAAATCTAATTAAATAATTAATCTATCAATACCTATTTTTAATTCTCACATTTTTTTTAAAAAAAAAGAAAATTTGATATGATCCAAAAACCGTTGATATGATTTATATATATATATTTATATAAACTGTGCACTGGCCTCTAATGCTTAGCAGATTAGAGGAATTATGGGAGGAGGAGACTCAACAAAGGTTAGTCATTTTATTACCACATAAGGCGATTGGGATATAGACAAACTTTCTGCTATTCTTCCCCATGATCATGTGGAAGTGATTCATGGGGTTATGATTCCCTGGGTTCATCAGACCAGAGACTAGATGTATTGGGGAGGAGAGTCAAGTGGCTGCTTCTCAATTAAATCGGCTTATGGATCCTTGTGGAATAGGGAAAAAATAATTAAATTAGATTTTTTAATATAAAAATATTAAAAAAATACTAGTTTGGTTCAAACCGAAACGAATCAAATTTAAAAAATTAAACCAAACCGAACTGAAATAATTTTGGTTTGATTCGGTTTGAACCAAATTTTCTTTTAAAGAAAAAAACTGAATCAAATCAAAAATTTCGATTCGGTTCGGGTTAACAGTTTAACCCGAACCACTTGCACCCGTTACTTCCTTGGTCTTCTCTTTTTGTGTCCATGCTTTGAGTTTGGTGGAAGATGGAATGTTTAGTGGTTTTCCAGGAGAGTGAACCAGAGAAAGCTCTTTAGTTTCCAATAGGCTATGCTAAGAACTCTTTTGCGGCTGCTAATAATAATAGAACGCCTCCTTTTTAGAATGGTAGGTGGGTTAGTTGGTGCCCTCCTCCTTCGGGTTGTCTCAAGTTGAATACGGACGGCTCTCTATATTTACATTCTGGTTACGAAGGTGCAAGCGGTATTCTGATCATGGATTCTGGGTCCTTGGTTTTACAGCCAACTTAGGGATTGTCAACCATGAGCTTGCTGCATTGCGTGTTGTGTACGAGGGACTTGGATTCCTAATAGATCATTAATTTTCTTTGGTGATCTTAGAGCTTGATTCATCGACTTTGGTGAAGGAGTTACAGACGCTGATGCCCTCGCGAAGTTAGGCCATCAAGTCCCTCCGGGGGTTCACTTGTCCATTCTCCTCCAAGTGGATTGCTTTGTTTTTTGAAGAGAGATATAAGGGCATGGCCTCTCTTAGAGTTTAGTTTTTTGCTCATTTTCTTCTTGTAACAAAATAAATAAATAAACTGTGCACCGGGACGAATAATAGTCATGGTTGTCGGGCACGAATGGAAGTGACGAATTTAAAATATATAAATATATATAATTTTAAAGATTGATAATTTAAATACTATTTACTTTTTAAAAGATTATAAATCAATCCTTTTTGAAATTGTAATGAAAAGTGAGGAAACTTTCTAGCGTTACAGGTAAAAGTCTTTCAAAAAGAAAAAAAATGCTCTTAAGTATGATGATCCAACCTCCTTTGGGGACATTAATGGAGATTTTTCTGTAAGAGTTGGCCGCCCGCTGTAACTTTTGGAGAAGTAAAGTCAAGCCAAGTCAACCCCTACATTGGCAAGGCATCACATTTTTTATAAAACTAAACTCTGTTAATCAATTTATTAATTTGAGTTTTTGAAATAAAAAATAGATATCAAGAGAGTTAATCTCTAAATTGAATAGGAGTATTTATTTAGACAAATATTTGATTTTTCGGATTATTCGATTTGAATTATTCAGATTTTAAATTTTAAAAAATCCAACCGAGAACCGAATCGAATTATAAAACCGGAACTAATTTATTTAAATTAAACTTCGAGTTAAATAGTTTGGATTTCATTTAGCCGAACTAATTTCACGAAACATAAAAATAATTGAAAAACCTGTTTAACTTTAAAATAATAATTTATCAGAATCAAATTATCCGAATTAATTTATCCAAATCAATTACACAGTTTTGTTAATCGGGTTTCGGCGTATCTCAAATAAAAATTTTTGTTTTCCAAATCGAATTTTTAATCGGGTGAAATTATTTAATCAGTCTTATTTTTAATAATCTAAACCAAATAACTCGATTTTCTAATGATTTGAACGAGCGAATGATTTGACTTGAATAATAAACATCCCTAAATTTGAGTCTTACAACTGATTGAAACCGAATCGATAAGAGGAGTGGTTCAATAGAGAAGAAAGGAAAAAATAAATAAATAAATAACCATAGTTAAACCCCATCCGTCGGACAAATTCCTAGGCCCGATTATTGGGTTTGGTATAACCCAAGCCTGAGAGTTCAGTTTAATATGGGCGGGTTTGAATCTAGTCCAACCTTATCAGCTCATGCACATGCCAATTCCCTAAAGTCCACAAATATCTAACTATACTGTTTCCAATTATTTATATTATTTTCCTAATAGATTATCCTAAGTTTTTCTTAATTTTTTTACCAGATAATTACGAAAAAGCAAAAGCACAAGTAAACAATTTTGGAAAGCAGAAATCGACCATTGATGGAAAAAGGAAGTTTCAGAAGTCGGGGCCAATTGCCACGATGAGATATCGTGGAGGGTAAATCCTAATAAATAATATTTTTTCTTATCATGATAATGAAAATATTTATATATACAGAATTTAAATATATATAAATATATATATATATATATATATATATATATATATATATATATATATATATATATATCATATCTACTCCAAAATTTTAATTTTGTTGATGCCAATTAAAGCAGATTAGATGATACTTATGATTCTGCTTTATATTTTATACATCAGGCGATATGGGTCGAGTAACGAAATATGTTACTCCACTATAGCTTGTCAAAAATGGTTAAAAGTGAAAATAATAATGGAAAAAATAGGAAAAAAAATAAATTTTATTATTCCATATTACAAAGTAAAATAACAAGAAAACAAAGAAATTAGGTATTGAAATGCCTGCTACAATTTACTCTTTCTATAAGCTTTATCAATAAATTTTTAAATTTTTGATTTTAAATGTGGACTGTCCTTCCATTTTTTTAAATCATGAAAATATAAAAATAATATGAATATGAAAAATAAATCCTTCACATAGTCGAGTCACTACACTCTTACACTTCTTTAGTCGACTCAGTGACTATCCTTGTCGACTAACAATGTCCTTAATCCTTAGAAATCATATATAGTCGACTAATCTTCAAGCTTAGCCAACTAATTCATCATAATAGCCAATAGAAACCAAGTACATATAAACATAGTCGACTAAACCATTGTGTTAGTGAATAGAGTCCAAGTATGCATAGCATAAACATTGATATAGTCAACAGGTTTTTAAATCTAGCCGATTAAAGACCTCTGTAGAAGCATAAATTGTCGATAGGTCCATCAATTTAGTCGACAAAGTTCTGTAATACACAATAGAGTAGTCGATTGACATTGTAAGCCTGTCGACTAAGAGTTCTCAGATTTAGAAATGTTTCTGGTTTCTGACAAAACTGTAGACTAACATATATATAATGTCGACTAATACTCTATGAATCACAAGTAGCCTAGTCTACTAATAAAAAGGGATTGTTGACTATTGACCTTCACACTTAAAAAATTTTCTGGTTTCTAACAAACGTGTTGACTAATAACAAATAGGAGATGCAAACTAAGATCATAAGCATCTAGAAAGCAATTTTAGTCAACTAACCAAAGAATGTTGTTGACTAGTGGATTCCAAAACCCAAAAACTTGAGAACTCATAGCTGTTGATTAAGACATCAAAATTGCCGACTAGACAAGAAAATTAGTCTCGACTAATACATTGAAAATGTATTGAGCAGTCAGCTAATCAGAAAAATTAGCTGACTACTATTTAGAAAACTGTCGATAGAAAATTATAGTTAGCCGATAAGGACTTCTCTTCTAAAATATTAGTCAAAAAGTACCGAACAATAGTTGACAAGTACTTAGACTAAAGAACTATTAGTCAACTATTGTCTAAACACATTCGATAGAACCATAATCTAATTTAAAACTTAACTAGTTATTTTGATACAATAATCGACATAATCTTTATTGCTCTTTAGTGACAGTCGACATAAGATTAAATTCTTTCAACTAAATCAATGAAAAACCAGTAGTCATGCCAACTAAGCTTTCAACTTAGCAGACTAACTAGAGACATCAAAGGAAACTTAGCTAACTAAGGAAATGTGCTAGCTGACTAAGAAAATGAAGTTTTCAACTAAATAAAATCATTAGTCAACATATATTTAAAATTAGTGTGCACTCAAGAAGCAACATAACGTTATAGTCGACTAAAGCACTAAAGCCTTCAACTAAAGTGAAAAACATAGTCGACTAACAACCAACCTCTGTCGACAGGAGCATAATAAAAATCAAAACTTAGTCTGCTAACCTGACACTTTAGTCAATACCACTTATATTAATTCAAATATTACCCAACTAAATATATAAAGTTTCAGACTAATAAGACATATCAATTGAAACACAGTCGACTAAAAAAACAAGCTAGTCAAAGAAGCAATTTCAGAACAAGAAAATTAGTCCACTAAGCAAAAGGAGTTGTCAACAGGATAGGAAAAAAAATTTGAATATCAAATGCAATAGTCAACTAAAACACTCACCTAGTCGACACTTGAGGAACAATTTTGAAACCGATTTTTCTTTGTGTCTAACTTTCACTTGTACAGAAAAGAAATATGTTGGAGCATTTAAAACTTCCAACCACTTGACCAACCATGCGGTTATACCTGCAGAAAAAGCAAAGTTCCATCCTAAGGTTACACAGTGTATTCACCCAAATCATTTTTGAAACCCAAAATGCATTTATCTCTCAAGGATCAAATTCTTAAAATGCTCCACCACCATCAAAACTCTATGTAAACTTGAAACATTAATTGAAGCACTTAAAACTCACCAATCTCAACGTTCGAATCTCTCCATCTACAAATGCAAAAAAAAAAAAAAGAGGTTAGAAGGAAGAGAGAGAATGCATAGAAAATTCCTCTACTCTTCAATGCAAACATACCTTGTTTTAGGTCATTATGTAAATTTTCACTGTGAGTTTCAAAACTATTACATCTGAAATTATAGTTTCAATTATTATAACATTATTTCTTCTTTTATACAAAAAGTGCAAAATACTAGAGAGAGTTTCTTGATCTGGGGTTTTAGAGAAAAAAATAACCAGTGAGAGGTTAGATTAGTGTTTTGTAAAGAAACACTGTAAAGGTCTCACTTGAATCTATAATTAAGGTTGTACTATTTGGATTACAAATAGTAGAAATTCATGTGGAGATTGAAAGTGGATGTACATCGGGTTTGGTAGAACTACTATAAAATCTTTGTGTGCTTTGTTTCAGTCTTTATTTTTCTTTTATACTCTGTTCTCTTTCTCTCTCCAACTTTTTTATCTTATCTCCAATCTCAAAAACTGAAAATATCTAAATTATTATAAAATTGTCATATAATTTATTCACTCCCCTCTAAGTTGTATTTTAGCTGTCAATACTGAAATGTATCTATAGCCTATCTTATCCACCAATCATATCAATATAAAATCAAGATAGCTTTTGTTACATTTATCGTAACTTAACTCAACAATGATCACATATAACATGTCTATTTTCAGAGGGTGATGTGGATGTGCAGTATGAAAATTACATGCAATGTGATCTACAATATGTTTATTTTCAACTTATCCTCTTTAAACTATAGTGAGATCAACATTTCATATCAAAGTGTGATGAAAATTGAATCTTTATTTTTATAGAAAACAATCCTTTGTACAACCAAAAATGTCTAAAAAAATGAGTATAAGAAAATATAAACTTCCACTAATATTATACACCTTCAAGTAACACGACACCCATACGAGCAGCGTGCTCAAAAAACATTTTGGGTTGCACTCCCTTAGTAAGCGGATTCGTGATCATGGAGTTTGTGTTAAGATACTTTATAGACAACTGTTTACTCTGAATCATTTCTTTAATAACTAGGAATTTGATATCTATATGCTTAGACTTTGTCGAGTTCTTATTATTTTTGGAATACAGTACTGCTAACTTATTGTCATAAAATAACTTAAGTGGTCAGTTAATATGATCCACTATATTATAAATTTTATTACCATGGTAAAAGAGGCTATAAGTGATTGTTTAACACTCTTTCACGAGATCTCACCTCTGGCAAACAAATGGATGTAACATGAAGTTGACTTCATGCTGTTTTGGTATCCCATAAAGTCAAAGTCAGTATACCTAGTGATTTCAATCTGATTTGACTTCCGATACGTGAGCATATCCAAACGCATATATAAACAATCACTTATATATGTTTGACCGCTCTTAAATAATCTACTCTTGGGTTACTTAAATAGCTGTCCAACATTCCTGTAATGTATTCAATATCCAGGCGCATATAAACCTGAGTATACATTAGACTTCCCACTGTTGACACATAGAGAATTTTCTACATTTTCCTTTATTTAAAGTCATTCTTTAGGCACTGATTGAGACTAAACTTGTCTCTCTTAATCACAGAGGTATCTCCTGGTCTACAATCCTACATATCATATCTTTATAAAATCCTTTTGACATATTTCTTTTGTGATAATCTGAGAATTCTCTGAAAGTGATTTCGAT
Source organism: Dillenia turbinata (assembly GCA_037126225.1). NCBI lineage: Eukaryota > Viridiplantae > Streptophyta > Magnoliopsida > Dilleniales > Dilleniaceae > Dillenia > Dillenia turbinata. The sequence goes on along the minus strand of JBAMMX010000023.1, from coordinate 14,668,947 downwards.
GAATCTGGATTTCTAATACAAAAGAAGTGTCACCAAGATCTTTCATGTCAAAATTGTTAATTGAAAATCTCTTGATTTTATGTGTTAGGTCTATATCATTATTGGTAAACAATATATTATTGACATACAAAATTATGAAAATGTACTTATTCCCACAAAACTTATAATATACATAAATATCAATCAAATTTATTTCAAAACCAAACGAGATAATTATTTGGTGAATTTGAAATATCACTCTTGGGATGCCTGCTTGAACTCATAGATAAAGTTTTTAATTTTGAAAAACATTTCCTTTGAGTCTTCTGACCCAAAATTTTCTGGTTACACCACATAAATCATTTCATCAATGTCGCCTTTGAAAAATGTCGTCTTAGTATTCATCTGGTATAATTTAAGATCAAAATATGCCACTAATACAATTATAATTCTTAAAGAGTCTTTCAAAAAAATCGGAGATAAAGTGTCTTTATAATCAGATACCTTCCTTTTGTGTGAAACTTTTTGTGACAAAATGAATCACATATATTTTCACATTGCCCTTAGAATCCCTCTTGATTTTAAATATCCATTTACAACTAATGAGTTTCGTACCTATAGGCAATGAGATGAGATCCCATACATCATTGTTTTTCATAGATTTTATCTCCTCATTCAAGGCATTGATCCACTTTTGAAAGTTAGAACTTTCAATGGCCTGATGGAAGTTGATTGGATTACCTTCCCTCATTCCAATGTCTATCTCATGTTTTTTGAAGAAATACAACATAATCATCTGAAATTATATTTCTTTTTTTTTTTTAGTAGATCTCTTTAATGGTATAGGTTCTAGACGTGGTTGATTTTGTTTTTTAGATTGTTCTTGAAAATGAAAAAAAAATAGAATGTAAAACTTACACACACAGACACATACATACATACATACATACATACATACATACATACATATATATATGTTTTGTCTAAACATTCTTAGTTTGAGATGTCATACTGGATCATATTAATTATAGTTTATATTGTTAGGAATCCTAATTTGATGAAAACCATTATCAATATGTTCATATGCTATAAATCTCATATTAAATCACCAAAAAATATGAAATAAACTGAAGAAAAAGTACTGATTCCATTTTGATTCAAATGTTCTTTAGATCTTGGTTCTTTATCTTCTAGATTATACATATCACTAGGTTTTTCTCTCTGAATGATGGGGAATTAAAAGTAATTGTAAGACACATTAATCGGGGGATCATAACTCCTTTAAGATAACTATCAGTGACCTTTTAAAAAATTACAAAGTTATTGTTTATCTTTTAAGTATTTCTATTTTGATCCATCACAAAATAGAAATAAATATTTGATCTCTACACTTTTTAAAGTTTCATACCCTTTTATATACATTAAAACTCTATAGCAAATACACTATAATAGATCATTTTCATTGGACTATACTTAAATGACAATCTAAATAAATAATTATTTTATATATTAACCCAACGTTGGATTAAAAAAATCCAACATATACAAAATAATGAACATAGTAAACTTCTAACACAAAAATTTTTAAGTGTGACCTTTATTATGGTTTTAAAAAAATGAGTTGGGGTAGGTCAACATTCTCAACAATATTGTCCCGAACCATGCCATGCTAAGTCTATGTAAAAAAATCCTATCAATATTCATTATACAAATCCTTGATAAAATTAGACTTTTTTTTTTGGGTCTACATAGTAGACAAAGCTTTGAATAATAAGGTAAACACAAGGGCCCAAATTAGATTCAAATTCCAAACACAAGACTATATAAAGAGAAATCGGGGGCCCTCTCACAATAAACCTTACTAAATAAACACTTGACAAGATCTGACAAAAAATTAATAATTTTCATGTATAAACATTGTTAATTGTAGATCGAAATAAAAATAAAAAAAATAAAAAAAAAAAACCTAGTAAATTTTGGACTCTTCACTGTGGTAAACAAAAAGACTGATTTTCTTACCAATATATATTAAAGCCCAAAGATGAATCAGAAAATTAAACAAATTAAACATAACAAGTGAATTTCAATCATCATCAATTTAAATTTTAAATATTACCATCTATTATCGTCACACCAAAAAAAAGAAAATTTCCCCGTACAAATCAGATATGTGTGCGGAGAGACAATGTGTGGAGGAGATCGGTAATTGGAAGGGGATGCTTTCTTCTCTTGGTTTAAAATTAAAACATTTATCATCAAACTAGCAGGTGACACACCGTGCGTTGTGCGGTGTGCATCGCAAAAAGAAACAATTAGTTATTAAATTTGGATATCATAGTTCAAAACATTAAGGTTTTGATTATATGGGGTTGGGAATGAATATCTACATGCAAAAAGAAGTATGAGTGAGACACCATTCGGCAGCAAGTAAAACCAAATGCTTTATGTACCAAGGATGCCATGCCCACACTTGAATTACCACTATGCCTGCACTTGAAAAGGCCACTGTTTAATGTGCCTTTCTCTTTATGAGGAATCTACAGAATGCTAAAAATTAGTCATCCAAAAGAGAGTTGGACAGACTACAAGAGCAAGAAATTAGGAGCCTAAATACTTCCTTGGGATCTAGTATTGCATCTCACGATCATGTTGATGGACACAGACACCTTGAATAAATATATCTTCAAATGATATTATATACATAGGTTAAGAGTATAACTTGGCTTACAGATTTATCCCCACAGCTTGCAGAGTTTATAAAGTCTGTGACCCCAAACTTCTTTCCTGAGTTAAAAATAAATAAATAAATAACATCATCCGACATTAAAAAATAATTCATGGAGGTGTACAGTACGGGGGCAAGGACCATCTAATTAGTGCATGTACAGTTGCCATGATACAATCTCCATTAATAACTTATCCATGCTGTTCATTTGTCCAAGTTTAGTAACCACAAGTAACGGATCAAAAGTAGTTACCAAGCTCAAATTTTCCTGGATTTAAATCCACACCAATAATTCTAGTTGCTCCACGCAGTCGTGAGCCTGGAAATACAGTTTCAAGTCTAAAAGAATTTAGTCGCATATGAAGTGTGATGAAAAGAGGATGTTCCACAAACAAACTTTAAAGCATATCTAAGCATTTTTTAGGTTATTTTTGGGCCTGCCTTTGAATAGGCATTGGACAAAACATATTTGTATGCAAGATAGAAGAAGCACCTGCTCTTATTCTTAGAATATGCCATATTGCACTGAACAGTAGAATTCGGAAGTGGAATCATCTTACTCTTGGAGACAGCATATACAGTATGGCCACAGATTGCACCAATTTGTTTTCCTTTTGTGATAAGCAGCATGTATTAAGGGCCCAAAAATTTAATAAATGCTGGAAGCAGAGTGAATGTAAGTGGTAGTATGAAGCAATAAGAAGAGATAGGAATTAATTTTGATTCAGGTGCACATATGAACGATTCCATAACATGTGATGACAAATTTTAGTCTTTCGGTGGACTTGTTTCTTTAATGTATTCATTTCAACAATTCAGAGCATTTACCTTCTGAATTTGTAGTAGAGTCTTCAAGAATATTAAGTTCGGAAGGCTGCAGAAAAGGATGATGTAAAATGTGAAACCCAGAAAAGGAAATGTGAAAATAATTACCGAATGAGTCTCCTAGAGCTTGAATTTCTGCAGATATGTAGGGGGAGAGGCAGCAGGGTTTTGAGGTTGAGGTTCAGGCTGCGCAACTTCGACCTCGTTCTGCTTGGGTTCTTCTGACGCCATAGCGATGGGCATTGGATGGGAGTTGCAGGGTTTCAAAGATTGCCAAGCCTAGCTCCTTCAGGCTTGGGACATATTCAGAGTGACTATGCAACTGCAACTTGTATTAGGCATGAGCACATTTGCATTATATTAACTCCTAAATATGTTAAGAACCAATACTTAATCATCTATATTAGCTAAAGGTTGAATAGAGCAGGCCAAAATGCTTCATAGTCTGTAAGTTAGATGAATGTCTTGCAGGATAGGACAATCCTTTTCCTTTTTTTTTTAACTCGAATAACAGACAGAACAATTGTTAGTTAAACATATAGCTTTAAACAGTATCACCATATATTTAGTTTTCCAAGATTTGGGCTACATATTGAAGCAAATGCAGCAAGATACAGATGTTACAATCAATCCATCAGACAAAATCCTTGATTTAACAAGCATTGCGAAAACTTAATCATGGCAAGACATAATAGTTCCAAAATAGGACAAGCTAAGTGTAAGTTGAGAAAAGCAAAAATGGTTTAGAATTTCTTTGTTTAATTTTTCCTCTTCTTTGTAGCTCTTCCTCAGTGTGTTAAAAAAAAAAAAAAAAAAAAAAAAAAGACTTGAAGCAAGGAGATTACAAGGAGAGAAAGAAATATTAATAGAACATAGCAGATATTATGAAATATTAATAAACATAGAAGATTATCTAATCAGCTTATAATAAAGAAATATTAATAAAACATAAAAGATCATTTACGAAAATGTAGATGACATGGAGAGAAAGAAACATTAATAAACATGAAGATTACTTAGGAAAATGTAGATTACAACCATAGAAACAAACAGAAAGGAACATTAACTAACAAAATATAGAAGATGTTATGATCATTATAGACATGGAACTTTGGAACTTGGTGCACAAGGAAGTTGTGTCTTGTGTTTTTTACTTTCCTTTAGGTCCAAATTTAGTTTTGCATTTTTCTTTGTTAGTTGAGGCAGACATAGCACCAATGTCAGAGGCACCAACAGTGTCGACATCAAGCACTTTTTGAGTTAAAGCTCGAGTTGAATATGGTCTGGGAGCAGTAGGAGCAGTAGGTTGCATTCGGGGAGTGGATGACGAATAGGGTTGTGAAAGTGCAGATACAACTGCTGTGCGAATAAAGTTTGTGATGACCTTTTGATCATTAGATATATCGATCAGTTTAAGCATCATTTCCCTGTAATCTTCATCCATCTTCTGTCTTACTTCGCTGTGATGTTGAGTCATCAGTTGTTTCAGCTCACTCATATCTCTTTTAATTTCCTCCATGTCCATTTCAACTTCCTGGATTTTACGATTCAAGTCATCAAACTTTTCATTGACTTCGCTCTCAAAATTATGAATCTCGTTATTGGACCTTGAATCGGCATTCTCATCCTTGTTTCTTCGTTCTTCCTGTAACTGTTCCTACACCTCATGTTCTATATTTCTTTCATTTTTCTTCAGGTTTGCCTATTGACTATTCTCAAAGATCCAATTGGCTCTACGTAAAGACGTTGCATTTATTCCATTTTTCATACTTAGTTCTATCCTGGTTTGCTTTCGTAGATCAGCCCCTTGGCTTTCTAAGATGTCAGAGATCATACTGGCATAGGGTAAGTTCGGACCACCCTTTGTTTAGGCAAGTATCATAAAATAAGGGATTAAGAAATGCAGGCATGGATTTTTTCCATTGATAATACAGGCAATGATTCAAAAATCTTCTCTAGTAATGCTTGAATAATTACCTCCTCTGGTCTTGATGGCATGTATCACCAAAAAGTGAAGAATCCTTTCATTGACCCGTAGATGTGCCGCATTTGTATTGACTCTTGCGTCTCATCATCATCAAACACTACTCTTGCATCGTCTATTAACTTGGTTTGCAAAAATGGTTCACACATATTGTAATCAACATATTCTAATCGACAATCTCTGCAAATAGTCAGTAGATGTGCTGCATTTGTATTGACCTCTTGCATCTCATCATCATCAAACACTACTCTTGCATTGTCTATTAACTTGGTTTGCAAAAATGGTTCACACATATTGTAATCAACATATTCTAATCGACAATCTCTGCAAATAGTCATAGGATTTACTTCTATTTCTCGTCCATCAAAATATGTTAGAAATGCACAGGGATACAACTTATCTTCAAACCTTATATATGAATCATTGTCTATTCCTTTTGCAGTCTTTTTATCAACAACTTTAATATTATTGAAGAAAATTTTGACAACCCTTTCATAAATTCTTTTATTGGGATGAAGGATCCATCTAGGATAGACTTGATGCAAATATGCTGTATATTTAAATTCTATTTTCTCAAGAAATTGCCAATCTGTTAACCTTCTATTTATGACATTCTTACCAGAGAAAATCTTGTTGAATGATTTACTCTTTTTCTGAGATGGGAATTTCCTTGTGTTGTATCTCATAGCATTCGATAGTTCGGATATGGATCCAGGTACTGCTTTCCGTTTTCTTTCCTTTGGCGCCATAAAATGTGAGATTTGGCTGATAAAGGAGGGGATAGGAGCGAAGAATGGTTGAAGGATTAGTGGGACGGAGAGAGTATGATCTTACAAGTGTGGGTTTGAAGGATTAGAATATGATATGAAATTTTCAATTTTTTTTTTTTTTTTTTGGCAGAAGGCTCACTGGTTAAGGTGTTGGGAGGGAGCGAGAATGATCTCATGAGTGTGGGTTTGAAATGTTAGAATCTGATAGAAAATATTCACAGTTTTTTTTTTTTTTTTGGGCAGAAGCCTTGTTGGGTAAGATGTTTTGTGTTTTCCTATGTCCGTAAGGTAATAAAGCGGTTCACGTGGAGAGAGAAATAAAGTGAGAGAGGAAGTGAGATAATTAAGTGTTGTTATTATCTGAATCCCTGAATGTGAAGAATGCTTGTGAAGTTTGTGTGGTTTGAGATGGTTATCAGTCTTTGAGGTGTGTGCCAAGAAATGGACAAGAGAGAGAGGTAATATTTAAAAAGGTGTGTCAACAGTACAGGATGAGTCTTATATTTTTTCAGAAGGGTTGCATGAGAGGGGAAAAAAAATACTGGATAGCATCTATTTATGGTATTTACGATTGTTATAATTATTCTCACATACAACATAATTGTCCTAATTATTCTCCCCAAGGAAAAGGTTCTAAAGATTTATTTGATTTTAGTATATATAATCATTACTTGTCTTAAAACCTATTTTAAAATACGATAATTTAAAACTCAACATAAAAAAATAAAATTTCATACAACAAATTAGAATTTTTTATTATAAATTTATTCAAAACAAATAAAATAAAAAAGAGTAACATAACTCATCTACTCTCTTTAGTTATACATTTTTTAATATAAATTTGAAATTAATTACATTGCTAAATTAAAAATTAAAATTTAACTACAAAAGTTAATCCTTTCGGATGTTATATTTCTAAACTTGTTAATTGATTTAAGTTTTTTTTTTTAAATTATGTGTGCATATATATATATATATATATGTGTGTATATTATATACATAAAGGTTTAAAGTATACAAAAAGAAAGAAAAACAATAAAAAATATTATTAAATGAATGAAGTTGTGGTATGAGACACGACTTGGTATCAACCTATAATGGGCACCTTGCAGTGGATAAGAGTAGAGTAGAGTGGTCCTCCCATCTTCTTACCTAACATTGTTATAAAAATTTACAAATAATCTAATGCGAGATCCTACTTTAGAATATTTATAAAGCACTTAAATAATAAGTTATGATTATGATATCTATATTTTATTATTTTTTTTCAATGTTCAAATATCTAAAAATCTTATAATGATTTTTTTTTGAAAGTTTCGAAAAATAAAAGTGCAAAAGAAATCCTTCTATATTAATTAATTTTTTAGTATTAAGAAAATCAGTATTCTTTGTTCTTTCATCGAATAAAAAGGTTGCTTTGTTTTTAAATTTAATATTCTTTCTTTAATTTTAAAAATAGAAGTTCTCTTGCGCTTTCTTTGTCTGTTCTTTTTTATATTTTTTTATCTAAACTAACAAAAAGTCATTTTTTTTTTGTTTTGTTTAAACATTCAATGTTTTTTTTTTCTTTGAAAAATAGTGGATTTTTTTTTTTGCCAAGGTTATTTGAAGTCTTGACCATGGTTAATAAGATAGGATTTGTGTAAAAAAAAAAACATTTAGAGAGAGAGAGAGAGAGGAAAAAAATCATTTAAAGAGAGAGAGATATAAAATAACACTTAAATTTGAGAGAGAGAGAGAGGAAAAAAATCATTTAAAGAGAGAGAGATATAAAATAACACTTAAATTTGAGAGAGAGAGAGAGGAAAAAAATCATTTAAAGAGAGGGGGGATTAAAATATGAGGGGAGGAAATAACACTTAAATTTGAAAGAGAGAGAGAGAGAGAGAGTTGTTAAAGAAAATATGAATGTAAAGTAAGTTCAGAGACAGAAATTTGTGGCAAAGAGATGAGTTAGATGCTAAACATGGGGAGGATTATAAGTATTTATGTCCTTGTATTCTCCATTGTTGGGATCAATCCTTGCATTTTTCTCGGGAAAAAAAATAGTATTTATGTGTATGATAGTAACCCATCTATTTTACTTAAACCTGTGCACCAACTTTCTTGTAATATTTTCTATGTTTTATTAATTAGTGTTTCTAAAGTTTCCTATAATTTTTTTCCATATTTTATTAATCAACGTGATGTTTCTTTCTTTACTTGTAATATTACTTGGAAGTGTCATTGATGGAGTGATCAGATTCCTTTTAATCTTGATGGGGATGTTAATTGTTAGTTGTATCCCTACTAAATCAATTCTTTTGTTATTGTTTTCAATCTTATGAATTGTTGGTCCTTATTTCTTTGTAGTTATGTTTTCTCCTTTAGTAAATCCTGTTTTATCGATCATTAAATCCATCATTAGTTAGTTAAGGAAAAACCATGATTTCTTTCGGTTGGTGATAGCTTGAGTTTTTTGATGTCCTTTTAAAAATTGCTTTAACTTCACCGATACATATGATAATGTTCCAATTGTCTTATAGCAACTTCAGAGAAGTTAAAACGTGCTACTTGTTGGAAACATTTTCTTTTGTATATTCCAAAATGAGCACATAATAATTTGTTAGTAAATGATCAATATTACGATGCGTATTTTGATTTTTTTCAAATGTGCCTAATATTTATAATGTTTTTCTATATATAGTTTAATTTTGATTAGGTGTTTGTTAAGGAAAGGGAAGTGATCTCTGCATTACCTATAAGTTCCAGATCATATGCCACTATGCTTTTAACATTAGAAAGTATGCATGTGCTTTTGAATTCTTCTAAGGTGATTACAAAGCCCTATAGTGTTTAAAAACTATGGCTAGCTGCTCATACTTTGTGGCTGACCACTGGAGAGCCCACGGCTAGCCACCGATGTAGTAAGGCTGGCCGCTCATGCACCTGTGGGTGGCCGCTGAGCGCCCGGCCGGCCACCTAAGCGCCCAGGAGCACCCGGCTGGCCATTCATGTACTGTAGCTGGCCACTTGAGCACTTGCTTGATATACAAATTTTGTCAAAAAGTTTTAAATGGTGGCATTAGTAAATTGAAGCATCGTCTGTTTAGACTTCAAACAAAGATGTAACCCATGTGGTAAAGTAAAGAACAATGTGGTAACGTGAGCATTGTAATAGGAACGAAAGAGGAAGGGAGAGAGACTTAATTTGAAGAAGTAAAGGATAGCGGTAATTAAAACCATTAATGATCATGAAAACAAAGAGAAGCATAGCTCCTTTCTTTTTCTAAAATAAGCAGGATTTTAGTGTAGGTTGTTCTTCATTGTATCAACAAAGGATTGATGTCGTAGGAAAGTGCAGTCCTGGATTTAGAGGTATATCTGCAGAAACTCTGTGAATTCATGGTCAGAGAGGATTAAGTTTAAAATGAGCCTCCAGTCCAAAGACATTGAGAAAGTAGGGTCTACTACTGGTTGTACAATCATTGCAGACGCATAGATGGACAACAAATTTAGAGCATTGATTAACTTTTAATTTTGCCACCCTCTAGGACCCTTTTCCACAAATCTGTAAATGTCTCTTTATACTTGAAGAACAACAAATGCCTTGTGAATTTATTTATTTCTGCACTTTAAGAGTTTAGTCTAGGAAATGCTATGTAAATAATTATAGACAATGTTGTAAAAGTGGTTAGAATGGCACTTAGCGTTGGCCAGCCACAACCCTTGAGCAGCTAGCTGATCATTTTAATTTTCAATTAAATTCTGATCATTATCATCAAAACCCAATTTGATCAATAACTATCAATTTTCATTAATTGATCTTCATCACCAATGCATTTGGTAAGCATGCAGCAAAGAATATAGTAAGAAAACTGGGATTATGATAAGGAAACTGGGATTGATTAGGTGCATTATATGTAATGAACATTTTATCAAATAAAAGTTTCTTAGTTTCTTCATTTATGAAGAACTGATTACATCCATGCACATTCTTCATACATGAAGAATTCATCACAGTATAAAGCGCAAAAGATTAGCCTGACAAGTTTCTTTTTAAACCCTAGAGAAGCAACGCTATAGCGCTCTAGGTTCTGCATCTTTTGGGGTTTCTTTCTTTGTTGTTATCATCATCATCAACATCATCATCATCGGAGGGAACTACATCTTTAAGCTCAAATTTTTTAGCAAGAGAGGTGTGCATTTGTGAGTTTGTAGTTTCTCCAGTGTCTATAACATTTAATAACATGTGAGTTTTATATTTTTAAGGTTTAAACAAATGCAATTATACCATAGCAATGTTACCTTGAGAGACCAATGGAAGAATGACATTAGTTGTATACTGATGAATATTCAGGCCTTGTTCTTTCAGAACTGATGCTCCTGAGCTTTCACAAACTGGATAAGTCAGTAGATTTGATGACTTTTCTACATCCTCATGTTCGACACAATACACGATGGAGTATTTCTGTTGTGATTCTTTGCCCTTTTGTTTCGAAAGTTTGATCTGGATGATATATTCTTTTGTTTCTAGAGAGGAATGGATGTGATCAATATGCATCTAGCAAAAACATAGATATACTAATTATGTTCCTCACTCACCGGTAGATTAATGCTTTCATTGGCTTCCTAGAACATGCAAGTTAGACATGATTCATTTTAATAATAAGGTTAATAGTCAATCTTCTAAATAGAAAAATGTATGAATGTAGACGTGTCCACATCTGAATAATTTTGTTTATATGAACATTTGATCGTTGAGAACAATAACCATCTGATAACCAATGATATCAAATTTCAAGACCACACTTAAGTTTTTAAATGAGTGAAAGGCATACAAATATAAATAGGATCAATAGTTCCTCAGCTTCAAAATAAAAAAGGCAAAAAGATATAATTTTATCAAGTTTTTGTGGAAGGTTTCTGAAATTGTGTTGCTTATTTAAAATAAAAATAACACCCAAAGATATTTTTCTGGTTAAAGAAGTTCACTTAAAATAAATATAACATCAAAACGGATTTTTTGTTTAGAGAAGCAGTTGTATTCATCGTAAATATTTCAAAACAAACTCAGAACATTGATTATGAAGCAAAAACAGGTATCGAAAAATATAAACAATTAATTCACACATTATAAGTAACAAAAAAACAAAAACAAAAACAAAAACAAAAACTTTGGAAAGAATCATTCAAAGATTACATTTTCTAATTGGCTATCAAAGTATAAATAGAAATAATAAGATATAAAAATCTGACCAACCTTTGAAGGTATTTTCATATTTTCTGTTACTGTTAAGCCTAAAATTTGCTCAGCTATTTCTCCAAAAAGAGTTGCTGTGATAACACCACTTTTGTCACTTAGATTGACTTCAAATCGATACCTAGAAAGATTTGCGAAGATTTCAAAATACCACTGTAGAAAAATATAGCACTGTATAGGAAAAAGGAATCGAAACCATTCTATTTGAGTTAAATTATTAAACTACCTTGGTTCAGCTAATTGCTTTTCATTACAGAAATTGCAGGTATATTCATAATGATACGCAGCTATGGTTGCATGGAAGCACTTTTTGCATGCCATATATAGTAATTTTTTTGGACAATTTCCTTGAAGTTTATTTTGGCCTTAACAATAGCTCCCTAATCATGTACAAACAAATAATCATGTTACTTATACATCAAAACCTTAGAATATTTTAAAAGTGGAATAGTGGATGCATACCTTTTAAAACGGTAAAATATTGGCAACCAATGTAATATTGCTCTCTGTAGGACTGGGTTCAACCCGAACAAAACCCATGACCCGCCCGAATCTGAGGTGTTCGGATCAGGTTAATTGGAATTTTTTGTTACATCGGGCAGGGTTCGGGCTAGGAATTGGAAAACTCGAATTAACCCGACCCACTCGAATTAACCCGAATATACTTGTAAATATTTTATAATTATAGGGATAAAATTGGAAGTAGGGCAAAAAAAAGTTACGTAAGGACACATATACATATATATTTTTTATAAAACCATAATCTATCTCAATCCCTATCATAGTCAACAGCCTCTTTCTCTCTCTCTCTCTCTCTTTCTCTCACTACCATCTGTAACTCTCTGCCTCTCTCTCTTCAGTCTCCAACTCTAGCCAACAGCCTCTCTCCCTCTTTCTCTCTGCCATCACCAAGTCCAGCCGATAACCTCTCTCTCTCTACCATCTCCAACTCCATCCGATGGCCGTGATGTCCACTCTGCAGAACGACTCTTTAACATCTCTATCCCAGCTAGGGTTTCCCACCATCGCCATCACCGTCGCCGTCATCTCCCTCGCCCCCTTTGCTGTATGCATCCAAACCTTAAACTCATCCAACACTTGAATGCTGATTCGGTTCCCAAGTTTTCTACACTCTGCAATCCACACTTTGCAATCCATTCTCTGTAGCAAATCACGGCCATCTCCACCTTCACTCGGTTTCTTTGCAGCAAACTCTAACACTCTTTCTCTCTCTATCTCTCTCTGTCATTTGAATACTGATTCGGGTTCGGGTACCCACTCAAATCTGAGTAATTTGCTCGAGTTTGGATTCGGGACAAAAAATAATAATTCGGATATCTCGGGTTATGGTTAAAATAGGGTGTTCGGGTTCAAGTACACGACCCGGACACACCCCTAGCTCTCTGTAGGAATGCCCACATGGTGAGTATGTAGATTTGTGCCCTTATCCGTGACATAGTCTTCAATCATTTTTGTATTTCTTTTAACCCTTCGATAATGAACAAATAAATTAGTAAGTTAAAATGGGAAGAACAAATACAATATTTTATTTTTTATAGTAAAGTAAGGTAAGATAATGTATACGGTGCTGACCAATTTTTAAGACGCATAGCTTCAGCAATAGGCGGGTCAACAAGTAAAACTGAGTTGAAATATGGAGACAATTCAATTCCTATGATATTGAGACTCAATCAAGAATTCAATATATAAGATAAATGGTTTTATATAGCAAAGCAAGCAAGTTAATAGGAAAGGATGTTACCATTGAAATAGAACACTCAAAGACGTCGTCCTATCAAAATAGGAAAATTTTTGAGCTCATTTAAGAGAACTGTCTCTTCATTAACAATAAACTCTTTCCACATTGATAACATTACGGATTGCATGCTTTAGAGAGTATATAAAAAAAAAAAAAAAAAAAAAAAAGAGAAGAGGTTAATATGGAGAAAACAACTGTGTAAAATTAATTAAAAAATAAAAATGAGAACTTATCTCAACATATCATCAATCGAAACAAACTTTTGGACATTCGTAGGGCCATATTTTGTTGGCACAGCTTTGACAAGAAACGCTTTAACCACAATTCCGATGATATCTGTACGTGCATGCAAATAAGTAAGAAAGACAAAATTCTAAAGAAATAGGAAAAGTTTGAACACAAGTTCATCATTGCTCACCAATAATAGCATCTTATTTGTTCACATGCTGGCCAAGGTCTTGAAATAGAGTTAAGTCATATTGAATGGCAAAATGGTGATCTCATCATCTATTTCTTCAATGACTGTACCAACACCTATTACCCATTGTGTAAAGACATTAGCTGGTCTATATTTTGGATCTTTTATCTCTCTAATCTCTGCATTGCTAATGCGATACTTTTTGTAGGGTTGGAGTTTCGAGGCCATTGTATCAATTGCTCTATTAAACATAATTCCTTCAACCTTGGCTCCCTGCAAAGTGTCAGTCATAAAAATTGTAGTAAGAAAAAATTGTATGTACACACATTTAATAGAGCATAAATGCATCTAATAGAGCAAAAATGATAAAACAAGATATACAAATTTTACCAAAGAAAAGATTAAACCTTAAATTTTACCTGAACATCAGAAAAGATAACTTTGTGGATTTTCGTTGGGCTTTTCATAGATTGAATAGGGTTTAGCTTTTCTTCAACAATAATAGTAGCCACCCAAGGTTGATCGTCATTTCTCAACTTATCAATTGGAACAGTAGTCATGACATTAAAAAAATTGAATAAGAAACATATCAGGAAAATAAAATAGGAAAATAATGATTTCCAATTTCAAAGTACAAGTAAAAATATGGTAATATAATTCAAGTGGCACAAACCTAGAAAAAAAGATCTCTGAGTGTATTATTGTTGTGCCAGAAAAAATACTTCTTCATAAACTACATTACATGTTTTTGCGTCATTTTTTTTTTCATCAAAAGTAGGTGGAACAATGAAAACCCTTAGAGCTTCTGTAGTTCGTTGACTATATGAGAAAACAGGTTCTTTTAAATACAAACCAACATAATCTAATATTTGACCTTGAGATTTATTTATTGTCATGGCAAAACATAATCTAACTGGAAATTAAACTCTCTTGAATGAAATTCCATGCTTTTCGGTATTATGGCTATGAAGGGAAATTTTAGGTAAGAAAATAATTTTTCCCTTGTGTTGGCCAAAAGCTATTTCAGTAATAATCATACCTTGTCTCAATTCTCCACAAATTAACTTTGTTCCATAACAAAGTCCATCAGTTGGATTTAAATTCCTAAGAAGTATTATGGGATAGTTAGACTTTAATAACAACTTATGAGGAGGTAATCCCTTTGGATTCAAGGAATTTAAAAAATCTTCAAAATCTCCTTGGTGTCTCTCATCAAGAGTTTTATCAACACTTCTATAAATTTGCAAAAATCCAGGAGATCGCTTAATCAATAAATCGTTAATGTCATCGACGGCATTATGTTTTGCAGCTAAAATACATCTATTGATTATTTACATAGGATCTCGTGCATACAAGTTTAAATCTGTGAAAACACAATCGATCAACCTGTTGAATATGTTTAATTCATCAATAATAAAGAAAGTTAAAATGCAAAATAAGCCAAGTAAAAACTACAAATAATAATAATAATAATAAACCTGTTTAATGATTCTTCTTTTTCTATATAAGGAATAGTTATTTGATGTGGCAAACTGATATCATCATTTTCATCAACTTGTTCTCTTCCTTCACCTACTCTTGATAAAAATTCATAAAAAGTTGGATAAAAAATGGCTCTCATATTTACTGTGAGCCGAATTTTTTGAATCTCTGGCCATAAATGTGAGTTAAGAATTGATGACTCAATCAACATCTGTTTTGTTCCTTTTTCAATTACAGGTAATGTTTGTCTGAAGTCACCACCAAAAACAACTACGTTCCCACCAAATGGTCTATCAGAAGTCATTAAATCCTTCAATAATGCATCAAATGATTCCAATGACTCTCACCTGGCCATGGATGCCTCATCCCACACAATCAATTTGGCCTCAAAAATTAACTTAGCAACAACACTTTGTTTGCTAAGCTAGCAAATTTGGTTTTCTGATGAGTCTAAAGGTATTTTAAATCTTGAGTTAGCTGTCCTCCCTCCTGGTAAAATTGATGCAACAACCCCAGAAGTTGCCACTGCAGTAGCAATAAATCCTTGAGACCTTAAGGTTATTAAAAGAGCACAATACAAAAATGTTTTTCCGGTACCACTAGGACCATCTATGAAGAAAGTTTGTCCGTGAGCAGAGAAAACCTTTTCAAGGATGATGTCATATGCATGCTGTTGGTTATGATTCAACTTTTCACTTAACATCATATCTTCAGTTGCGATAGAAATATTTCGTTCACTCATGATTTCTCTCGTGAAATGTTTTTCATCCTCGATATCAATCTCATTTGAAACCAAATGATAATCCTTAAGATTTTTATCCATTTGCATCAAAGATGTTTTGATAGTCTGCAACACTTTCCTTTGGATATAAAAAGAATGATGCCCTGATTGAGCATAAGTCCTTTGCATATCAATAGATAAATCATCCTTGAATTTTTTCCAAAGGATCTTGGGATCATTTGGAGCACAATAAATAAGAAGAATGGCAAAGAGACACCTCAACGTACATGGCATCTGGAACTGGGATGCTTCGTGAAGAGTTTCTTCTATGTAATTATCAGGATGTAATAGTTCAAGTTCTAATGCAGTTTGCCTAAATGAATTTAATTTTTTTTCATTTACCATCATCAAATCATCATAAGAAGTTGGAGCCCTTGCATGAGAAAGGAGAAGGCGAAAATAATATCGTTCACTATCCTTTGGATCTATCAAAACCATTCTACCAATCACATTACCCCTCTCTTTCGCTCAAAGCATGTCCTAGTCTTTCTACTCCACACAAAGTATTCTAGAAATTCTTTGTACAAAATCTTTAGGTCTTGAGCCTTTTTATTTTGCTGGTTTATCCAAAAAAATTCTGTTAATGTTGTCCTAGCAAAGTGAAAATTCTCAGCAAGTCTAACCAAATTAGAAGTCTTATTAAACGACACAAACTGTTGACCATCAAGATGAACTTGAAGAGTATAAACAGCCGGACTAACTTGATTCAATTTAAATGCAAAAATTCTCCACATAGCTTCTGATGGACCTACCCATCTCGTATCTTGAAATTCTTTAATCTCATCTATTTCGGTACAATCATCCATGGACATAAAAGAGTATTTAACGACATCATGACCCTTCTAAATGTACTTGTACACATATTTGATCAATTTAATAGTATAACATATTTTTGCATTTATATGACAATCAAAGAGGGCCAAAAGATATGGATTATATGGAACAGTCCATCTATTATCCAGTTCATGATTTTTAATCCTAACTTTTTGGTCATTATTTCTCCTATGATAATGCGAATAACCATCATCTGCATGACAAGTACGGCCAATAAAATCCTTAGGGTAATGGTTCTTGCAACTTCCTGATTTCATACAAGGGCTAGTCTTATTCATCGAACCACATGGTCCATGAATCATGTGTTTTGTAACCAAGGAGTATAGGTATGGATGTAAGTCTGGATTTAGTATTTCGGTACAAACGATGCGATCATAGGCTGCAAGACTTAGAGGCTTTAAACCAAGTTTTAAAATGAGCAAAAGATGACAATGTGGCATGCCTCCTTTTTGGAACTCAATGACATAGACACATGTAGTTACCTGACCAAAAATTTGTATCTTAAACAATTCTACCTTAAGTAGTTCTAATTTCGCCCTAAAAACTCTTGCTAAAAGATCAAGTCTATCATTAGGAGTCTCACCATACTTTAAGTTTTCTTGGATTTCAGGCCAATTCGGGTTACAAGTCATTGTCAAAAAAATGTCTGATTTTCCATATTTTTGAACAAGCGCCATTGCATCCAAATACCTGTGCCTCATATCACTTCAGCCACCTATGAATGACACAGGCAAAACAACTGTACGACCTACATTGACCGCATTTGTTTGTCCAACAGACAAACTATCAAGGATGCCCTGCAATATTTCTATTCTAACTTTATCTTTTTTTTTCTATGAAAATCTAACCTACAGGTCTCAATCTTTATGTAAGCATCAACTACAAATTGTTGGAACACTCTCCCAGTATGTATAAGCATAGACTCATTGTTCTACCTCATTTGAAACTTATAACAATAATACTCTTTAACAGTAATACTGTTGTTACTGTTCTTGGCCTTGTCAACGCCTAAAAATTATAAGAAAAAATATAAACATTTAGCAAAAAAAGAAAAATAAAAAAATCATAAAAAGAGTGTACACTTAGTTGGGTAATGGAAAGAGAATCATAAAACATTTCACCTGAACTTTCAAAACTTAATAATTTATCAACTGAGTTAAAACTCACTGGTTCAATCATATCAATATCCTCGGAATGTTGATTTAGACCAATTCTTTTTCTTTTTTTTGCCCGTGGAATTCCAAGATGCCAACCAGTTTCACCTCATGGAAATAAAAGGGGATATTGCAGAGGATCATAATAGCCATAGTAATGTTTGATTTTATAACTTGTGTTTGAGAAACTATAGATTTGAATGTGCATAGTTCTATCAAAAGAATCACCTTCTTGTTCAGAAAAAATAGCTGCTACTTGAGAGACAGAAGGAAGATTGTATCTTCATTTGTCCAAACCAGGGTTTGCATTGAAGACAATTGTCTTTGTTCTCAATGTTAGAAATTTCTCTTGACTGCTTTAAAAATCTACAATATGGATTGTTTTCAAGAGTGCGCAAAAGCAGACTCAGAGTTTCCTTGTTTAATTTTTTCGATGAATCCAGTCTTCTATCTAGTTCTTCCTCGGTGTCAAAAATATAAAATTGAATTCCATAAGGTTTCTCAAAACCACTTCCATGCAAAGCATTTAACAAATGGTAAATTTGACCCTGTACTTTAAAAGTGTAAACACCAAATGATTTTGGGTCAACGTCTTATCATATTTTACACTAAACGAAGTAAAAGCAAGATGATTATTATAGGTTCTAATGTTTTTTCTAAATTACACAGATTGTTCTCCTATTCCGGTCAACAAGGACCAAAGATCATATGGCATTTGAGGACAAACCAGAAAAACTTCACCACCAGAGCAACAAAAATTAGGAGGTTCTAAATAAAATCTCTTCGCTCCACAATGTTGACAATATAAAGCAGAAGGAAGCCCCATTGCTTCAATTTGCAAATTATTTAATGAACCAGGTGTTTATTAGCACGTCCACGCATTTTTCATAAGAAAAAACCAATAATATTCCTTCAACTAACTACTTTAGAAGACAAAAACACAAACACAAAACCTAATGTAGGAATAAAATTATCCTAACCTCTAATAATACAAGAGCGAGAGTTATCATTGCATGTGCATTGAGCACCCGGCTGTATTACTATAGGTATAGGTGGCATGTTTTCTCGTAGAGGCTCCATAGATGTGGATGAACAAGCACCATACTGAAGAAGTAAAACTTTAGTTTCAATGCAACCATATGGAACTCTCCTAACATGGGTTCTATTATCACGAGTTTGATTAGAATCGGGACATGAACTAACCGATGGTAAAGGGTCATTTTTCTTAGAGTCTCCTATCTTACTACACAAATTAGAATTTGTTCTAAACTGTCGACAATCATCTAGCTGCACTTTTTTAGCCAACCGCATCTGCCTTCTCCTTGCTAAAATAATAATTTTTTTATCTGATGGCAACTCTGGATACTTTTTCCGACGCAAGGCATTTTTGTCCATATTATGCATGTAACTGAAGCAATGTTTGAAATGCCAACAATTACTGGTGTTAAAACCATTGTGGATCAACAATTAAAGTAAGACCAAAACAATGTTTGAAATGCCAACAATCACTGGGTCGAAACCATTGTGGATCAAGAATTAAAGCAAAATATTCATACATGTGCAACCAAAAAAAACAAAAAAAAACCCATCGAATTGAAAGGATAATGAGTATAATAACTAAAATAAATAGAAAAATACATGGACAGCAATTATAGAACAAGAAGACAACCACATGAAAAGTTATCAAGAACAGGTTGTACCTTCGATTAGAAGCACAAAGCAACACAAAGCAAGCCAACAATTTTTCAGAGGAAAATAGGTCCCACGAAAATTTCGCACAAAAAACAGCCAAACCTAAAAAACAATAATGCAAAATAAAACATGAAAAACCACACTAAAACATAATACCAATCCCACACAAAATACATAACACACACATAAGACGAATAAAGTGCAAAAACGAAAAAGCTTTCATGGTCAAAATAGACACTTGAAAGCACCAGAATTGTCAAAATCTTAAAACCCATATCATTAGGCTGCGTTGCATGCCTCAGGCCCATAGAAATTATAGTTTAAAGGGATTTATTCAAGCATTTCATAGGATGAGAAGTAGTTATAAGTAACCAAACAGTCATAAAACAAACTAAACAACTAGGTTTGGAATAATCGATAATCAATAATAATCAAGATAAACATTGAAAGAAAACACAATCAACTAATTACGCTAAGAGGTAACAAACCAAAAGCACGAATCCAAAGCATCAACAAAGAATCAAGCAAAGAACCCAAGCAAAAAACCAGAATCAAAGAAAAAACCAACAACAATATAGTTCTATCACCAATTTTGGAAAATAACCCCCAAAAAAAGCAAAGAGCCAAAATCAAAAACCAAAGAAAATCAATGAACGAATTTAAGAAGAAGCAAAAAAAATACCGGTGAATAACAAGGACAAACACCAAATAACACACAAAAAAAAAATAAAAGAGAAGAAAAAAATACCAGCCAACACATACACCAACGACGAAGAGCAGAGCAAAAACCCTAAAAAGAAGAAGCAAACTAAAAGCCCAAAAGCAATGAAAAAAACTATAAACCTTAAACAAAAGAAGCACACCTGAAATCCTTTCATACATCCCCATTATTATTACAGAGAGGAACACCACTCCGCCAATATGTACGGAAGATAAGAGGAGGAAAGAATTGTATTTTTTTTGTTGAAAAAGATCAGCAAAAAAAGATCAGAGAGATTAGATAAGAAAACACTGAAAAAGATCAGAGAGATTAGATAAATAAACATTTTCCAAACCCCTAAACAATAGAAAAATTGGGAGGAAAAATTATTTTTACTCAGGCCTCAAGTAGCAGATAGAAGCAGGGACGTGCAACCTGTACAACCTCCTGTCTTTCTTCAGAGAGACGTCTGTGTACCTCCTGTCTTTCTTCAAAGAGACATCTGTGTTTCTTTTTGCTATGTTTGTCCTTCTTTTTGGTGTCTTAAGAACAAAAGAATGAAGGCAAACACGACATTAAAAAGAGGATGAAAGGCGAGAGAGAGAGAGAGAGGGGATGGGCTTGTGCGATCACGTGACTTGACGACCACCACGTGACAGCACAAGCCCACTTTAAGGGTATACTTAGATAACTAATGAGTTTTACTTTAAATGATATCTTCTCTATTCCTTCTTATAATATACTTGAATTCGAGGTTTAGTATTAAAAAAAAGCATCAAATAAATAATTCCCACCTGTGAAACCAATGAGCCCAAAGGTCAGACTCATCATTGACCAGATTCCAGTTGGAAAGTCATAGTCTCCTCTCCCACGTTCTAGGGTCTTAAGCCTCAAAATCATAAGACCCTATTTGGACGATCCCAATTTGTCCTTTCAAACTCAACGTTTTCTTTTTCGAGACATGTACCATTTTGACCCAAAAAAATAATTAAAAAAAAAATTTCTTAAAATAATCTCTAAAAAAAATTCGGTTTCTAATTCAGGATTTTCACGTTTTGAAAACTCGACCAACAGTTTTGACATGTTGGTCGAGTTTTGAAAACTCGACAAATACTATTCATACACTATTCACAATTTGATTGAGTGTTCAATATTCGACTAATACTGTTCACACTAAAGGTTGATCAAGTTGAATAGTGCATAAATAGTATTGATCGAGTTTTCAAAACTCGACCAACAGTAAATAATATTAATCGAGTTTTGAAAACTCAACCAATCTATATCATTTTTTAAATATGTTTATTTGAAAGATTATTTTAAGAATTTTTTTATTTTTTAGGTTAAATCCGAACATTTTTCTTCTTTTTTCTGTTTTTTTTTTTCCATAAAAAATCTCAAAAAAAATCCTTCCACAAAAAAGGCAAATATGTTCCCCATATTTCTCCGCCAGCACCCCCTCCCGCAACTAGAGCTGTTATGACATTCGTATAATGTCACGGGTACCTGTGACACTACTCGGTCAAAGCTCAACTCGAGCCTAGTTTGACCGAGCTCGAGCTCGGGCTTAGACTTAGGCTCAAGTATCTCGGGCTCAAAAACCCGACGAACTATTCAAATTTTTTTAAAATATTTTTTATATATTAAATACCCGATGATATTACTCGATGATACTACCTAATGATACTATCCATAATACTTTGAGCTTGAACTCGAGCTCCAAAAATATAAATCTGGATTATGCTATCTAACGACACTATCCGACGATATTACCCGATAACATTTCGAACTTGAACTTGAACTCAAGAAATTCAAACTGGACAAGCTCAAACTCGAACCCACATAAAAAATACTCGAATCAAACTCGATATCATGATCCTCGAGCTCGACCTGGATGTCATGACACCCGCTGGACCTGGGTGTAGGGGTGTTCATCGATTCGGTTTTCGAATTCTTCGGTTATTTTGGTTCTGTTAATTCGGTTTAGATTTTTTTAAAAAACCGAACCAAACCAAACCGAATTCGATTAAATCCGAATTCAATCTGAACCGAATTCGAATTCGGTTTTCGGTTTGAATTCGAATTAAACCGAATTCAATTCGAACCGAATTCAAAATTCGATTTTGATTCGAATTCGAATTCAAATTAAACCAAATTGAAATTTGATTTCGATTTGAATTCGAATTCGAATTAAACTGAATTCGAAATCAGTTCGAACCGAATTCGAAATTCGATTTTGATTTGAATTCGAATTCAAATCAAACCAAATTCAAAATTCGATTTCGATTCGAATTCAAATTAAACCAAATTCGAATTCAAATTTTCAGAAATCCCTGTAGATTATGCTTGCCCCAATCAACATTGCTGTAAGATTTCAAAGAGACTTGAGATGCATTATCATAACCCCAATCAAAAGTCTTTCAAAGAGATAAATTCCTACATAAAAATTAATTCCCATAATCCTGCAATTAATAATGCAAGCATCATTAGGCAAACCAAACATGCATTTGACAATTCCTACATTGCTGATTAGCCTCTTTGAAAGACTGTAGTACCTGTACCAAGCATCATCAAGACTAGGGGTATCATGAACTTAAAGTTAATGTGACAAGCATATTCAAACCACACAAATAAAATACAATACAGGAAACACTTCTAAGGCTAAACAATGACATGAGAATACATGCAGATAACATAGTTATATACAATCACAATAAAAAAAATCTAGCTCCCTCCTTTGTCCCAGCTTCAGCAAAAGTCTCAAACCTTCCCCATTTGAAGTTCTTGTTGGAGCAAATGCAGTAAAATAGAGCATCTATACAGCCCCCATGACAGTCACTAATAATCCCCATGAATGGTGCAGCCTGCAGCCAAGTAAACAAAGTATTTAATGAGAAATACAGGCAAACAATGTTAGGTAACCTATATCATTGGCACCACATTAGAAGCATTGTTTTTGTTGTAACAGAAGCACAATTCATACAAATGCAGGCAAACACTGACATCCTTCCAAATTTCATATATCTAAAAGCCAAACCCTTTAATCTTTCTCAGACTAAACATGTAACTTTATTTTTTTTGAAACATTTGTTCCTCCCAAATGCCTCTTCAAGTTCCAAACATGTAACTTTATTTTTTTTATGGGTTCAAAATAATGAAATAAAATTAGATTCCTCTTATAATTTATAGTTCAAATAAATACTAACTATTTTTTTTTTAATTTATAGAACAAATCCCCCTTTTTATAAGGAGGTTATTAAAAATTTTCTATATTTTAAAACAAAACCTTATAGTTCTTAAAATACTTGGGGAAAGGAACCTAAAACCTTTTCAAAATTACAATGGGGGCACTTGCCCCGAGTCCCCTAACACAAATCTAACCCTACAACGACTAAAATTATACATTTGATCACACATGAAGAGGACAATGCAACTGAAGTTCTTTGCCTGTAAAATGAATAAGTTTGGCAAGAGACTTATCATGAGTCAATGTCAATTCAAAAATTATGAAAAATCAAAGTGATGGTGAAACATATTCTTAGAAGAAAGTAACATTCTTAAAAGAAAGTAACATGTCAACCATCAACCAACTCCATCAATGAAGAAAAAACAGTTCAGCCACATTCAACAAACAAATATGCTCATAGATGGCTCAACTTCTAAGTTGTAAAAACTTAAGTATGCTTTTAAAGATTACCATATAGCAAAACCAAATAACAACAAAGTCTCCTCTTTCAGACCCACAAATGAGCTGACTAAGCTCATTTTACGATGAATCATATTCAGATCCTTTTAGTTCTTCTTGAAATGACTTGTGAAGCTGATATGCCCTATTACACATAAACTTCAACCTTCAACCCTTAAATTGTACTCAAGATTTTGGGTCTTCCTTAATGAGCAAAGACGAAAGAGTATACTTAGTCTTTAAACTGAGTTTGGGCTTGTCTACAGATAATCAATCAGCACTTAAACAATTCTAGTCTTGGTTCAGCTCACATCTGATGCAACCTTTTGCAACTTAAGCTACTAGTTTTACCATTTCATACTGTTCATATTAAAGTACATCAAATGTAAAACTGCTGCAAGGCTAAAATAGAGAAAACAACAAAAGGAAGTATACCGAAATAGAGAGCTTTTGACAAAGTATTCAAGTTGAGAAGATCTCTAAATTTAAGACATTTACTAGGAAAATGCCATAAAATTCATGATATCCTCTTGACACAAGGCTGCATAGCCCAATTCACAAGTATTTCTACCCAAATCAGTAAAACAAGGCACATAACTCCCTGCAGTTCCCTTAGTCAGTGGCAAAACAGAAAGGATTAGGTTTATCATTTCAGATCTAGGCAATAGAGCACAGTCTGTCAAATTGTCAATAAATTGATGATCAGAACCTGACACCTCACTAAAAATGAGGATGTCACAAATATTATGTGGCCTCGAGAGTTTCAGAATGTTCCTACCTCACTAAAAATGAGGAAGTCATAAATAGTTGCTATAGAACAAAAATGTCAGTAGAATAAAAATGGTTTCTGCAAAAACCAATATTCACCGGATAATAAAGATCATTTTCACATTGCCCATAAGATACCAAACAGTGGAGGAACAAATGGTTTCTTAATTAAATATCATTGCCCATAAGATACCAAACAGTGGAGGAACAAATAGTTTCTTAATTCAATACCATAGTAATGCATAATGCAAGAAATACAGCTTTAACTATGAATGCCATTACTTCCCAAATAAGTCCAGTTAACAGAAAAAAAGAAAATTCTTGTTATAAACAATTGTAAAAGTTACTAACCTTAAGAAAATCAAGGGTACTAGGAACATCCACTCCTGAAATCTTGAAAAAAAAAATATATTACATGATATCAATGCATACACATAATATAGATGCTATATCATCAATAAAAAAAGGTCCAGCTATCTTCCCCTTTATCCATTTTGGTACAGATAATTTTCTTTAATTTTTTTCTATAAAGGAATGTTAACTAGACCAACAAAACAGTTGCAACAACATTTTATTTCACAGTTAACAACATTCTATAGTTGCATTTGTTTTGCTGATATGAAAATGGTATATACTAAAGGGGTCTACTTGTGATCATGAAAAATGGTACTAGTTTGCTGCCTATTTTCTATGTTTGACAGTCTTCGTAGCAGAAATTGTATGAATTAATTGGCTTTGTAAATACAGGAAAGAAATGAGCATTTTAGAAAAGAACATATAATTTAATAAGTTGAGTATCTGTAGTAAAGTTACCAAGATCATCAAGATGAGCTAGCAAACAATAAAGTTACATTCTACAATAATAAGTTACCTTCTGCAGTAAAGTTATCAAAATGAGCTAAATATCAACAACGGTTGATTTAGACATTGATTGTTTAACTTCTGCAATAAATTACAAAAAAAAAAGGCATTACTTTTGTATCATATTGATTATTCTACTTCTGCAATAAACAAAAGTATTACCTTCTTCGAACTTTTCAAGATTCTCAATATTTTCTTCCACATTAACCGGAGATCCACCTGAACGGAGCCAATCTTGGGTACATATTAATGCTTGTACAATTTTAGGAGTTAAAGAACTCCTAAAACAATCAAGAACTCTTCCTCCAGTACTGAAAGCAGATTCGGAGGCAACCGTGGAAATTGGAATGGCTAAAACATCACGAGCAAGCAAAGATAATATAGGAAATGCTGGACCCTTTTTCTTCCACCAGCCCAAAACAGTAAATGTTGGACTTTCAAGATTATCTTTGTCTTCTTCATCATCCTCAGTCAAATATCTATCTAACTCTGTCTTAGAGTCCCTCATGGCACCAGAATCTGTCTTTCTCCTTTTTAATTCAGCCATGTGTTTTTCTTTTATTCTTTGCATAGGATCACTATCACTAACATTAGGGCACAAATGTGTATCTACTGAAATTAGACCCAAAGAAGTGGAAGACAATGAGGATGAAGAAGATGAAAATGCAACTCTCCTAGAAGGACGATCCGAGTGAATTCTCTTATACTCATTAAACAACTCATACAATGCATCCTTTACTTTTTCAGCCAATTTTCTGCCATCTTTTTCACCATACATATTACAAAGTACAATGTCACAATAATCAAATTTGGTCCTAGGATCAAGTATACAAGCAATAAAAACCAGCAAGTTAAACTTTTCAATATTGCCCCAATATTTATCAAATTTTTTCTTCATTTTTGATGCCATGTCTCTAAAATGATCATCTTCACTTGAAAGACATTCTTTCAAAATTCTATAAATACAACTAATGTCATCTAAATAAGAGTTTGCAGTAATATATTTTGTACCGGAAACTCTCAAAGTGAGAACATAAATTAAAATGCCAAAAAAAAACAACCAATCTTTTGACATTCTCCCAATCCCAAGACATTGGAACCCCAGGTTTAGTGCCATGATTTTCAAGATCCTCCCAAAAAGAAGAATCCTCCATATCTAACCTGTCAAATGCCCTTTCATACATCTGAGCCACACTCAACATCAAATAAGTAGAGTTCCATCTTGTAGCAACATCCAAACATAAAGATTTGCTGCAGTCACATTTTTCTAAATCAGCAAAACCCATGAATTTTTTCATCCTAGCAGGTGATTGTCTAATATATCTAACTGCTGCCTTAACACTTTCAAATGACCTACCAAGATCCCTTAGGCCATCTTGAACAATTAAGTTCATAATCTGAGCAATACACCTAACATGCATCCATTTTCCTTGTGAAATGCATAATCCTCCCCAATTGACACACTTTTTTTTTCAGATATTCAAGTGCTACATCATTAGAACTTGCATTATCAACTATAACAGTGAAAATATTTTGCAAACCCCAATCAACCAAACACATTTCAATCGTCTTTCCAATGTCTTGACCCTTATGACTGGATATAGGACAAAAATTTAACACCTTTTTTTTTTGCAAATTCCAGTCACTATCAATGCAATGAGCAGTAAGACACATATAATTAATTCTTTGCAGAGATGTCCAAGTACCAGTGGTTAAGCAGACTCTGAGAGCTGTATGTTTGATTTAAGACTTAAGTTTTGCCTTTTCATCAAGAAACAACTGATAACAATCCTTTGTTACTGTACTTCTAAATGGAATTACAAGTGCAAGCTGAATTGCTTTCATACAACCTCTAAAACCCACATTTTGCACAAACTTAAATGGAAGTTCATCAATAATGATCATTTCAGCTATAGCTCTCCTAGCAACTTGTTGATCAAATTTCTATGCTAATAAATTAACCTTTGTCTCTCCTTTGTCTTCATTTATGGAAGTATTATGAGACAATTGAGTCTGGTTGATAGGGTTTGAAGTACAAATTCTCATGTGATTCAACAGAGTGGAAGTCCCACATGACTTGGATGCACAGTTATACTCTCTACCACAATAATTACATGTACACTTTTTCCTACTCTCAGCATCTACAAATTCAGTAAAATGTTGTCAAACAACTGACCTCTTATTATATTCTTTGCGTTTTCCAGCACTCTTCAATGTAGTATTGCTTCCTGTAGACCCTTGGCTTTCACCTTCGGCGCTTCTACTTTGACCTTGGCATGTTTGAACTATAGGATTGATCTCATTTGATTGAGACATCTTAACCACCACCTGCACCTCTACAAAACCAGAAAAACAATGTTATTGGAATCTGTCAAATACAGAGTGCAGAGAGTGAAGATTGTAGAGAGTGAACTAATACCTGATGTTGATAGTTGAGTCGATATGAGAGTAATGAGTGCAGAGTGTAAAGAGGAGATAATGGCCGAAGATGACAGTAAGACCAAGACGATAGATCATAGATGCAGAGGACAGAGAGTGAAGAGCAAATGCAGACAAAGGTCACATCGAAGAGGAGATGATATATGAAGACTGAAGTGATTTCGTGAAGGGAAAAGGTGAGTTCGCGAAGACAGAATAGGGTTGGGGTTTGTGAGTTCGTGAGAGCTAGGGTTAGGGTTACAGGAGATGAAGGTCGAACAGTATATGAGAGTGAGGATAAGATGAGGGTGAAGACGAGACTGAAGATGAGAGAGCGAGAGACTATCAGATGACAGATCAGACAAAAATCGAAGTCACACAGCACACTGTTAGATGAGAGTATAGATGAGAGAGATGAAGATCGAAGAGGATATGCAAAAAAGATGAAGATCGAAGATCAAAGACCGAACTGAAGTGAAGAAGATGCAGACGAACACGAACTCACGAACAGATGCAGACGAAGTTGAGTTGAGATGAAGATCGAAGTTAAGTGATGAATCGAAGTCAAAGATCGATTGATCGAGTTCAAAATTAGATTGACATCGAAGTTTAGATGCAGATGAAGACTATAATCGGATGAATATGCAGACGTAGGGGAGATGATAAGAGTGAAAAAGGGAAAGAAAAAATGGGTTAGGGTTTCATTCGGCTGATTTTGGGAAAGTGAAGTGAGACTGAGGGTGTTCGATCGAGATTCAAGAGATTTGATGTTTTTCTTTTGTTTTTTTACTAAAAAGTTATAAAATGACACTTATGCTCTTTGAGATTTAACTTACATCTCAGATATTTAAGGGACATTTTCGTACTTTCGTCGGAATAAAAGATACCCTAATTTGAAGTCCGAATTCGATTCGGATGAAAATCGAATTCGAATTTAAATTCAGTTTTCGGTTCGAATTCGAATTAAAAATTTCAATTCGAAATTCGATTCGAAAATCGAATTTAAAATTCGATTCGAAAATCGAATTTAAAATTCGATTTTAACTAAAAATTAATTTAAAATTTAAAAACATAATTCGAGTTTAAATATTTAAATTTAATCGAAATTGAATTGATCGAATATTCTAGTAAAATCCAAAATTACACACCCTAGCGTGTCATAACACCCGCCGCAACACCCTCCTCTCTCTCTCTCTCTCTCTCTCTCTCTCTCCATTTTAACATGACTCTTTCTTTTCAATTGAACAAATTCCGAGGTTTTCAAAATTTCGTTCTCGCTTAGGTCAAAATGAGTGCTGTTGGATTGGACATCGGAAACGAGAACTGCGTAATCGCAGTCGTCAAACAACGTGGAATCGATGTATTGTTGAACGACGAATCGAATCGTGAAACGCCGTCCGTCGTTTCTTTCGGCGAGAAACAGCGATTTCTCGGCTCCGCGGGAGCTGGTTCTGCCACTATGAACCCTAAATCGACAATTTCACAAATCAAGCGTTTGATCGGTAGAAAATTCAGACAACCTGATGTTCAGGAGGACCTGAAATTGCTTCCCTTTAAAACGTCCAAAGATTCTAATGGGGGGATTTTGGTGAATTTGCAATACCTAGGTCAAATGCAGAGTTTTAGTCCTGTTCAGATTTTGGGGATGTTATTAGGGCATTTGAAATCCATTGCTGAGAAGAATTTGGAAATGCCAATTTCAGATTGCGTAATTGGGATACCCTCGTATTTCACTGATTTGCAGAGGCGCGAGTATTTGAATGCTGCATCCATTGCTGGGCTGAAACCCTTGAGATTGATTCATGAGTGTACTGCTACAGCATTAGGGTATGGAATTTACAAGAATGATTTTTTGAATTCGGGTCCGACCTATGTTGTTTTTGTCGACATTGGGCACTGCGATACGCAGGTTTGTGTTGCAGCCTTTGAAAATGGGTATATGAGGATATTGTCTCATGGTTTTGATAGTAACTTGGGTGGGAGAGATTTTGACGAGGTTTTGTTTGGGCATTTTGCAGCACAGTTTAGGGAGGAGTATAAGATCGATGTTTATTCGAATGTTAGGGCATGTACTAGGTTGAGGGCAGCATGTGAGAAGGTGAAGAAGATTTTGAGCGCAAACCCCGAAGCACAGCTTAGTATAGAGTGCTTGATGGAGGAGAGGGATGTGAAGCTTAGTATTAAGAGGGAGGAGTTTGAGAAGTTGTCATCGGATTTGTTGGATAGGGTTTGTGTTCCTTGTCGTAAAGCTATAGCTGACTCTCGTTTGCACGTGGACAAGATCCATTCCGTTGAGCTTGTTGGTTCGGGGTCTAGAATACCAGCTATTACAAGACGGATAGCTTCTACATATGGTAAAGAGCCTAGAAGGACATTGAATGCGAGTGAATGTGTGGCACGTGGTTGTGCCCTGCAGTGTGCAATGCTCAGCCCAGTATTCCGTGTTAGAGATTATGAGGTTTGCGGTATTACCTTAGAATCTTTATTCATATAGACATCCTAATTTTTCTAGCTCTTTGAGAGAATTAACGATTTCTCATTTCAAGTTTTATTGTTGCATAATTTTCCCCCACCAGGTAACCTTTGGTCTTTTTGAGTATGACTCTGCATGCATCCTTGAGAAGTGGTTTTGATTTAGCATAATTTTGTGTCTTATCCTAACTGTGCATCTTGAAAGACCACTCCCCTCGTCGGGTGCCCCAAAAGGCCAAAACTCCCAATCCTTGAAACAAAAATCCTTTGCACTTGTAATTAGGCCTAACATTAAAAGACCCTGTACTTTGTTCTCCCGAAGAGATACC
Organism: Dillenia turbinata; assembly: GCA_037126225.1. Taxonomy (NCBI): domain Eukaryota; kingdom Viridiplantae; phylum Streptophyta; class Magnoliopsida; order Dilleniales; family Dilleniaceae; genus Dillenia; species Dillenia turbinata. The sequence goes on along the minus strand of JBAMMX010000023.1, from coordinate 14,638,072 downwards.
ATGTGAGGGAGGCTCGTACAATTTTCTTCTTCACCTTGACAAGCTGGTCGCTTCACATTCCAGCTTATTTTCATGAGGATAAAGAGTTATAACCCCACTTAAGATGCTCCCAATAATCTACAAAACAATCCATTTCTTTCTCCACACCGTTGGCAGTTATAGATAGAAGCTTTATTTGATCCCTCTTAAGTTGCTTCAAATAATAATCTACAAAACAAGTCATCTTTCTTCCTTGACAATTTGGCATGTGTAGACAACAGTTGTACTTAACTCCTCCTAAGATGCTTCCGGTAATAATCTACAAAACAATTAACCCGTTGCTTTCTTTATATTGATGGCACTTATAAGTAGAAGATTTGTTCCTGTTTACTTCCAATAATTATCTACAAAACAATTAACTCGATCCTTTCTTGACACTGTTGGCTCTTATGAGTTGAAGTTTTTCATTTGCTACATAATGACAAACAAACACGTACAATCAAACCATCCACATCATAAAGGGAGGTTGAATTGGAGAAGACTACACTTATTTGATCCCCTTTTCAGTCAACAATTGCCTAAAAGTTGTGGATTAGTGGGTTTTGCCTATAAGTGTTGTCTTTTCCTGCTCAACCTCTGTTTATGATATGGATGTGGTTTGATTGTGTGTATTTTTTGTCATTATCTAGAAAAAAAAAAAAAAAAAAAACTATTGTAGCTCTCTATTCACTCTTTTTTTTTTTCCTCACTCTAGGCTTCTTGCTCTCGCAGATTCATACATTCTTCTTTATCTTTCTATGTTTCCTGCAAGATTAGAGCAGCACCACATTCTTTATGAAAGCCGACCAGTTTCCTGTTTGTTCCTTCCATCCTCTAATATCTTAATGGTCTGATTCTTAAACTTCACATCCTCAACTCTATTAGGTATTGGCAAATTTGGGCTTCAGGCAGCCTGTGCAGTTAGAGTTAGAACTGTGATACACATTCTATCTGAAGAAGATGTGTTTAGAATTCTAGTCTCCCATTAAAGCACCCGAAACCTAAGGGCATTAGAACTGTGAGTTCACGGAACAAAGTGAACATTCAAATTAGATAAAAGGAGGACTAGAGTGAGAAGAAAGGGATCTTTACAGGATACTTTATCTTCCCTTCTTGTGCTTCATATTTTCCCGTCTTTCATTCTGATAATTTCTCTTTGTTTTGAAATAAGAAAATTTGGGTCCAGATCTTTAACCTGTAACTTTTTTTTTTGGGGGGGGGGATATATTCAGCTCTTTATACAATTCCCATTAGTTCTGCAGCATTTATGGTGTATTGTGGCAGACACATTATATTTTCAGTTACTTTTGGGCTAAATTGATGTGGTAAACTGCATCTACGGATTTAAGAGGATCTGTTCACACTCAACAATGAGAAATATAAAATGAACCAATAATTTGCATATTTGGGCTTATTGATTGCCTATTGTTTGTCATTGTTATTCTGATGGAGGTCCTGAATCCAAATCTAACACTTTTGAGTTTAACAACATGTGACATGGTATCAATTCAGAAAATCAAATGATCATGTTGTTTGCTAAAGTAAAATTGGACGAGATTTCCTCCCATCTTAGTTGGGCACAATTTTGGACATGGGTGGAGTGACAATGAAGGGTAGCGTTCAGATTTAGATTTGTGCTTTTTTTTTTGGGGGGGGGGGTTCTGCTTCAATAGCAATTTCTCTTATGTTTAAGTGGCAGGTTTTATTTTGTTGATATAGCAATTTAATATTATTAATTGCTTTGTTCTTTTGCATGGAAATTAATGGCTTAAGTTCCATCTTTGATGCTCAGTTTTGTGACTTTTCCAAGTGCTTGGGACTTTTATCTCATTCTCTGATATCTGGGTAAATGTTTTTATTTTCAGGTTCAAGACTCTTTTCCTTTCACCATTGGTCTGAAATTAGATGAAGGTCTAATTTGTACACTGTCAAACGGCATGTTGTTTCGAAGAGGTCAATTATTTCCAAGTCTTAAAGTGGTTACACTGCATAGAACTAGTACGTTTCATATTGAAGCTTTCTATGCTGATCAGAATGAATTGCCCCCAAGCATATCTCCTGAGATCAATTGTTTCACGGTATGGCTACAATTCTTGCACTTTTTTCAATAGTTATGTGAAATTCTTTGTATGTTTTTTAGGGAAAAGATTGTGGGCCTGTTTGGGAAACCTCAATTTGTGTCAATTTGACTCAATTTATCTCTACTTTGTTTCATTCTACCTGTAACATCTTTCAACAAAAGTAGAAAAAGATCTTGGTAATTCTAAGAGCCCGTTTGGCAGAGCTTTTTTTTGACTTATCTTCTCCTTTTAAGGAGAAGATCTGTCAAACACTATTTTGGAGAAGTTCTTAAAAAAAAGTTTTTTTTTTTTTTTTTTTTTTTAATGAAAGAAATGGAGTTTTAGCAAAAGCTCCTTGAAGGAGCTTCTGTTTCTCTCTTTTTTAAACTTTAGTTTTTTATTTTTTTTATTCCTTTTATATCCCCACTTAAAGAATATGAAATCTCAAATATGTCCATATCATAAATTCATTTACCCTCATATCCTCTCTTTTTCTTTAATTTTTACTTTTTATTTTTAATTTTTTACTTTTTACTTTTAACTTTATTTAAAAGCTATGAAATAAGTTTGTTTTTAAAATTAAAATTACCAAACAACTTTTAACTTTTTTTAAAAAACTCTTAATTTTTACTTCTCCTAATAAGGAGAAGAGAAGCAAAAAATAAGCCCTACCTAACGGGCAATAAGTAGAAGTCAAATTTCTCTATGAAAGCAGCTCAAATTTATCATTATGTTTAATAATTTTTTGCATTGACAATCTCACATAACCTCAGTTAAGCCTAGCCAGACTTTCTCAAATGGGCCTAGTATTTTCTAATTTGGGCGATAGAGCTTTGATGTTATGATGTATTGCTGAAGTCAGATTTCTAAGTCTCATAGATGATGTTTATGTGTATTCTATTTAATGTTCTCTTAAACTTGCGGCTCTGTTTTTCATTCTTTTTTTATTTTTCTGAATTGAAAATCTCACATAACCTCAGTTAAGCCTAGCCAGACTTTCTCAAATGGGCCTAGTATTTTCTAATTTGGGCGATAGAGCTTTGATGTTATGATGTATTGCTGAAGTCAGATTTCTGAGTCTCATAGATGATGTTTATGTGTATTTTATTTAACGTTCTCTTAAACTTGTGGCTCTGTTTTTCTTTCTTTTTTTATTTTTTTTTAAAGGAAAAAAAAAAAAAACAGAGAAAGCATAAAACATTATTTTTGTTAGCCCTTGGAAGGTATTGGAAACCTTTTAAGTTATTGTTACATTGGACAGTTATCAAATTTAAGATCTGCTGGCTCAATATTGAACTGTGCTCTATACCAATTTGCATGTGCACTTTCACTAAAGTGTGGAAACAAATGCATGGGATGGTTAAGAGCGCTAGTTAAGTACCATTTCCCAACTGTTGCAAGCGTTGCAACAAATCATGAGGCTTGAGTTTGTATCAGATTATCATCATAGTCAAATGATAAGCAGGTTTGCAGAGCTGCATGAATGTATTTTAAGTGAAAGCAGCACCTGAAGGTTTTTATGGTTCTAAGAATTGGTTAAGCACAAGTCTTAAGTGATATCAGTGTGTTTTTAAAGGCTATGGGGATGAAGGTGTTTCCATGGGATTGTGAGCACTCTTTTGGTAATATTTTCAGTTACAATTATCATCCATGAGATGAATATCGGGTGAGCATGCATGTTAACTTGGTATTTACTTTGTATTTGCAGAGGAGATGGAATAGAATAGTTGTTTCAAATGAGGGGATTCATCTACAAACTTGAAATATACAGATACAAGAACTATAATTATCTCAAATTCCATGGCTGTAGATAGCTTTGAATCAATTAATAAACAAATAAATACAATATAGTTGTCCAATTGATTATATTGTGTGGGTGGCACATGTAAGACTTATTTCCAGAGATCCGTTACTAAAGTTTTTATTATCCATAAAGGTACATGATAAAAGTCTGGTATATTTTTGAAATTCTTTGTGGAACTCTATACAAATGGTACAATGTACAAACAATGGGTTACTGGGGCTAGGAGCCTACTTTGGATTGCTATTTTCTAATATCCACCAATTTGAAGGAAAATGATTATATTTGGGGCCTTAAAATGTGTTTGAAAGCTTGAAAAGATAAGTAGTAAGGGCTTCATAAAGGAAGAGGAATGGAGGGAATGGAAGTATTTTGGATGGGGATGCTTCCCTTTAATGCGCAGAGGGTACTGGAGAAAGGAAGATTTTAGTTTATGCCTACAGTCACTAAATATAGAAAATGAAGTCAGAAGTATACAGGAAAAACATCTTCCAGTGCCTTCTCATTTCTCCTGCCCTATCCCTCTTGGCCACTTCCTTCACCCCTGAAGTGATGTGATCATCCGATCCCTCCACTCACCTCGTTGCATAAAAAACTTGCTCACACAATTAGAGAGACTTTTTTCTCTCTTTGCCTACCTTCTGTTATTCCCATCCTTATGAGGGCAATATGGTCTTCAAAAAGCTTATGAGAAATAAAATAAAATAAGACATTGACTTCAAAAGTGTTGTGGTTTGAGTGCGACATCCAAAGGATGTATTTGTTGCCAATATTATTCCTTGCATTTCAATGGAAGTTGATGAGTATATCTTGTTTGCAACTTCAGCTTGAGTTCCCCTCTTCACTTAGATATTAATAAGTACTTTTAGATTATTCATTTATTTAATTTAACTCAAGAAATGACTTTAGGCCTATAAGTTTAATCACTAATTTGTGTAGAGTTAAGGTTCTAGTTCATTGGCTAAGCCAAGTTTGCAAGGAATCCCTCGCCCCCCCAAAAAAAAAATCATTCCGAGTCTTGTAAGAGATAAATTTTGGATGCAGTTTAGTGGGTGGTGAGATTGTGGAGATGGAAAGAGGATGCATAGAAAACTTCTTTTTAAGTTAGATTTTGATAAAGCTTAATGATACTGTGTGTTGAATTTATCTAGAGAGTTATGTAAACAAAGATTTTGGAGAGGAGATGGATGAGAGGACACTTAGGTTCTGTGGTGTTCTTAAGTGATTGAATGTGGTTTAGATCCTCTAGGTGGACCAACCGGGAGAGTTTTTATCCCTTTCTATGCATAGCCTTATGGCGGGAAGTCTTTAATGGGGGTGACAGTGGCTTTCGATGACACATGGTTGACATAAACATTGCAAGGAAGACGTTAGTAACATGGTCTTTTCCCTGGTAAAGAAGAAGAGATTTAATTTAATAACACATCATATATAGCCATTATTTAAGTCTCATATAATTTAGAGGGTTATATTAAAAAAGAAGGGGCAAATATTAAGTCCTGTTAAGTAAAGTTTATTCAAGAAAGGCTTTGCTTTTCAAGAATTAACACCTTATTGTGAAAGCCTATGCTGTCGCAGAAAACAGACAACTGGACATGTCAAACTTCCAGAAACTAGGACATGGACATGGTTAAGGCAGGGGCACAGTGAAAAGATAATATATAGATTCATGATAAAGATAATGTAGCACTAGAGAAAAAGGCATTTTATCTAACACATGGAACACAGTTGACTAGAGAAGGCAAATAAGGCTCAAACTTTGTGCTATGAAGCCGCTGTAAGAGAAAGTAATAAAGGAGGAGAAGTGAGAACAAAGAACACAAAGTGGTGTAAAAAAAAAGGCATAAAGCTATGAAGACCAAGAAGAGAATATCTTCGAAAAGTTAAGAACTTTTGTGCTGAGAAGAGAAAAGAACTCCTTTGTTGCACATGAAGAGAAAAGAGTACAAGAGAAAAGGCACAATTTTGTTGTTGTTGTTGCACATGCAGTGAAAAGAGTACGAAAGAAAGGCACAATCTTGGGAATTAATATATTGTTATTGTTGTTATTATTATTATGAGTGATATATATATATTTTTTTTTCCTAGCAATACACTCTTTATGATGTGAAATTCTCAAAATAATCATAAGATTTTTCAAAGGTCAATAGGGCCCTTCAAAATTGAAAAAGAATTCTTAAAAAAAAAAAAAAAATCTCTTTTTGGATCCTTTCTTGTGTTCAAGGACATGCCTCCAAAGATTCCCATGCATGTCCTAGCCATGCCCATAATTTCAAAAATAACAAAAAAAAGACATTCCACGTGGTATATCCGAGGGTTCCCACATGTCCAATTATTGGTCCTTATATTGCAGTTGGTGCTTCATAGGTGATAGCTTGTGTTGGTGGTGCCTTGTCCCGTATTGAAGATCCTTGGAAAGTTATTGGATACTCATTTAGCTACAAAATGGTAACTCATTATCTAGCTTTTTTGGGTGAGACCATGTGGTGTAGCATGTGGTATTGGAGTGTACCCATGTCCCTATTCACATGTAGGTGGGAGCACAAGAGTGCGTCCAGCATGATTTACAATTGATAATCATGGGGTGCTTGCGACTGAACTCAATTGAGATCTTACATCCCTTCCAAGCCAGGACACTAGTGTATGGGTGTAGGAGTCTGTTGAGGGAGGGAGGATAGTGAGGAGCCTTTGTTGATGAAGAGTGTCATATCCACATCAGAACCCATGGGAATGATCTTGGGTGTTTGTATAGGACCAATGATACTATTGTTAATGCAACGCAATGGGTGTTGATTAATCCTTTTAGATGAGCTTGGTGGTGTTGCATATCTTATTAATTCTAATATAAAATTATTGTAGATTGATATAAATGATCAAGTTTATTCTTTATCATATCTTTTAGGAACCCGCCACATATGATGTTAACGCATGGCACATGCTGGAATACCCATATGATTTGTCTTATCCCAGCTCTTTATATTATTACTTTCTGTATTTGTATGCTGGTATATACCTCAAAACAGGGCATTTTTTCTCGTAAGCTGATAGTTTTAATTGTTGTAGATTGGTCCATTCCAAGTTTCTAATCCTGAGAAGTCAAAGATAAAGGTCAGGGTTGAGCTGAATCTGAATGGGATTGTCACTATAGAGTCTGCATCAGTAAGTGAAAAGATATCTTATCGTCTGTCTGGTTAAAAAAAAAAAAATTGTTTTCTGCTTGTGCTGCAATTTTGTGGTTTCCTATTGGAGAAATTATTCTAATTTTTAATAAACTCCGACCAATTATCAGCTAATTGAGGATCAGATGGATGAGTTTGCCACAAGAGGCAATACTCATCCAGTTGCAGAGCAGGTGGAGATTGAATCTAATCAAGGGTCTTCCCATGTGGTCAATGGTGCTGAAGACAGTTATCCTGCACAATCTAAATCTTTGCACATGCCTGCAGTAAGTTTGGTGGACATCCATCTTTGATTACGTGAATTCTTATCTGTACCTTTTTGCTCAGAATGAATTTTCTTGAAACTAATTTTCCTTGTGTATCGAGATCATGTTGTTTGTTGTAGCCTAGACATTACAATGTTAACTTCTCTGTTGTTGGTTCTGTTTTACTTTATTTATCATTTCTAGGAGTGCATTGGACTTGAATAACACTAATATATCAATCGTAGTTCAGCATGATACTAATCCCTCTAAAAGTTTAGAAAATGAATAATATAAACCTGTATGGGTCATAGATTTAAGAAACGGGAAGTGTGCTTGAGAGGTTTATTGAAACTCTGAATAAAATGAATATAATGAACAAAGTTTGGTTACATACCAACTAAGGACCTTCTGTCTGGAAGATCTTAAGTGATAAACATTGAATTTAGTTTCAAATCAGCAAAAAAAGGGTGAAACTTATTATAGGAAAAGGGAAACTTTCTTGATTTTACTAGCTAGGTCTTCTCTTGTGACAAATTGAATCTTTGACATATCTTTTTCTTTAATCTCTGAAACACTTGAAATTTTTAGCCTGTAACGGTGTGGTGCAACTTTTACTCCTCTGTTGATAACTGCTGAACCGGTGATTTCAATTATGGCCATAATTGTCGGTTTCAAACATTGTGACCATCTCCTTTTCCCCATTTTTTCGTGATACCTCACTTTTAAACAGATTCAGAAACATTTGCTTAACTGTTTAGGTGCCACATCAAAAGTGAGGGAGAATAGATGGACTGAATGGAACGAAAGGCGATATTTTTTTGTTATAATAGTAGTTTTCAAGCGGAATTTTTGTTTATAAATATGCTTTCTTTTTATTCTGTCATATTTGATAATTTTATGTGATAATAGTGATATTCTAGTGGAATTTTTGTTTATGATAATGCCTGTTTCGTGATACCCCATCAAGAGGCTGGATATCCATGTGAGTGAAAACGTTCATGGCGGAATGACAAATGCAAAGCTCTTGGAGGCTCAGGAGAAAGAGATCCAGTTGGCACAACAAGACATAAATATGGAACATGCAAAAGATAAAAAGAATGCCTTGGAATCATATGTTTATGATACGCGCAACAAGGTAAAACTTCTGAGCCTTATTATGGTTTCTGTATTATTGTTTCTGCATGACTGACTATTTTAGTGAGAATCCCAATCAGCTTATTAAAGCTCAGATTAAATTTTGTTAAATAACTATCCACTCCAAAGGCTCAAACATATGAGGGGAGGAGTTTTTATTTATTTATTTTATAATTTTATATGTTAAAGCTCCCCCTCATGTGTTGGGTACAATGTCCAATCACATGGTATAGTGAATAAGGAAAATAAATTGTCTCATAGGATTTGAACCATGGAGCATGTAAAAGGTTGAGAGAGTTGTCCATTGCAAAAGTTCAAGTTTGTTGAGAGAGTTGTTAATATTATTTTTATAACATAACACATCCTTGCATGTGTGGCTTGTAATAACTTAAAAGAGGGTCCCATTAGGTGATGCATCAAGTGGCTGATATATTGAACTAACCACGTCCAATGCTATTGTAAAATAACTGATCCTTCCAAAGCTCAAGCTTGTGGAAGACTGTTTATATTGTTTGTATAACTTGATGTCTTTCCTACACATGTGACTCAATGACAACTGTTTGTATAACTCAACGTCTTTCCTACACGTGTGACTCAATGACAACTTAAAGAAGGTCATAACATGTGGGATTTTAAATGGGGATAAACCATGTCTTGTGGGATTTATGACCTCAAGCTTTGAAACCATCTTAAATTTTGTCAAATAACCATCCACTCCAAAAGTTCAAGTTGATAAAGAGAGTAGATTTTTGTTATTTTATATTTGTAACACTCATGTCTTGGGTAGAATATCCAACCTGTGGTACGTTAAATAGGCTGAACTTGTAAGATTTAAACTTCGGCGTCAAGCTTTGGTATCAATTTAAATTTTGTAAACAACAAACTACGCCAAAAGGTCAGGATTGTGAAAGGAGTTTTATATCATTTTATTTCACAAAAGCTTTCTGTATGTTATTTTATGCTGACTGAACAAGTTAAACAAACTAGAAAGAAGCATTTAGATGGTTAATGAAATTGAATGTAGAACAGGTTGTGTAAGCATTTAAAGAATAAAAGTTTAACAGAGCCAGCTGAATGAATAAAACAGTCTGCACTATCCAGACTATCCTGTCACTACAGAGATTATGAAAGATGGATCTGACCTTGGCAATCAAAACTCTATAATTTCAAACATGCTAACAATCCTTTTCCCTCAAGATTCAGTTGGGACGTAAAAGTGCCATATTTCAGCATGTCACACCTTTAAGTTCCCAAAATTCAAATTGAAAGGTACAGGAAGAGAGCTAAATAATGAAAAAGAAAAGCCCAGATAATGATATGTGAAGTTCTAGATTCCTCTTGAAATGAATAGTCAGGCAACAAGAGCCTGGTTGTGAAGTTGGGAATGCAACCGTCCTTTGGTCCTTCTTCTGAAAGATATGAGCCATTTGTTAGACTGCCTCATTGTTTGGGATTTTACTGGTTCTTTTTCTGCAAAAGACTTTTTCTTCAATTATACTGGAGGATCTCTGGAAACAAGTGGACATCAAAGAAATTATCAATTTTAGTTTTGTCTGAGTTTGTCTAGATTGTTGCAATTTGGTAATTCAGGGTTCAATAATTTTTAAAAATAACTATTTATGGTTTTAACCCAAGATAAACTTCAAGAAGGGGCTTGACTTTGGTCAGCAGATGTCTGTTTACGGTTCAGCTTGAGTTGGTTAACTGTATGTTACTTCACTGCCTGTGGATACATTTACTTTGGGGGAAGGTGTTCTATTTACGTCACGTCCATTGGGTATCTTTGAAGTCTTTGCACAGTAAGTTGTCGTCGCACAGTGGTTGAGGAGCTGTAAAGCACAGATAAAAGTATACAGCATGCTCCCTTGAGCAATTTTTTTGGCTGGGTATGGTAGGAAACAAATAGGAGAATATATGAGTCTGTCGAGAGGCTTGGAGGCCTCTTATTAATTTTTTGATTCCTTCTTGAAAAGTCTTTGTCATTGGCCTTCCTCCAAGTCTATCTCTTCTTTTACGGAAGAAGCTAATTTTTGCTGGATTTTTTTTTTCCTTTTTTTTGTTCTTGTATGCACCCTCTTGATGCTTTTCACTTTTATTAATATATGCATATACATTTTTTTTTTCTGAGCAAGAAAATGTCCTTGTTTCCCGTTCCTCACTAACTGGCTAACAAAATTGATAGCATTCTGAGATCTTTTTCCAGGGCGAGTTAGACGAAGAGGGGCACTAGTTTAGCTTAGTAGGGCTGGAGGCCATTTAGCGCCCGATTAACCAAATGTGATTAATTATTAAATCTCTTGTGGAGGTTCACACTAGAAAACATTCTACTGTTGAAAATGTTCATTGTAGTTAAAGTATGGTGGATTACTTCACGTGGATGGTCAGATTTGTGTTAGTTTCTTAGGGGATTGATGGGTAGAAAGAAGCAAGAAAGATTCAGTGGCTTTTAATCATATCTCCTTTCAAATAAGAAATGGCTTGATAGTGTCATTTTAGAATGCTGTGTGGTGTGCTCTTGCTCCCTTGAAGTTCTATTTCCTGTAGTAGTTTGAGATTGCTAAGGGTAAGGTCTTTGTGGTGTCAGAGTATCTTTCTTGGGAGTGATAGTTTCTTTTAATGGAAAGCAAAGGATTGGGTTTAATAAGCTTTTGTAATTTCTTCAGGATGCCGGAAGAGGTTGGAGTAATTTAGGAAAGAGAAGACATGGTTGTGCCCAAAGACAACAAATCTGAGTTTGAGGTTAAAAGAGTAGTGAATTGAGTTCAAACAAGAGCTTTCACTAAAATGGTCATCTGAAGAACTTGAAATGCTTTTTGTGATAAAGGTGGCTTCAAGTCTTGTCCCCTACCCTTTTTAGAAAAAATTAAAAAAAAAATGAAGTTGATGAGTTCTACCCAAATCTCATGATGAAGACAGTGGTTTAGTGGAAGTCCTTGTTTCTTTAGCAAGCAGTTTAGCATTCTACCATGCCTTGTAAGGTTGCTTTCTTCAGGGAAGAAGCAATTTCAGAGAGAATTTCAACTCGAGAACCTTAAAGAGAAGGAGGTTAGCTTGGTGCTGCTAATTGTTTGTATGGCAAGTTGTACAGAGTGTTGTTTTATATTATTATTTTGATTTTGGTTGTACTGGGGGCACCCCCTTTTGTGCCCCCAGCAAGAATAGAAGGAAAGAAATCCCTCAATAACTCCATTTGAATTATTCATAACTCCTTTATTTCTTACTTCTCTGAGACTTGACTATTTAGAATTCTTTTTTCTCGTTATTTTATTTTTTTATCAAATTCATTTTTACATGCATTGCATGCATTTTTCCTTATTTTAAAAGCGTCAATTGGCTCACACCATAAGGATCCAAAGAATTAGTAGAAGTGACATCTTAAATCTAATACCGTGCATAAGTCAAAATTTGAGTAATAAAACAAGCAGAACAATAAAGTTTGGCTTTAAAACTTTATGTTGACTCATTTCCAAACGGGCGAGTTCCATTATTGAGGCTCTGATTGCTTCATCTTTTGAGTCCCCAAATCCCAAAAATTCATCTTTTCATGCTTTGAAAAGAGTTGATTCAGAATTCTTGACCTTGTAGTTACTAGTAAACGTAAATGGGGCTAATAAGGGATTATCAAGAGCATAATAAGTAGAAACATCAGAAGCAACAATTCAAGGTTGAAAATAGAGTTTAAAAAGTTCATTTTCTATTGATTCTTTATGTGAATCACTTACACTATGTTTGGATGGAGAGAAAAGGAGAGAAAAGAAGTGATTTTAATAGAAAATCACTCCCTTTCTTTCATTTAGGAGTTTTTGAAGGAAAGAAATGGAGAGAAATGGGAAGATTTTAAACATAAAAACTTTTCTTCCCAAAAGTGGGAAGAAAAGGAAAGAAAAGAAGAGAAAATAAAAAGTTGTCTACTGAATATACCAAATTTACCCTGAAAAAGATAATAGAAAAATATTTAATTCCAAATAAATCACATATCATTTTCTTTCCTTAAAACTCCTAAACAAAATGAAAAGAAAACTTCATCATTTCTTTTCTCTTATTTTCTTTTCTTTCTTTTCTTTTCTTTTCTTTCTTAAACTCCCAAACTAAGCATTAAGGTTCTATGGTAAAAACTCAAAAATGCACAACTGTATCCTAGATGCTAAATGACTGATTGTTTTTCCAGATTTTGAGTACATACCGGAGCTTTATCAGTGAGGCAGAAAAAGAAAGAATCTCAAGAACTTTACAAGAAACAGAGGAATGGCTATATGAAGATGGTGATGATGAATCTGAAGATGTTTACAATCAGAAACTAGAGGGTCTGAAAAAGGTGCTTATCACTTGTCCTTGATAATATACTCTCTTGTCCCTGCTGCCTTCCATGTTCAATTATTTTTTCAAATTGATTTTTCTCTTCATTTTATAATAGTTGGTGGATCCCATTGAGAATCGATACAATGATGAAGAAGCCCGAGGTCAAGCAACAAAGGACCTTTTGGATTGCATTGTTTCTTACAGGATGGCCGTGGGATCACTTCCAGCCACTGACAGAGATGCAGTATGATCTTTTTCTGGAGATTTTGCACCAAGAGAATATGTTAATAATTGACAAAAGGCTATTGATCGCCATTTACTCTCCTTTTGTAGGTTATTCATGAGTGCAATAAAGCAGAGCAGTGGTTGCGAGACAAAACTAAGCAGCAGGATTCATTACCCAAAAACTCTGATCCAGTATTGTGGTCAAGCGAGATCAAGAGAAGAATGGAAGCTCTTGATGTGTATGGTTCCCAGACTACTATTTGAGCAAGATATAGTTTTCCAAATGAATTACAGCATACACCATAATATCATTGTTGGGTGGACTTCCTACAGTAATGTGCTACATTTATAACTGGTCCTCCTGGGCCTAATCTTGTATTGTTCATCCTAATTCTTGCTTATAATTAAAACAACTTGACTCAAATGTTAGTAGGAAAGAGATGCTTATTGCTATAAAGATTTAGACATGTAGTTGTACATGCTGAACATTGGGTCACTTGGTTTATTTTGGACTTTCCAACACTTCTAGGTCTTAAAAATTGGGGGCTGAAGTTGAAATATGCTTAGTATAGTGATTTAATGCTGTTAATAGATCCCATTAGCTTTTGCATAGTATTTAGGAGGTGGAGAGCATCTTTCTCAATCCCAGTAACGTTTGTGATGTCTAGTGAACTGAATATCATTTCCAGCGTAAACCCTGTACTGCCACTAATTCAAGTGTATGTCTTTGCCTAGTGTTCCATGTAACTCAGTGTATTTTCTAATGGCATTACTTCCTTCGAATGAGCTACAGTGTATTATATTAATTCAGTGTCTTAGCACTGTGATTCAATTTTTCTCAATCTTGGTATGATATTATCTCTTCCATGCTTTGGATCATTGTCCTGATAATTTTCATGAATTCTTTCAGGTCATGCAAGCATATAATGGGTGTCAAGCCTTCAAACCAGGGAGAGGAGAGCACCATGGATTGTGACCCGATAGACAAACCGGATTCCAAGCAAGTAGATTGATGTGGATTTTGCTGTATTTATGGAAGTTAAAGCTTAGCAAAAGGAAAACTTTAAAAGGAAAAGGGAGAAAAAAAAAAGAAAAAAAAAATCCCATACTGTTAGCTTATGGTAGATATAGATTACTTTGGACCATTAACTCATTCAAGTTGCGTATTGCTTCTTTACAGATGTAAAGCCTTACCCCTGCAAAGGGAAAAGCCCAAGTTATAGTTGCTCAAGGTTAGTAAATTTTGTGCTCTTTCTTGCCACGTTTATTTACCGGAAGAGGAAGGGAATATAAATTCTTGTAGGAGTATTTGTTACCTTTCTTAGGGTCTTGTTTTTGCAATACGAATTACGAATGCTCCATCGATGCTCGAGTTCCTCATATGGAGGATGAGAATCAAAACACTTTGTGACCGGCAAATACAGGAAAAATGCAGTGGTTGGTCACTGTCGGTATTGATTTTAACGGATGCAACTTTCTTCACAATTGTAAGGCTGGTGTTGCCTTTTGATGAGGCAACACAACTTATACCTGGTCATTTGTCCCAACTTGTATAGCAAAGCTGTGGATTATATTTTGAAGGAAGATTGTTGATTCTTTTTCTTTGTTTGTTTAAATTATAGAGAAAGAAAAAATGTTTACATATAATTTATTCAAAATTTTTTGTAATATTTCAAGTAATACTTAACATTTGTAATTGGTTTCTGCCTTTCTGGGGTGGTGATGCTCGAGTAGGGGTGGACATCGATAGCCCTGTATGGTCGACCGAGCCTGGCATGGGCCTATATCGTGGCCCAAAAGTTAATGGCCATGAGTGGGCGAGCTAGCAGCCGTCAATGTATGCCCACCTTACCTCGATTGAGAAAAAGAGAATGTTGTCAACCACATTCAAACTAAGTTGGGAGTAATATTTGTTTTTGCTAATATTATATTATTTTTCTTTTCATTATTTTGTTTGACCGACTGATAGACTCGAGCTAATTGTTGGATCGACCAAGGCGAGTTCTTCCTACGCATGTTTTTCAAATTTTCAAGACTAGAATTTGATTAAGGGAGTATAGTACTCATACCAACAAGGCGGACGTTTATGCAATGAGGCTTGGGGGAGCATGTTCAAGCGTTGCTGCACATGCTTAGGCTGTTATGAATATTATTTTTAAATTAGTCTTTAGATCCGTGCGCTATACATAATTATCTTATTATTCAGTAATTTAAAAATTCTTATAAAAATAATTTTGGATGTATGACTGATAATGCAATAAAAGAAACATAGAAAAACTAATTATTATAGCATTATAGTTTTAATCCATAGTTATACTATTAAAATATTAATGACAATAATTCATTTAATTTAAATTCTAAAATCTAAACAAAATGACACTAATTTGTATTATTAAAATATCACAATTTCTTTTATGACATTAAAAAGCCAAAAATATTGTGGTTGTGACGTGGCAGTTTGAACATTATGCATAAGTTTTATATATATATATTTTTTGATTTTTATCGATTGTTATTCGAGATTTATCCGATTAATTCAATATAAATAATATGGTCCATTAAAAAATTGATTTTTCAAATCAATTTTATAATTTATATGGACCGTGTAATGGGGCAGATACTACAGACATCCTTGCCCTCGAACACCTCCCCACCACCGCCCTAAAGGGCAAAAAGTGGGGGGGGGGGGGACGCAAAAAATGGCACTGCAAAAGTGGATGAACCACTTAGAATCTAACCAAAAAAGGAAAAAAAAAATGGGGGAAAAAACCCTACTAGCGCTGGTGGAAGCAAGTTAGTTGAGAATGTTAGGTAGGAGCTGCCAATATTGAGCTTCGACTTTCAAAACTTTTAGTACCCAAAAAGTTCTTGCGAATATGGGAAGCAAATTTGGGTTTTGCAGCCTTTCATTGCCACAATTATCAAAGTCATCACTCCTTTTTTCTGCCCTTTTATCTTTCCCGCACCCCCAAAAATAGTCGGTTTTCCCTTTCTCTTTGCTCTCTCTTTTGGTCCTACACCGGTAGGTATAAGAATTAAATTATGACTAATTTTGTTCAAGTAATTATCGAGCTCATTTTAGGGAGACAACTCTCTTAATGTAATCTTTTCTAGTTTGAAATTTATTATTCTTTTCTATTAAATTGACTGTCTGTTAATTTCTTTTCCCTCTCTCTCAAGAAAGATAAGATTTTATTAAGAAAAATTGCAAATACAAGCTGTCTCCGGATTATCCTTGCCACCTTGACGGAACACAGGTGGGAGGGTTATGGTATATGGTAAGATAATTCTCCATCAAACCGGACTTAGTGCATCATCGCAGCTGTCAGCCCTTAAAACACGACAGCTCGTTTATCCATTCTCAATTAGACTTTTCCACGTAAATATTCAATGCAACATTGTTATCTTTTGCATCAGTTTGGGTGCTCATATACACCACACCACACCACGCATTGGAAATGACAATAATGAACTCCTGCCATAAACGAGGCAGCATGGCGTTTCTTTCTTTTCCTTTTGTAAGAAACCAGGAAAGATTTTATTCAGAATAAATTGAAGATACAACTTGTGGGTAAACTATACCCCACCCACGCCATAATAATAATAATAATAAAGCAAAATTGCCACCCCCCTCAAAGAAGGAGAATTCTTCATCCAACCAAACTTAAGAGCGTCAGCATCTCAAAACTCGCATCAATGGCTTACAACACTTGGTCTCTCTCTACTAACGATCATTCTGGAGAAGCGGTTCCTTTTCCCGTGCCCATTTGTCCATCCGCAATTTAGCCTTTTCCACCTGAAAATTAAGTGCTGCTTCCATCACTTTTGTCACAGATACGTACTACACATTAAAACATAAAATGTTATCAACTAGTCATCTTTAAAATGAACTCTTACAACCCAGAGATAATTGGTCTAGTGGGAAGAACGCTAAATCTATCAACCAAGATTCATGTTCAAATCTTGAAACTGTAAAAAACCATGTTGGGGTCTAGTGGGAAGGATGCTAAGTCCGTTAATCAAGATTCACGTTCGAATCTTAGAACTATAAAGAACCATGTTGAGAGAGTTTTTCTAAAAAGGGTTTGACAGCTCACACTAGATTGGTCGTAGTATGCCTCCGAATATCAATTGTTTCAGTATTACAAAAAAAAAAAAAAAAAAAGAACTCTTGCCATATATGAAGGGACGTCGTTTGTTCCATATAAATTCCAATCACTCTTAACTCCTTGAACATGCAAAAGAGGAATTGGATCTTCTTTAAATATGAAAATTGATTTTTTTTTTTTTTTTTGGCTTATGGAAGAGTAAATATAAACCCAAGTATCATGCCAATTTCTTTTGATACAGATCTTTAATTCCTGGATGAGAAATACCTCTTCATCCCAGTCTGTGCGATAAGTGACCCATATCAATATCAAGGTCTGCGTCAGTGTCCCTCCAATCATACCCCACCATATTCCCTACATACATCAGATGCTCACTTCATTAGTTACCCAAATTTTTAGGACATGTACCATGAATCAGAAGATTAGGTTTGGTAGGATCATTGTATGGGACTCTTAATTTAATTAATAATTATTTACTTAAGATGACAGAGACAAACAAGATGTGCTTTGCTAATAATCAAATAGTTCCAATTAGCATATCAAGATAACAAAGGAAACTATATTAAATAAAGGATAAATGGTATTTTCAAAGATTAAATAAAGATAAATAAAGCATTTGACCCCTCTTTAATTTTCAACTTTTTAAATTTATTATATTATAAAGTTTAATTTTAATTTTAACCCTTATAAGAAAAATATTTTAAACCACCATTGGTTAGGAGGACAATGTCTTCAAGTCAATAGACCAAGTTTGAAAAGCCTCTACTTTTTTATCAGAATTTTTTATTTTGTTTCATTTGTAATATTTTATTTAAAAGTAAAAACATGTATTAATAATATTAATTTATTTATAAAAAATATAGTCATTATCATATTAATAATTTTGTACGGGAAACTTAGGGTGCGTTTAGTTGTTGAAAACAATAGTGTTTTTCAGAAAACGTTTTTTAAATTTTCAACTTTGTTATAGAAAATTAGAGATAAAAAAATACATATCATTTGAATATATTTTCTAATTTTTTTATTCTTTTATTTAGAGATAGAAAATATGAAAAAATTAGAGAAGAAAAATTAGAAAACATTTTCCACAACTAAATGCACTCTTAATTTTTTGGACCCAATTTCTATTTTCTCAAACAAGTTTTTTTTTTTTTTTTTTTTTTTTTTTTCATTTGATTATCGGTATTTGAAAATTCAATTAATCTATTTCGACTAATTATATGGTTCAATTATTAATACCTATTTTTTATTTTCAAAATTTGAATTTTAGATTTTGATTAAAAAATTTTATTATTTTGTTATTAAATGCATTAAAAAAAAAGAGCGAATTGTGTATAAAATACCTTAACACCAAGGTCGAACACGAAGCCTAGAACGCATCCCAGTGGAATGCCAACTATATAGTAGCATCCCACGTTGACGAATGCCACAAAAGCTTGCCATCCACATCCAACTGCCACACCTTGAAATTAAAAAAAAAAAAAAAAGAAAAACACTTAGTTTCATATTTTTATTGAGTTTATGGCAAAAATAAAAATTTATATTTGAAGAATTTTATGAGCAGGATTATAATTTTTAGTAAATAAATAATATTTAAAATATAATTATTAAAATTATATACATAATTTTTTATGAAAAATTAAAGGACAATTGTCCCATCGGTCCTCTACTTGCTTGGAATTGAGCCACAGCAATGGTGTTATACACTAAAATTGTTCAAATACAAGGCTAGATGTGTTAAATAGATTGCTCAAACAGCTACATACTCGTAGATATACAACAAATTAACTTATTTACAGAGTAAATTTAAATTTTAATAATTTCAATTTATTTTATAATGAAATATCTCTTATCTTATAACTCTAAATTAGTAAACTTGTGAGAAAAGAAAAGGGTGTCATGACTTGACAATTAAGTAATTGAAACACTTCAAATTTATTAGGAAGGTTGACACAGATCGTATAAATGGCCACACAAATTGGATTCGTGCTACTAACAGATAATTGGTCTAGTGGATAAAATTATTAAATCTTTTAATCAAATTTCAGGATTAGAAACTTAATAATAAAAATGATTACGTTAGAATAGTTCCGTCTAAATTGGACTTCATAACGTTCAAATTGGATTTATCATATTATAATTTCGAATATTGATTGGTTATATAAAAAAAAAAAAGGGACTCGTGCTATAGATGACCCAGTGGGCAAGATGATTTTAAGAATTGAAAAAGGAATATTCATCAAGCTTTCTTTTGACAACATGAAGCTAAATTTCTTATTAGA
The DNA here is from genome assembly GCA_037126225.1 of Dillenia turbinata. Taxonomy (NCBI): domain Eukaryota; kingdom Viridiplantae; phylum Streptophyta; class Magnoliopsida; order Dilleniales; family Dilleniaceae; genus Dillenia; species Dillenia turbinata. The sequence continues at coordinate 14,618,720 of JBAMMX010000023.1, read as the reverse complement.
AATTCTCATACCATGAAGAGGGGTTCACTATGTGTGTTTTATTTAATCAAATACAATTAAGATCCTTCCAAGAAGTACCTAATAGATTTTGTGATGGATTCGATGACTGAACTAACAAACTTGTGAACCTTTTCTTGTTCTGAATGGTAGTTCAAAGCAAGGTGCTTTTCTTTTCTTAGACTGCTTTTGACAATCTTTTGTCTTTCCTTTTTCTTGATTTGAAAGGGCAGTCGAGTCTCATAATTCCTCCAAATATTATTGTAATGAGAAAATTCATTTTTTAGGATTAAAAAAAAATTCTGAATTTGATGAGAACAAGAACAATGATGACGACGAGGACAGCGACTACAACAACCACAACAACAACAAGAAATTTATCATTCCATATTTAAAAGGATATTAATGAATAATTGTGAAACAAAGGTCAAGCTTATGGTATTTTCTATCTTGATGATGCTTAGGTATCTGTATGTGTATATGTATAATTTAATATTGATATAATTTAATGAGTTGTAGGCCCTAATGAACATGAGGACATACATAGCACTAAGCTAATTTTAGACGTAAGGGATATATACAAAAAAAATAATCATTTAACTGAGAGATCCATTTTTGCTCTAGAATTTGTTGAAATTCCACATCAAAATGACATTGGCAATGGTACTTTCAATCATTAGCTTAAAAAATCAAGTATTTTTTATATATAAAAATGTTCAAAAATTTTTGAAGTACCCTTTGATTATGAACAAATAGAGCTTCCTCACCTGATAAGACGGGTTGGATGCCATTGAGAATAAGAGTGACGGCAAGCAACGGGCAAAGGTCTGAGACAGCCTCGGCGACGGTCTCGCCGCTGGTGAAGGCGTAGCTAATGACATGGCGCAAGGCCAGCACCACAATGGCCTCAATTACAGCTATTGTGAATGAAACCAAATTCACTATCACTACTGAGAATGCTGCTGATTTTGGATTTCCAGCTCCAAGTTCATTGCTTACCCTCACACTGGCCGAATCGGATATGTAATTAGTGATAAATTAAATACATTTAAATGAAAAAAAAAAAATTACTAACCTAGCAGCTGCATTAAATCCAACAGCAACCATGAACAGCAACCCAGATATTGACATGCTGTGGAGAAAGGAGAGTGAAACATCATTAAAAAATAATGCCAAAGTAATTAAAATTTCATAATCACATAATGTTGGAACAAAAATTTGTAACAATTTTAATAAAAAGAAATAAATCAAAATATTGGTAAGATTGGATAAGAAGTACTGGTGTGATCCGAGAATCAAAAAGTGTTGACCTTCTTATTTGTTTGAACTTCTAAAAGTGTCAACTAAATTAAATGCAACTAGTCTAGACTGGGAGTTGGTGTCACTTGGATAAGATCAGTGCAGTGATTGTACTGATCATTCAATATCTTGATGTCATAAAGATAATGAAGTTGAGTTTGCAATATCATGATTAATGAGTTTTGTATCCTTCAAAATTAATATTTAATATTGTTATATAACTAACAGTAGTTTAGTGGTAAGAATTTCAATTATAGAGAATTGGACTCAAATCACTAGGTAAAAGTGATAAGATTTTTTAAATAATAATAAATGGGAAAGTAAATCTTGATAATGTCAAAAAAATAATAATAATAAAATAAAACTCCAAGGCACTTTTTTAAATTTGTGGTTAATTATTTTTTCAGGATTAGAGTTCAGGTAGCTCATTTCGAATTCAGCCTGACCTAAATGATGGCCAGGAAAGTTTTGGTTTGTCAAGACCCTGTGTATGTCTGACCCCTAATTTTTTGGTCAAGAACCTCCATGCTACCCACGTCCTGCCCGAATTTTTTTTCCTTAAAATCCCTTATAAGTACGGTTTAAAGCTGATTAGATTTTGTCGAACAATCGGTTGGATTAATAAATAAAAATATTAAATTACTTAATTAACTTTCGAATTTAAAATTTAAAAATAAAAAAAATTATATTAAAAGAGTTTTATCCAAATTAAATCTGATAACGCATGAATTACATTAATCAAAATATAATTTTGAATACCGATTAATTATAAAAAAAAATACTCATACTTAGATTTTGTCCAATAGTAATTTATTCTTTTTTTTTTTTTTTGATTCGTAGTATTTTTGAAGTGAAGAAAAAGTGAGTTTGCTTTTTCACTTACCAGACTGCGAGAGAATCCAAGGCAAGCTCAGGGTTCTTAAGCAAACCGGCAATCAACACAAGTATCTGCATATACCAAACCTCTAAGCACAGCATAACTGCTGACGCGGACGACAATTTAATAAACTCCAGCAGACCAGAAAAGGCCTCAAGACTGAGTCCTTTCCAAGTGGTTTTACACTGATCACTCGTCACAATGTACACAATTTGGGCCCCTACTATGATCCACCAACTCAGGCTTAAGACCAGTGCAGCGCCAAGTAGGCCGAGACCCAACTTGTAAACTGTAAGCCAACTCAGCAAAAGGTGCACAAATAATGTGGATCCTGAAATAATGGCACTAGGTAATATGATCCTTTGTGCCTGTAGAAATTTTTGTATAGGGAAATTTACGGCATAGGCGTAGATTTGTGGGATTAGACCGTAAATGAATACGGCCGCAGCGGAAGCAAGCGTGGTGTTCTCGCCAAGCAAGACCAAGATGGGCTTGGATAGAATGTAGACTACGGTGAGTGGGATGCCTGTGATGGTTAGCACTATAGTTGCTCTTTGGAGATATACTCCTAGCATTTCATATTTTTGAGCTCCATATGCTTGCCCACACAGTGTTTCCACTGCGCTTCCCATCCCTAGCTGCATCAAATTCCAAGAGAAGTACTAATTAGAAGCCTTTGATAGAGAGACAATTTTGATGTATAATGATTATACTGGTATGTGAGAGAGAGAGAGAGAGTACCATGAGGCCATAAGCAAAAAGTTGAATTCCACTATTGCCAAGTTGGGCAGCAGCAAGCTCAAGATTGCCAAGATGACCACAAAAGAGACGAGTAGCCAAGGACATGGAATTATTGATAAGATAAACCATCACTGCAGGCGCAGCCAAATAGGACAAGAACTTCAATTCTATGGCGGTTGCCGACCGGAAACGCTCAAACACCGACAATTGGGTGTCGGAGAGTACCATCTCAAGCCTAGAATCATAGTGGTCTGATGCTGGTGGTGGTGGTTCAGCTGCTTCTAACATATGATCATTTAGCTCATTATCTCGAGACGCCATGGGGTGCTTTTTGTTGTGCTGGACGCGTATGTATGCGTCCTACTTTTAAAATAAAGTCTAGTTTTCTTATCCTCTCTCCTCTCTCTCTCTCTCTCTATATATATAGTGTCGTTTTGACTGGCCTTGCTAGCTAACTCGATTTACTTTATATTGTGATCTCTCAGAAGGTCCCCTTCCTCGGTCACTCCCACGTGTTCACAATAGGGGTGTACGCGGATCCGATCCGTAATGAGTTTTTTCTATTCGAATCTATATTTACGAATTTTAAATTTTACTATACAAATCCGTATCCACAAATAAGGATATCCGTAAATACGATTATCCGTATTTAGTGGATTGAATTTATCAATATCCTATCCAAATTCGTATATTTTTTTATCTATTTTTTTATGTAATATTAATTTATAAAAATCATATTTTAAAAAGTCTAAATCCACATCCAAGAAAAAAGCATCATATCCAATAGATTCATCTTCATTTCCTATTTCTCATGCACAAAATACATAATTGAAAATGGTTAATAGAATATAATCCAAATATGTAAAGCTTTTGTGAATTAGGATAGGACAGACAGACCATGCAGTAATCTTTTGCAACAAGGGTGAAGATGAACTCTTGGTTGTAAAATACTCAATATATTTTTACTGTAAATTTGAAAAGAGTAATAATCAAAATAATTTATCAGTTGTGAAAAGTAAAATATTATTGTTTTGACATATTATAAAATATAATTGATTAAATTCTAAATAGTTTAATGTATACAATATTTTTTTTCTTTGTTGAGTGAAGATGTGAAGGGGTAATCAATATTTTTATCATTTAAAATATATTTGAATAGCTAATTTACAGTAATTATTTTATAATTATGGTCATTGAAATAACTTATATATCATGTTTCTAAAAATTGGAGGCAAGGGACATTTGTAGTGCTTCCTTTCTACCACCTCCTTGCCATCACCCTTGCAAGTGTGGATATAGGACATTTGTACGTGTTTCTATTTGAGTGACTTGATTTGAGGATTATAATAACATAATTAGACACTAAACAATATAGAAATTTTTAGAGTGTCAATGATAACGATGTCCTTGAACTGGACCAATAGTAAAAATTTTACTGTTATGCGACTGTATCACTGGGGGTATAAGTAAACTGATTAATAAAATAAAAATATAGGTTATATGTTTTATTTGATAGAATTTTTATCATTGTATCCATATTATAAAATAGTATAATATCTTATTTGATTGTGAGATTTAAAATTATAAAATTACTTAATTACCATTATATGTAGATACGGGTCGGATATCCGTGGATTTTCAAAACCAAAATCCGTATCCGTATCCGCAAACTCTAAAATCCGAATCCAATCCGAATCCGCGTAATCCAACGGATCGGATATCTGCATTTTGCAGATCGGATTCGGATCGGATATCGTGGATTCTCGGATTTTCAGACTTTTTTTGCACACGCTTCACATTTGGACAACACAATTAACACTATGTTTGGATATAGAAAGATTTGAAAAGAAGAAAAAAGATTAAGAGAAAAAATAACTTATTTTCTTTCATTTAAAAGCTTTATACGAGAAGAAAAGAAAGAAAATGAAGTGATTTATAAGATGAAAAATTTTCTTTCCAAAAGTGAGAAGAAAATGAGAAAAAGAGAGGGAAAAAAAGTTATTCATGAATATATCAAATATATCCTAAAAAATAATAGAAAAATATTTAATTCTGAATGAATTTCATGTCATTTTCTTTCATTTTTAAAACTCCCAAACAAAATGAAAAAAAAAAAAAAAAAAAAAAAAAAAAAAAAACTTCATCATCTCCTTTCTTTTCTTTTCCTTTTTTTTTTTTTTTTTTTTATCTTTTCTTCTCTCCTGAACTTCCTAACTAGGCATAAATATATTTTATACTTACACGACTAACCCAATAAGTTTTTTAATTCAGGTATTAGACATGTAAATTTTTTTAATTTTTTTTTTAAATCCCTTATAAATTCGGCTTAAGCCCAGTTCAAACAAAGTCGGCCAATACTCATTCTTAGATTTTATCCGATAGTAATTGATACATTTTCTGATTCATGGCATTTTGTCCAACACTAAGTTGCTTAGACTTTTTAATTTTACTATGAGGAAAAGATAAAAAGCCACTTTTCCTCCAATCTTTTACATCAGCTAAAACTCTGTACATTGATTAGCATATTTTTCTCTTAATCTCATGTCAATGGAAGAATAAAATAATTTAGCAGGAAATTCAAGTGAGAGGAAATTTTCAATACATGCGCAATGGGATATGAGAAAATGTCAAATGAAGTCTCTCTTAATTTGGACACTCATTTCATTGTTTTTCCTGATTTTTGCTTAATTCATAATATTCAATGTGAAATTTCTTGAAACTCAATTGAAGTACTACATAAGTTATTTGCGAAATTTAATTTTAATGCTTCAAAGTTATTAGTTTTAGCTGCGAGGGGCAATTAAGGTCGTTTGGAAAAATCATGTCTAGGTCGACACAATGTCAAAGGATATGATAAAAGTAGCATAGCTGAGCCCCACAGTAGTACACCCTAGGGATACCGATTATGGTACGCAACAAATGCTTACCATCCGCATCCAACAGCCACCCCTGATTCATTTTAAATACTTTACGTCATCCATTACAAAAGCAAAACAACAAGATATATGGGGGGGGGGGGGGGGGGGGGGGGAAAGAAAGAGAGAGGGGGGGGAGGGGGGGGGGGCCCAAACCCAACTAAAAATTTTTATTTTTTTTTTTTTTTGGGGGGGGGGGGGGGTTGGTTTGTTTTATAAAAAAAAAGAAGAGGAAATATCCAAAAAAAAAGGAAGGGGAGGGAGAAAAAAAAGGGGAAAATGAGGCAAATTCCCTTTCGTCATGAAAAAAATTTTCTATGAGAACATCTGAATCTTGCTTGAACAACACCTTGTCAACAAATGAGGAGTCTTTCTAATGATTGAACTTGAACAATCACTAGGTACGAATCTCAATGGAGATCATGTTTCCATGCGGACAAAAAGAAGGAAGAAAGATAAGCACTTGGCAACCAGGTCCCCAATAATTCCGAAAGGCCCCAACTAGGAGTAATTATGGATTTTTTTTTTAAAAAAAAAATTATCAATAACATTTATGTATATTATAATTTTGTATATTATAGAAAATTATTTATTATATTTGTGTGAAAAAGTTCACATGATTTTGTTTTACCGATTAATTTATCTACAACCGGATATCGTAAAGTTAAAGAAATATCTTGACACTGAATATTAATATAATTGGTATGATAATAGTCTTCATCTTACTTTCTTGTTGAGTTAGTAAAAACTTTTGAGATTTAGACTTTTATCCCCCTTTTTGAGCCAATGCTCTTATGCCGGTTTTCTATATAAAAAATAGTGCATGAGACACCTAGAGGTCTAAGGAGGGTCAAATGCAAACAATCTCTATTGCCTTTCAGTAGTTGATGCTACTTTACTGACTTCAACTTTGTGAACTCAAATGAGTATCCACCTGCCAGAACTTCATCCTATAAATATATATATAAATATATATATGTATGTATGTATGTATGTATGTAGGTATATGTATATGTATATAAAATTGCATGCAAAAAGATTAACCAAAGAATCTCTATTACTTTGATTTAACTATTATGATAATAGATTTACTCAAATTATATCTTAAATCAAATGTTACACAATGAGTAAAGCACTCGTAATTACATTTTGAAAATAGTTGAATTAATATCTCTCTAAACTTTTACTCCAAAAAAAAAAAAAGACAACAACAAGAACAACGATCTGAGCATATTGCTGTGCTCACTTGCAAAGGGTTGCAGGTAATCAGCGTTGCTATCCCTGTTGGGGTTAATGACTGCAAGTGTAAATTGGGGCCATTTGAGATGCTGAGGCAAGTGGATTGAGGGTGAATGTTGCCATTGGAAAGCTTCTCGTTACAAGAACATGATTCCATATGCCAAGTGTAATTTTCTTCCTTTCCTTTTTGGGACAAGTCAAGTTTGGGGCCTGCAAAAGTTTTCACGCTGGCAATTCCAAATTCTTGAAGCCCATAGAACTTGTATAGATATGTAGTGATCAACTTTGCTTATGCTTTTATGCAAGGAGGCTCTAGAATATTGCTATTCAAGCCATTTGAACGCAGCCCACAGAATAGATCAAAAGTTAATATTCCTAAAAGATGAGATGACAAACTCTTAAAATGGTCCAACCAAAACTTGGATATGGCATCCTACCTCAGGTTGTGATCTAGCCTTGCATTGCCACGAGTTTGAACCATTCACTCTTAGGGAGACACAGCAAGCTTCAGCGGCTAGTGAGATCCGCTTAAGGCAGGTCAACCCGTGGGTCGCAGAGTCAGAAATGGAGCACCACGACCATAACCAGTTGGTAAATGGTTTTGCTCTAATCAAATCTAACCAAGCCCATCGCACATGGCTGGCTGGGAATTTAATTAATTCAAAGAATCACTCAAAAAGTTTTTCTACCTCGTGAATGAACAGTCATATGTGATGCGAACACAACACCACAACAATCTAAATACACTTTGGATAAAAAGAGACAGCAAGAGCCTTGGTCATTGGTTCCAAGCAAGATAAAATATGACATTATGTATAACATATATTACATCACAATACAAACGAGATGCTCTTTTCTGCGCTCCAGTTCAGATTTACACTGCATTCCTAACAAGTATAAGGTGCTACAGGACCCAACTAAATTTTTCTGTGAAACTTTACAAAAATTTTAGTACACAGGTAAGCAAAAATCATCAACATATAAGGGTTGAAACGCAAACTTGAATTCGCATCTTGATATTCTCCTCCAAAGCAAGAAGTAGCCTCAGATTGATCCTGTCATGAGTTGGGACTTGGATCAAACCTTTGTTTAACATGATTCTCTGTGATGCGAATTTTCTTGTCCTGAGCCAACTTTTGGGCCATCCTGTATAATCGAAATTCCAGCATCGGCTCAAGGAGGAACAATGGCTCGGAACAGATTTAAAAAAGCATCATCAGAATGAATGAAAAAGCCAAGCGCAGGGACAACAGCACATCTTCATTGCAAAGAGCTGCAGAAGTACAAACAGATACAAGCAAAGGATGTGCAGCTTTAATGGCAGATGACTGAAGGAGGCAAGCATTTCTAAATAGTGTAAAACATCATCAAAGATAAGTAAGCATGTAAAATCCAGTGTTTTGGTGCGATGTGTAACAGCACAAGGCCAATAGCAACACCCAAATCAACTCCTTTACCGGTACTGATTGGCACTTATAGCCAGTCTAGCACCAAAAAAGATCACTTTCTGAGCATGTCAAAACCCAATAAATCAATACAGGAGAGCTCATTAGACAATGGGAAAAACCAATATGGGATCAATCGTGATAAATCATGGCCCGTGCGCCAAATAATGGTGATCATAACACCCTGCACATTTGTGGCAGCTTATTTCTAGAATGCTAGTGCCCCGATTTTTTCTCAACAAGAAAGCTAATCCAATTTCTAGCCTATGCAATACATGAATCATCTCAAGGCAGCAAAAATTAAGGCAAAGTCCAAGGTCAGAGCATGAAAGTTCCGAGAATAGTTAATGGTAGTCCGTCAATTGTTTTGCACAAGCTGTTATGCATCAAAAGGAAATACTGCAGATCTGACTGAACATAAACTGCTATTGGTGCCATGAACCATTAAGACTATTTGTTTTCATGTTTTCCTAAAATAATAAGAGAATGGTCTAAAATTGGAAACAAAAGGTCTGTGGGAAGGTCAAAAGGTGCTGCTATGATGCTCAAATCAAGGATTAGCTGATTGAATTAAAAATATTTATGGGAAAACATCCATTAGCAGAAGCCTTGAAGCCAATTCATGCGCTTAAGTAGTAAAGTCCAGAGAAAGAGAAGTATAGTTCAACACAACAGCCATAGCTAAATCAAGTAGATAATGGAACCTAATATGCCTGGGAACATATGCAATTCTCAGTAACAAATACCTTACTAGCACTACTTCATCAATCATATTTTAAGAACAACAAATATGCATGCTCTCCAAAACAACTATAAATCTCTTACAGTGGAGCTATTTGTCTCATGTACTTGGCAATTAGCTAAGCAACGTGCTATATCTGAACACTAACAGGCTTCTCTGTAAGTGCCAAGTCAACTTACCAGGAAGGACTCAGGCAAGATACCCATGCTTCAAACTCAAGATAAAGATAGTGAAACTGATAAAGAGACTCCTGGTGATCACGCAAAATCATATGGTCACAGATGCAGTGCGATGGCCAAGTGCATGAAAATCCCTTAATGAGATTTCTAGGCCAATAAAAGTCCATAGAAGCTAACCTTGACCAGAAAGTGGGTGTTTGTCATAGGACTTGATCAAGAGTGGATACTCCTTTTCTACCAAGAAAGTTGGAGCAATAAGGGGAAGGGAGGTTGTAAAAACTCATGCTCTTGGAAGGCTCTTGCGTGGACCAAGATATCAAATGGCATCTCCTTGGCTAGCCCCCTTAGGTGAGGTCTTGAGATTCTCGCTGAGTGCCAAACCTTGCTGAGAACTTGCTCGTTCATCCTCTAAGATCATTCCTTGTCAATGAAAATATATTCCACAATAATGTAGTATTCTAGCCCTAAGCCTTCTTTTATATAGAGCAACAAAATCATTGGTCTAGTGATTTTAGTTCAGCAAACTGCATACCTCTTCAAGATGATCAATTACTTAGGCATCTCATTCATCACAGGATCACTCATCCCAATATCACATGCTGTTCATGTTTGCATTTAGATGCAGCTCTTCATGTTTTATGCTATCATAAGTCCTCATAGGGCAAAGTATTTTGCTCTTATCTGCCAATATGCCCTTGCATGCACATAGTGAGAAACTTACAAGCAAACAACAATCTTGCACTCCTCAACTGAAGGAAAATAGCACCCCATGTCTATCCCTACTTCAAAACTTCTCCTGTCCTGTACTATAGCTTACTCACCAGGAGTTTCTCAAATGCATGAATATATTGTGACAATTAAACTGATTTACAGACAGCAGCTGATTTGGTTCAATAGAAGGCAATTAATAACATCAAAATAGACCACTGTTGCATTTATCAAAACTTTAAGTGGTGATATTGCCATATCTCATCAGCAACCATACTTCTAGCCAATATATCCTGTAAAGGCATTGGGACATGCTTACTTCCACTCTCTTCTTTGAGAGTTGGGAATTCTTAGTGTCCAAGTTGCATGCACCAATGGGTTTCAGGTATTGCACCTGGTCAAATCCTAAGAAAGTTCAAGATGCAATTTTGTGTGCATTGCTTCACAATCAATGGATGCAGCAACATCTCGCACATTTAAGACATCCACAAGCAATAAATCAGAGTACTCCCACAAACTAACTGGTTTCTGCAAGAGATGAGGTGGTTTAGGAAAACCAAAACTATAATATCATGCCAAAGCTGCCTTCATTTCCCAATTTAGTAAAAGTATTTGATGTCACATTCACATATGAATCCACTCTAACCTTAATATATGGTCTTGTTCAAAAACTCCCAATGCTAATTAACGGGAAAATCTACCATAACCAATATGCCCTGGATATTGTAGATCTGATGAGTGAGAACAAACTCTATGCTTTTGAGATTGAATCTCCTGATAGTCATCATCATCGCCTTTAGATGACTAAAGCTAGGTTTTGATCAGTATATGGAATGAAACAGGGTGTCCACGTATAAAGAAGAAAATGATGAGTGGCAAAAGGAAATGTTGTATGATGGAAGCAGTTTGAGCCTTATCCCAGGAGAAAACAAGTTTCCTCCTCTTAGTTGGTGAAATTCACATTTGCTTACGAGTTGGACCTTGTCCACAGTGTTACCAAATATAGAATAGTTGCTTCGTATATTTGCATTATTGCAATAGGTAACGACATTCTGTAAATTGCCATTTATGGAGAATATTTTGCCTCAAGGCAAGTTCACAAATGTTATTATTATAATAACAACTTGAGACTTAATCCCAAATTTTGATGTCAGCTATTTGAGAAACAAACATAGGGTAATTAAAAAAAATAATTATCCATATAAACTAACAATGACAAAGAGATGGTCTAATTTGTTCTAATTATTCTACGCCACTCATTCCTATCTAAAATCATCTCTTCAGTTAACTCTTTAATCATCACATCTTTACAGATACATTGCATTCAGGTTTTCAACGATTTATCTCGATATTTTACTAAATCTTATATATTTAAACTTTCGATCTTCCTAACTGGTGCGTCTTTGGGTCTCCGTTGCACATGTCCAAGCCACTTCTGTCGGTACTTTTGCACCTTATGCACAATTGAGCTCATCCCAACTTATTATGTATCTTTTCATTTCTAATCCTATCTTTCTTAGTTTTAACACAAATCCATTTGAATATCCTTATCTCAGCTACAATCATTTTATATTCTTATTGTTATTTAATGGCCCAACACTCGATGTCATACAATAGTGCAGGTCTTACTGTGTTTTTATAAAACTTTCCCTTCAAATGCAGTGGTATTATACGATTACAAAGAACTCCAGATGATCTTTTCTATTTCATCCAACTTGATTGAATCCTATAATTCACATCCCTATCTATGTTGGTATCATTTTGAATTATGGATCAAAGATATCTAAAACGTTCACTTTTTGGTATGTCATGTCCTTCTAACTTAATTGTTTTTTCATCATTCTAGTTATTGTCACTAAAGTTATTATTGTTATTATTGTTATTCTTTTTAATTGATTCACAATAAATGGGTTCAGAAGCATCTTGGAAGTCTGAAACATCCACTGGCAACCAAGTTGCAGTTGCAGCTATTCCTTATTTTAACTGGCTTCTCCAGGGAATGGGGTAGAGTAGGAAATCAACTATATGTCGTCGTGATTTTCCTTCCCCCCCCCCAAAAAAAAAGGGTGCCACTATTTTACCCAAAAAGGCTTAGAGCTAATTTAATAATTTGTTATTGCAATCTCCATGGATTCATATGCATTGGGTGCCCGATAAAATTGTGAACAATGATTTGTAGATGTGAAGCGATATAGGTATTTTCTAGCAAAGAGGCATATGATTTGTTTAATTTTTCTAAAGATTTTTTGGGAGTCAGGTACCTGATAACTTTGGCTTAAGCTCCTTTTTTTTCCCAACATTTTCGATCCTTGTGCTTCTAACTAGGATGTTGCTTGTCTTGGAAACTCCCAGTTTCTCCTTTGGAGTGTTAAGAATGCAATTCTGTGGTGATCATTTTGATACATAGGCTCTTTCTTGTCGAACAAAGTATATCGAATTTGTGCTTTTTTTTTTTTTGATAGAAACAAAATTTACGGAACATACAGGAAGGGATCTATTGGATCAATCTATTTCAAACCCTCTGAAGAAAATTAGTTCATTAAAGGAATCGAGGCAACCAAATTCCATAGTTGTGTTCCCACAAAGAGGTCTCAAAAGTCTACAACCACAGTCAGTACTTTCTAGCCATAGCCATCTGTCCTGACTGTTGCTTTACATCTCTTTAGTTGCAGATTTCTCGGCAGTGTGAAACAAAACAACAATGGACAGAGTGAGAGAGAGGGCCAACGATGATAATATGGTGATGACATGACAACAAGGAGTGAAAATGGTTCAATTGGCCATAGCAGACTATATAGGCCCTGTAGCAATGATAAAGCAGTATTGGCAAACTTTTCTAAATCCTAGCCAATATAGCTTTATGGATATAACAATCATATCATGTGACAGCTTTTATGCTCTAATTGTCCCATCTCATGCTAAAATCAAATCGGCATTCAATTCCTAAGATGTTTTAATATTTTAGTATAACACAGCCACATCACATAGTAATCACTTGATGCGCCTATCTAGAAGGAATATCATGCATGCTTACCAGTTTGAGCAGATGCTGCAGCAGGAAGTGCTGGTATATTGACAGCTGCAAATCCAATAGGTTCAAGCAAAATTAAAACAAATGCAACAACAAAGAACCATAATTTCGGTAAGCAGAAGGTACTTCCAATAACTAAGCAGTTTCCATCAACAGATGCTATTAAAAATACAAACTCAGGATAGATAATCATACTTTTATTGCATGATGAAGCAGGCAATTGGGTCAAAGACGGCCAAGGAGCTGGAATATTGTCATTCAAGTCGCATTTGAAAGTGATCCCAGATGACTGGTCAAATGTCACATCCGAGGGTAAACTTGGCAAGAGGCATCCAGAATCTATTTCAGAAAAAGTAAAGCAAATGAGATGCAGCCCCTAAGAGGAAATATAACAGAAAAATCAAAGTTCTTGATTCGACAATTGACATATCTGATCTTTACTAATAGATTGCTACATTACCTCAAAAAAGGAACCAAAACTCTTAACATAATCCAAAACCTTTGATACAAGGGAAACGAACTAACAAATATATACATGCATAAGAGATGACATATCTTACCTTGAGTTCCAACTGGCACATCAGAATAGTAGATTTCCCATCGATGTCAAAGAAGCAAAGTGACAAAGGAATGATTTGTCAGTATCAGCTCTAATATGCAAGTAATGAAATAAGCAATTTGATATAATGCTGACCTTGGACAGACAGATCCTTGAGACTTATGTGACAGAGGCTGTATATATTTTTAGTTATATTTGCTTTCTGCAACTTCCTTCCTAGAGATGCCGCACAATCTAAAGCTTGTAAGTTGGTTATGAAGCTCTGATTTTGCAAGTGAGATGCATAGAGCTCCATGGCAGTACAGCATGCTGTCTCATTACTCATCCCATTTCCACAGGTCTCCACAACATGTCCCATATCAGGGAAAACAAGTGGACAAACTAAGCAGGAAAAGGGTAACAAAATCCATGTTCAGAATATTAAGCTACAGCAGCCAGCAAAGGGAGATAAGGTAAAAATGCTAATTCAATCAGACAAATTCTTTCTCAAAGGCATCAACCCTTCATAAAAGAGCCAAATTTGAACAAGAAGTGCAAACAGATTACAAGCAAGCTAAAACTTACTGCCACCACCAGAAGGTGTGTGGGCCTATGAATGATACTAAAGAACCGCATTATCTCCCTGATATTGCTTTATCCTCAGTTTGATATTTTGAACTCCTAAACTTTTGCACATTGGCCTTTTCTTTTCTCCTTTTTTAACTTCAGACAACTTTGATACTAACAATATATCCTGAAGAACCAATTAAAGACCTTAACTAGGGTCACACAAAGTGAAGTTGTAAAAGATCATTCTTCTCTTAATTTATTCAGAGTTACCTTTATTGACCTTGCAGTTTGAAAGTCCTCTCAAAACTTCCTTTGCATGAGAAGGATCAAGCCTACTTGCCAAATATCGTAATGCAATACTTTTGCAATCATCATACCGAATTGAGTGCTCAGGGAGGTTGTGGGAAGTTCCTATACTCAAAAGATCATAAGCTTTCAGTGCAAGTTTTCTAGCAGCTTCAGATATGGCATTCTGACAAGTTTGCTCACAGCACTCCTTCACCATATCAATATTTTCACAGGCTGTAAGAAGATTAGAATAATTCACAATGCTCTCAAACTCATCAACATCTTTCACCGGGCAAGAGGCTTCAGTAAGTTTTGCGGGACGAATTGAGCATATCTGCTTAAGGTTCTCACTGGCTCCCTGACCTACCAAAATCTGCTCGATGTCTGCAAGGCAGTACTTTGCAGTGGTCCCATTTAAAGCAAGCAACTTCGTACTTCTACTGGATCGACCAATTAAAATCTCTAAAGTGGCATCAAGTTGAGGACAGCAAATCACATTAGCGAGATATGGTGCAAATCCTGCCATGCAGTCAGTGGAGGTTGTACTCATCAGGCTTTCAGTAGCAGAGAAGTTTAATGTACAATGTCCTGCATAGAAATAAGGTGTGTCACACAAAATTGTTATCACATTTTCCGGCCAGATAATTCTCAAAATGTGCAAAAGGGAGAATGTAGACAAGACCTGATAACTTTGGGACTGTGCTATTTGAAAATGGTGACACTGACAGCGGAGAAGGAGCAAGAAGTGGCAAATAGGGCTGCGGTTCTCCAGAAGGGGAGATCTCGGGCAAAAGAGCATCCACTCTTTTGTTAATTGACACAGAACCCTTCAAATGATTCAATTTGAAACAATGGGCTCCATGGAAACCTGTTCAGAGGTGAAGAATGATTCATACATTATAGATGTACCATAACCCAAAATTGTCCTCCAGACATTATTGTAGCAAAGGCATGTGAAACATGGTCACACATCAACATCAGAAAAACTGGAACTAATTGTTGCTAATATTTTGCAACCGGAAGACTAATAAGGTGAGATACAAGAAATGACCCGAGGCAGGTCAAATTCATAATAAGACAAATATGGTCTTTGTACACACTTGAGCACCATTATGAACAGCAATACCACACCCATCAGAAACCGAGAGAGAGAGACAGACAACTTTATGGCGTTGAGGGATGAGTTTCTAATTTTGGGTATGTTCAACGGCTCCACCAGAAGCATATCAAGGAATTGTTGCACCACTCTTGTGTAAAGAACAAACCCTTTTCAACACATATAAAAATTTATAAAAAGCTTTACCAATCATTGGGTGTAATATCAGACCATGGACACAAGTTGTTTGCATTCGAAGTATAACATAAAATACTTATTAAACATTCCCTTATCATCCACAACCTCAGAACCCTGAAATTAGATCACTCAAATAGCCTAGCACAGCACTATAATGACTAGGAACACCATGCAACATTGCAAATTATAAACCTACACAGAACAGAGAATACCGGATTCTCAAACTAAAAGCAATCAAAAATGAAAAATTTATTCAATCCAAAAAGAGAGAAAAAAAAAAAAGCAAAACAAAACAAAACAAAACAAAAACAAAATATAAAAAATATTAAATTAATTCTAAAGCCAATCCACCAAGCACAAGATTCTAAATAACACCAGCCGGGGAAAAAAGGAATACAATTAAAAACAGAGATAAGCCCTAATTTCCCAGACCTAAATAACATTAACAAAACTGAACCAAACCACATTTTTGCTTCCGAAATAAAGCACGCCCACAAATCATTCATGAAAATGAAAACAGAAAATATTCAAAAAAAAAAAATGATAAAAAAATACTCACGGAGAATGAAGAGAAACAGGCCCAGAAGATTGAATTGGAGAGTGAGAGACACAGCTTCTCTCATGCCTGCACTTGCATAGAAAATCAAAGAGACGAAAATGAAAATAAATCAGAAAATGCGTAAAGGTTGTTTGGACCCAAAATTCAAAGAAATGGGTATTGTTTGTGGAGGAGGTGGAGAAGAGTAACTGGAAAGAGAAGAGTTTTGTGTGTGTTAAAGTGTGGGTTCAGAAGCCATGAATGAGAGGTGTGAATGTGGGGTCAAAGAACGGTGTCCTTTCAACAAATAGCTGTACTACTACTTTCTCAGGACCCCACACACTCTCTCTCTATCTCTCTCTCTCTCTCTCTCTCTCCATCTGCCATTAATTTCCCCAACCTCTTTGTTGTGTATCACTCACTACAGTACACATACACTCTCTCTCTCTCTCTCTCTCTCTCTGTGTGGGTGTTGGCACGCGCCACCCGTGCGGAGTGCTTATCAAAGGTTAGTGTCATGTTTGTCTGAGTTTGGACTTGGAGCGTAAGTTTTGAGCACCTGGCAGCCATTTGTTCAGCACCCGTGGTTTCCCTTCCCTCTCCAAACCGTGCTTTGCTCTTTCCTATTTTTCTTTTTGCCCTTTTCTATTATTACATTGTCATATGAAAAGGGAAATTAAATCTATATTATTAACGCTTAATTGATTCAATAATTAAAAATTAATTTTTTTTAATAAAATATCATGTTTAAATTTTGTATATAAAAAAATAGACGGTAAAAGAGTTTGACTCTTAAAAGTCTAACCCGATCCAATTCAAATTCAATGATATCACATGATTAATAATTTATTAAAAAATCATTAATTTTTTATATTATATATCAAATATTACCTTTATTCACAAACAAACAAAAAAATTTAAAATATTAGGAAAATAATATTTATTCCTTAAAATGTTACCTTTGTAATTCTTTTTGTTAAAATTTTTCTACGTACCAGACATCTCCTAAATAAATCTTATGCATCGGCTCACAAATCTTCCGGTGACTTTAATTTTTGACTTGGAACATCAATTTACGATAGGTGCATGCTTTATTTATTTATTATTCATTACAAGGAGGAGGACATAACAATAATTTTTTTAATATAATTACTAAATAAACTTAAATTATTAATATAATCTAAAACCTCTCTATTAAAAAATTATTAAGTGTATAATCATAGAGTTATTGTTAGATTTAGGGCTGATTGTATCATGATACTGTAATTGTGATTTTAAACTATTAATAGAAAGATCAAAAATTCTTAGGAAAATCAGGCGGGGAAGCGAGGTTGACTCAAGGACTCTGGTTTTCGGCATTTTTGAGGGGAGAAAAGAAAAAAAAAATGGAATTCTTAGATCCTAAGAAATTATTAATAAAAACTTTATAATTTACAAGAAAATCAAAAATAAAGATTTCCCTTTTGATTTCTTTAAAAATCATACTAGCTACTCTGACCAAAATCTAATAAAAATAAATTTCAACTATGAATTAACTTGAATGACCTTAATTATGAGAGAAAAGATTGAAATCTTAATCAAAGGAGTGTGAACATACTAGGTGTACGAAATATTCTTAAATGACAAAATGGGGCAATGCCATAATGCCAAGAGTAGGACCCGAGCCCCTCACCATGATTGCTTGCAGACCTGTTGAATTTGTACAAATTTGTGGTTGGGATTGCTGATAATTTGGAATTCATTGGGACTTCACCCACATAATATTTTAAGATTTCTTTTTGGATTCTCAATTCTCCATGCCCGCCGCTTAGGCAGCTGAAGAATGTAAAGAAAACCCCCTTATATTAATGACATTAATTGATCATATATCCTTAGAACAACTCTTATTTTACTTTTGATTAAGATAATTTAATATTCAGTCACTCTTAATTATATGTTAAATCTCAATGAATGAAACTAAATATATTGTAAACTTATCTTGATGGTTGGATGATCCAAAGAGCAAGTCAGCATCAATATTTGATGGCAGGAAGAAAATTTTAATCACTTAATTATGGTCGGGGGTTCAAATCATCATAGAAACGTAAAAATCAATATTGGGAGACCTCCATCCATAAAGGGCCCGACAATAGGTCGATTCGCATTAGTCAGGACGAAACTTCAATAGATCGATCCGGATAGGAACGTCAACCAAGTGGTAACCAAGTCAGGACAAAAAAAAGAGCAAGTCAGCTTGCTCTAAATCACAAATTTAACAAATTTTCTGATCAGATGAGATTAATATAATTAAAAATTTATTTTATTGTTAAAATATAGTATTCATAAGGCAAGATGGGTGAGAGTTATAAATTTTAAAAAAATATATTTAAAAGAATTTTAATGATATTTTAAAAAATTTTACGTTGGCATTTTGTATACATTAAAATTATTTTTCAAAATTTTATTGGACGGCTTCCCTCCTGTAAGTTTCGTATCTGCAGCCGGGACAGCGTGATCGGGATTTCAGATCTCGCCTCAAAGGCTTGAGGCTGTCGGCACGATATATCAAGCCAAACGGCTGGTCGTGGACTTAACTAGAATATAGTTAGTTGATTTTTCATAGATGTATTAATTTTGGCAAATATCTGAATAATTAATTTAATGAGATAAAATGTTAAATCATTTAATTAAATTTTATATTTAAAATTTAGAAATAAAAAAGATTATGTTAGAAGAATAATTTCCTAAATAGATATAGGGTCACAAAAAATACTCGAAGTAAACTAATCAAATTATGACTCCGTATAAGGAGAAAAAAAAAATTCTAACAAAGATAAAATTGTTTAAACTGATCCAAAAAGATTATAAAGTTGGATCACGAATCTCTTATTATCCATTGGCTTAGATGAACATATAGTTTTATATGTAACCCTTTACAATGATTGCATAATCTACATATTTAATTGTTTACGGATGCAACAGAGGGTTTGGTTGGTCAGCATTGATTTTTTTTTTAATTTTAATAAATTATCGATATTCAATAAATATATTAAATTTTGACTAAATCCGATTCGATTTGAATTACTTTTAAAGAATAAATTTTTTTAACATATATTTTCTTTATACAAAACTCAAATTCAACCTTGTTTGAATTAATTAGTGTTCGGTAAGCATTGATGTTAAGCGATGATCAATATAGGCTGTACCAGTCTCAAATTTTCATTTACTGCGCATACATTATCTTCAGATGTAAAAAAAATGAAATCCTGCAGAAAAATATATAGGTATCCTGAACAAATCCATAAATGTTGTAGATCACATGAAATAGTGGGACTTAATTGTAATTCAGGTGCCGCCCTAGTTCTCATTTTTCTTCTTAATTGTGAAGCAAAAGAAATAAAATAATAATAAACATAAATTTTCATTATTACAAAAAATTATAGTACCCTTTTGCAGAGTGAAAAGTGAATTATCAGGCCATTAGGACCATAAGCAGACCGGAAAATGGCAAAATGAATCTCCTATTCTGTTTCCTTTGCTTGATATATATAATTTATACACTGCGTGACGGTCCGGGCATGGGGATGGTTCATACATGTTGGTTTCATATCATTTATAAATTTAATATAATAATGGGTGACATAGGGGAGGAGCCTGGCCTAGATTTTTTTTTTTATGATATAAGGAGATATAATCAAGCGAAATCGAATCGGATAAGAAATTATAGAAGTTGAGAGATTTTATCATTTGAGTTGTCCCTGAGAGACCTGATCTAATATTTACATAGTTGAGTTTTGTATTGTGTTTAAAATGGCAACCAACTTTAGTTTGTAGCTTTAATCTCCTTGATTTAAGAAAGGTGATTAATTTAATCAAAACCTCAAACCAAAGAAGTCCACAGCGTGATATGCCTTCAAGGACAAGCATTGATAGAAATGAGTTGTTTAACGATGAAGCAAAGCCATATTTTATTGCATCTAACTCTTTCAAAACATAGTTGAAGCCTCTAGTGGTGAAAGCATCACACTTTCACTAGCAACCAAAGGAGTCTTTTGTTGGGTTAAGTTATTGTACAAGGAATAGAGAGTTCCCAAAAACAAAAAGAGGGCCAAGATCGAAAGCAAAAAGTGAAAGGGTTCCAAGATTCAAAACCTATGGGAATGAGTGTTGACTCAAATAGTAACAATGCCAAGCATAAACTTTTTCCTTTGTTTAATGTGTTGAAAATCTTATAATTTTTATTTATTATTATTATTTTTTTAAAAAAATTAGGTTTTGGGTGGGTGGGTTAGAGTTCTTCCAAACTAAATTGTCTTGGTGACACCCCCACAATGTCATTATTCCACGTTGGCCTAACTATCCAATTTGTGGTGGCGGAACCGATGTATCTTTTTTTTTTCCTTTAAAATTATTGATATTTGATAATTATATTAAATTTGACTAAATACAATTTAAGTCAGATTGAATCTTTAAGAGATAAAATTTTTTGACGTCTATTTTTATCGTATACAGAATTTGAATATAAAATCTTGTTTAAATGATACTGGTGTCTAATTATCGAAACAAGTAGGCATCGGTGGAGACCCCATCAGCACAAAATGTTCCACCACCGCCCCAAGGCCCCAACCAAGCTATCTAGCTCACTTAGTCTAGATTTTTAAATTTTTTTTGTCTGAAACTTCAGTTTTTGAGTGCTAGCAAGAGTATTAAAAAAACACTCGCTATGAAGTAAAATATGTAAGTCAGAAGTAAAAGATTAAAAGTTAAAACTCAAATCAATTGTCTGCTATTTTTACAAAGGTTTGAATTGAACAAGGGACTCCTCCAGGCCGGTTAGATAGATACACTATAAGAAAATAACCTTTCAGGAATGAAAATTATCAATGAAAAAAAATCTATCGTTATTAGCAACGAATTAGTGACGAATTAGTGACGAAAAATTCAACGACGGAAAAATCTGTCGCTAATTGTTCCATCGCTAAATCCCTCGCTAAAATTAACGACGGAAATTTTTCGTCGCTAAAACTTTTTTTGGACAGATTAACGACGGATTTAGCGACGGAAAAATCTGTCATTAATTTTTTTATCGTTAAATCCGTCATTAAAAACTTTTTGAATAGATTAGCGATGAATTTAGTGACAAAAAAATCTGTCGCTAATTTTTCCGTTGCTAAAACTTGAAAAATATCTTTTGTTTTGGTTAATTATTATTTTTTATTTTTATTAAATATAATTTTGTGTTTTTATTAAATATAATTTTGTCTTTTTATTAAATATAATTAAATATAATTTTATGCTTTTATTAAATATAATTTTTTCTTTTTATTAAATATAATTTTTTCTTTTTATTAAATATAATTTTGTATTTTTATTAAATATAAATTTACATTTTTATTAAATATGATTTTGTGTTTTTATTAAATATAATTTTTTGTATTTATTAAATATAATTTTTTATTTTTATTAAATATGATTTTGTGTTTTTATTAAATATAATTTTGTATTTTTATTAAATATAATTTTGTGTTTTTATTAAATATAATTTTTTTATTAAATATAATTTTTTGTTTTTATTAAATATAATTTTTTGTTTTTATTAAATATTATTTTGTGTTTCTATTAAATATTATTTTTTTTGTTTTTATTAAATATAATTTTGTATTTTTATTAAATATAATTTTGTATTTTTATTAAATATAATTTTGTATTTTTATTAACTATTATTTTGTATTTTTATTAAATTTAATTTTTTATTTTTATTAAATATAATTTTGTATTTTTATTAAGTATTATTTAGTGTTTTTATTAAATATAATTTTTTGTTTTTATTAAATATAATTTTTTGTTTTTATTAAATATTATTTTGTGTTATTATTAAATATAATATTTTTGTTTTTATTAAATATAATTTTATATTTTTTAAATATAATTTAATGTTTTTATTAAATAAAAATTTATATTTTTTTAAATTAGGGTGTTGTATTTTTAATATTGAGAGTTAGAAATAAAGTGTAGAAATAAAAAAAATAAATTAATAATACAAATGTGACAGTGACATGGTGGTTAAAACTCTTAATATCTCTCTCACATCTCTGGGTGTGAGCATTTTTATAACAAATTAAAAGCGGACAAACGAGTAGGCGGGCAGGTGGGCTTGGGTCGGGACAGGTGCGTGCGAGGGCGGGCGGGCGGGTGGGGTCGGGCAGCTGAGCCGGTCGTCCGGTCTCATGCGCTTGGCTTTACTCTTACTCGCTTCAACAATAGATTAGCGACGAAAATATTTCCATCGCTAATCCGTTGGTAATTAGGAATAATTAGAAAAAATAAAAAATTAAATTATCGACGAATTATTAGCGACAGAAATTTTAATCGCTAATTAGCGATGGATTTTCTTAGCAATGAAAATTTTCCGTCACTAAATTAACGATGTGACTTTCAACGACGGAATTTTTCGTCGTTAAATTTCCGTTGCTAATACTTTTAGCGACGAAAATTTTAATATCAGCGACGAAAATTTTAATATCAGCGACGGATATTTTCATTACTGATACTCGTTTTTCTTATAGTGTTATAACTCGGTCAAACATTGGAGTAATACAATTCACGCTCTAACGTCTAACTTAATGTCCAAAAGAAATGAAAAAATGGAAAAAAAAAAAAAAAAAAAAAAAAAGAAAAAGACCCAACATGATATCATGTTGTATGCAAGCTAAATTGTTTGGTTTGTCCTATTACTGATCCTTATATATCGATACCATGTGCTTAGTGTGTTTGAATCTCAAGGTAAACTGATATGAGATAGATCATTAGTCTCCTAACGAATTACAAAATTCAAATATTTAGTAATTTCACAATGGAGTTTTTTTTTTTTTTTTTCTTTATTATCGATATTCAGAATTATATTTTAATTAATTAGATCAGAGAGTTTGCAGTTTGCAGAGGGCTTAAGAGGGCTTATTTAGAGATGACTTTTCTATCATAATCTTTTTTATTTTTAAATTTTTAATTCAAAAATTTAATTAAGAGACTAATATCTTACTCTTAACCAGGCACAACGGAGTTTTCGAGGTATATATATGGAATCTCCTCGAGGCGTGCTTATTTGGTAAGCCTTGACGCGCTAGCCCATCAGAAGACCCAAATGGCTGCACCTTGTTGAAGTCGCACAAGGGTTGGATTTCCGAGCAGGAGCTTGCTCATGACTAGCTCCAGCTGAAATACGAGGTAGGAAAATTGTTGTTCTCTGGGGAGCGTTCGTCTCAATAAGACTAGCATACGACTAGCACAACGAGGCTTGAGCCCAATCAAGGTGGACTTTTCTGAATCCAGTGTACAATGGATGAAGGCCCAAAAGTGAAAGCCTAGGCAAGCAAATGTTCTAAGATTGCATATCAATATTTTCGTCGGTTTCGATATTTAAAATTATATTTTAATTAATTTAATTTAAATATTTATGAGAATTTTATTTTGGGATGACTTTCTTAATATAATTTTTTTGTATTTCTAAGTTTTGAATCCAAAATTTAATTAAAAAATCTAATACTTTATTTTAAGAGACCGACTATCCATTGGCAAAACCATATTTTTCTAAATTCTTTCCAATGGATCGGAATGAGACACAACTCCACTAACTGAAATTTGAATTGTACTTTTGCTCTGACCTACATAATCTTAGCACAATGAGAATCTTCCAATTGCGGCCCATTTAAAAGAAAGTGTGAGTTTATCTCGTAACAGAAGTTTGCAATGACCTCGTAGTCTGGTCCAAGCAAAATTTGCACTTTAATACTTCCCTAAAAAAATGAAAATAGTTTCCTTGTTATCTACTTGGTGTTATCTCAGGACATATGTAAGATTGCAGATTGTGAATATCAGGTAAGAAATTGAATTCTATCTTAAAATTTAACAGTTAAAAGAGATGATTTTATTAATGGTAAATATAAATTTGGGGCATATAATGTAAATTGCACTGATCCATTTTCACTGTATCTTCTTGTTTTGTTATTTCTAATTGGAAATTTTAGTACCACTATGTACCAATTCTTTGTATATGAAGACCATCCTAAGTTAGTGACAGGAAATCCGAAGTCTTTTTCATTAACTTCTATTCTCTTCATATTGTTTTCTCATTAATGTAAGAAACTTTTACCCAACTTTCTTTGAATCGAGTGGTCAAACACTTTATCCCTTTAACTAGTGATAATGAGTTCGAATCTTAGGAATGAAAAAAAAAAAAAAGATTTGGAAGAGCTGACCTCTAACGGTCCACACAATACTTAGATCGGATTAATTGAAACAATTTGAATATCAATTGGTGAAAACAAAATAATAATAATAATAATAATGTAAGAAACTTTCAATTATAATCATTAACTTTTATAAGTAAAAAATCAAACTTCGCTATTAAAAAGATTTATTATTATCATATTAGTAATTTTTGTATTAAAATATTCTTTTAATTTTAATGAAATCTAATTTCAACTTTCCGAAATAAAAGTCTAGAGTGATCTCCCTCTAATATGTATAAATATGAATATATATATTAATGTGATAGTATTTTAACAAGTGAGTCTATAAGTAATTCATGATTTAATTCATTCGAATGACATTTGAAAAGTAATTCTCAAATAGAAATAATGAGAATTTTTATTTTTATTTTTTTTTAATAAAAGCTCACTTGTTTTCCTAAAGGTGTTACACTTGATTTTACAAATAATATCCGCCCTAAAGCTTTGCAATGCAGGGAGGAGAGAGAGGAGGTGCACCCTGGATTTTTTTTTTTTTAAAACGATTTTTATGTATATTAATTATTATTTATTTCATTAAAAATTATATAGTATAATCTTACTCCCTTAAATTATAACCATATTTTATAAACTTTTGACTTATCCCGTAGGCTAATGATCAGGTTCCTGAGTGAGGAAGTTCACATTTTTCTGTCTCGTGAACATTGGATGCATTTATTTAGTATCTATAAACAGGGTTTTTTTTTGTGGTAAAAAAAAGGAAAAATTAAAACGTTCTAATATAATGGAATAAATTAAATAAAAATTTATACATTGAACTAAGAAGCTAAGCCACTCTGTACATATCAAAACCGTCTATTTCATCATCATCAAACCCCCCCCCCCAAAACAAAAGGTAAAAAAAAAAAAAGAAATCATGAAATGAATCAATTAATTGTGAAGCAAAAGAAATAAAATAATAATAAACATAAATTTTCATTATTACAAAAAAATTACAGCGGCCTTTTGCAGAGTGAAAAGTGAATTATCAGGCCATTCGGACTATAAGCAGACCAGAAAATGGCAAAATGAATCTCCTATTCTCTTTTCTTTGCTTGATATATATATAATTTATACGCTGCGTGACGGTCCGGACATGGGATGGCTTTTTTTTTTTTTTTTTTTTTTTTTTTTTTTTTTTCATTGATAGATATCCGGATTTTATCTAAGTAATCCAGTCCGAGTATTATGAGACCTATTAAGGGATTGACTATCCCAAATCATTTTTTTCTACTTTTGGACTTGAACTCGAGACTTCTGATTAAGAAAATAGAGTGTTCAATCATTCAATCCAAAAGAATTTGGTTGATACATATTGATTTCATCTTATTTATAAATTTTTAACTTTATCCCAAGTATAAAAATGGGTGACATGGAGGAGCCTGGCCTAGCATTTACATAGTCGAGATTTGCATTGCGTCTAAAATCTCAACCAACCATGGTTTGTAGCTTGTAATCTCCTTGATTTAAGAGAAGTGATTAATTTAAGCAAAACCTCAAAG
The DNA here is from genome assembly GCA_037126225.1 of Dillenia turbinata. Taxonomy (NCBI): domain Eukaryota; kingdom Viridiplantae; phylum Streptophyta; class Magnoliopsida; order Dilleniales; family Dilleniaceae; genus Dillenia; species Dillenia turbinata. The sequence continues at coordinate 14,592,553 of JBAMMX010000023.1, read as the reverse complement.
TAAAGAAGCTCACAACATGATGTGAATAATATAATGATCACAATTCTCTCTCCTAACATAAAAATCTCAAATTCAAATTCTTGTATAACTAAAAAAAGATCCACAGCATAATATGCTTTCAAAGGACAAGCATTGATAGAAATGAGTTGTTTAAGGACGAAGCAATGTCATATTTTATTGCATATAACTTTTTTCTAAACATAGTTGAAGCCTTTAGTGGTGAAAGCATCACACTTTCACTAGCAACCAAAGGAGTCTTTGTAGGGTTAAGTTATTGTACAAGGAATAGAGAGTTCCCAAAAACAAAAAGAGGGCCAAGATCAAAAGCAAAAAGTGAAAGGGTTCAAAGATTCAAAACCTATGGGAATGAATGTTGACTCAAATAGTAACAATGCCAAGCATAAACTTTTTCCTTTGTTTAATGTATTGAAAATCTTATAATTTTTATTTATTATTATTTTTTTAAAAAAAAATTAGGTTTTGGGTGGGTGGGCTAGACTTCTTCCAAACCTAAATTGTCTTGGTCATACCCCACAATGTCATTATTCCACGTTGGCCTAACTATCCAATTTGTGGTGCCGCAACCGATGTGCCTTTTTTTTAATCATTTTTTAAATTATCGAATAATTATATTAAATTTGATTAAATATAATTTAAGTTAAATTTAATTTTTAAGGAATAAAATTCTTCTAACACCTATTTTTATTATACACAAAATTTAAAATTTAAATATTATTTAAATGATACCGATGTCCTATTATTAGAACAACCAAGCATCAGTGGAGACCCGATCAGCACAATATGTTCCACCACCGCCCCAAGCCCCCAACAAAGTTATCTAGCTCACTTAGTGTAGATTTTTAAATATTTTGGTCTGAAACTTCAGTTTTTGAATTCCAGCAAGAGTATTAAGAAAACACTCGCTATGAAGTAAAATATGTAAGTGAATAGTGAAAGATTAAAACTCAAACCAATTGTCTGCTGTTTTTTCAAAGGTTTGAATTGAACAAGGGACTCCACCAGGCACGGATCCAAGACCTAAAGGGCAATGGGACAAATGTTAGGGTAGTCGGGGTAATAGGGGCAAATGTCAGGACAGTGGAGGCAACATAGATAAGAGTATTGACAGATCCATATATAAAATAATGAGATTATTTTGATCATAGGGATAATAGCCCACCCTCCCATCCACTTGGCTCCGCCAGTGCCTCCAGGCCAGTTAGATAGACATTACTCGGTCAAATATGGGACTAATACAATTCATGCTCTAACATCTAACTTAATGTCCAAAAGAAATGAAAAAATGGAAAAAAAAAATGACCCAACATAATAGCATGTTGTATGTAAGCTAAATTGCTTGGTTTGTCCTATTGGTGATCCCTATATATCAATACTATGTGCTTAGAGTGTTTGAATCTCAAGGTAAACTGATAAAAGATATATCAGTAGTCTCCTAACGAATTACAAAATTCAAATATTTAGTAATTTCACAATGGAGTTTTTTTTTTTTTTTTTTGTTCTCGTCATCAATATTCAGAATCATACTTCAATTAATTCGATTCGAGAGTTTACATGGGTCTTATTTAGGGGTGATTTTTTCACTATAGTATTTTTTATTTTTAAATTTTTAATCTAAAATTTAATTAAGAGAATTAATATTTTATTTCTGTGGACCGAGTATCAACCAGGCACAATGGAGTTTTCAAGTTTTATATATGAAATCTCCTCAATGCGTGCTTGTTTGGTAAGCCTTGACGCGTTAGCCCATCAGAAGACCCAAATGGCCGCACCTTGTTTAAGTCGCACAAGGGTTGGATTTCCGAGCAGGAGCTTGCTCAAGACTAGCTCCAGCTGAAATACGGGGTAGGAAAATTGTTGTACTCTGGGGAACGTTCGTCTCAGTAAGACTAGCATATGACCAGCACAACGAGGCTTGAGCCCAATCAAGGTGGACTTTCCTGAATCCAGTGTACAATGGATGAAGGCCCAAAAGCGAAAGCCTAAGCAAGCAAATGTGCTGGGGTGCAAATCAATATTTTTCTTGGTTCCAGTATTTCGAATCATCTTCTGACTAATTTAATTTGAATATCTACGAGGGTCTATTTAGGGATGACTTTCTCAATGTAATCTTTTTTATTCTTAAATTTTGAATCCAAGATTTAATTAAGAGATCTAATACCCTATCTCATTAGACCAACTATCTATCTATCGATAAAACCATATTTTTCTAAAGTCTTGCCTATGGATTGGAATGAGACACAACTTTGCTAACTGAAATTTGAATTGTACTTTTGCTCTGACCTACATAATCTTAGCACAATGAGAATCTTCCAATTGCGGCACGTTTAAAAGAAAGTGTAGGTTTGTCTCGTAATAAAAGTTTGCATTGACCTAGGTGTCTGGTCCAAGAAAAATTTGCACTTGAATACTTCTCTAAAAAATGAAAATAGTATCCTTGTTATCTACTCAGTGTTATCTCAGGATATAAGTAATATTGCAGATTGTGAATATCAGGTAAGAAATTGAATTCTATCTTAAAATTTAACTGTTAAAAGAGATGATTTTATTAATGGTAAATATAAATTTGGGACATATAATGTAAATTGCACTGATCCATTTTCACTGTATCTTCTTGTTTTGAGCTTTCTAATTGGAAATTTAAGTACCCCTATTTACCAATTCTTTGTATATGAAGACCATCCTAAGGTAGTGATAGGAAATCCGAAGTCTTCTTCATTAACTTCAATTCTCTTCGTATTGTTTTCCCATTAATGTAAGAAATTTTTACCAAACTTTCTTTGAATCGAGTGGTCAGACACTCTATTTCCTTAACCAATGGTCATGAATTCAAACCTTAGGAATGGAGAAAAATGATTTGAAAGAGTCAACTCCTAATAGGCCCTACAGTAATCGAGCTGGATTAATCGAAACAATCTAAATACCAACCGGTGAAAAAAAATTAATGTAAGAAACTTTCAATTATAATCATTAACTTATATAAGTAAAAAAAAAAAAAAATAAAAAAATCAAACTCCACTATTAAAAATATTTATTATTATCATATTAGTAATTTTTTGTATTAAAATATTCTTTTAATTTTAATGAAATCTAATTTCAACTTTCCCAAATAAAAGTCTAGAATGATCTCCCTCTAATATATATATATATATATATATATATATATATATATATATATATATATAAATATATATATTATATATATATATATATATATTAATGTTATAGTATTTTAACAAGTGGGTCTATAAGTGATGTTTATCAAGATTTTAAATTCTTAAACAATATTAATAAGATGCTTATGAAGATTTGATTTGTTAATAGATTGATCCTACTAAAATTTATTGCAGCTATTTCTTCTTTAATTCATGATTTAACATCATTCGAATGGCATTTGAAAAGTAATTCTCAAATAGAAATAATGAGATATTTTTTTTTTTTTTTTTTTTTTTAAAAGAAAGCTCACTTGTTTTCCTAAAGCTTTAGGCGGGGAGGAGAGAGAGGAGGTGCACCCTGGAATTTTTTTTTAAACGATGTTTTACGTATATTAATTATTATTTATTTCATTAAAAATTATATAGTATAATCTTACTCCCTTAAATTATAACCATATTTTATAAATTTTTGACTTATCCCGTAGGCTAATGATCAAGTTCGTGAGTGAGGAAGTTCACATTTTTCTGTCTCATGAACATTGGATGCATTTATTTAGTATCTATAAACAGTTTTTTTTTTTTTTTTTGGTGATAAAAAAAAGAAAAATTAAAACGTTCTAATATAATGGAATAAATTAAATAAAAATTTACACATTGAGCTAAGAGGCTATGCCACTCTGTACATATCAAAACCGTCTATTTCATCATCATCAAACCCCCCGCCCCCCAAAAGAAAAGGTAAAAAAAAAAAAAAAAAAAATCATGAGATGAATCAATTGATCTCGGGAATGCTCTGCAAACTGGGTCTCCAAGACCGTTGATGCTGAAGTTGATAACCATCACTAGCCTTAATAAGGCTATCCAAAACTTGATCGAGAGACAACCCTTGATTGTGAGCTCCTCCAACTAGCTCCTCCAGTTGTTTTTTGGTAATTTTGATCTTCAGCTCCGTAGTTGTTGAGGAAGAGAAACTTCTTTGAAGACCCAGTAAACTCTGCCTCTCAATCTCAGATGAAGAAGTTTGGTCTTCATTTTTGGAGACTCTGTTCGATGTAATTGATCCCCAATCTTCACCTCCCCATTTTGTTGCTTTCTCACGTCTAATGCAATTTCCCATCTCTCTCTCTCTCTCTCTCTCTGTTTCTGATGTGCAAGTGGAGAGTTGGGAGATGGAGAGGGATGGGTTTATATAGGGGCAGGAGAAATGTTTGTAAGGTGTGACGTGGCAACGGTGTTGTGGTTGGTTGACCCAAACCTTGTATGGTAGGACAGAGATACTTGCGTGTGTTGGCTTGAGGGTTTTTTGTGTGTGGCTTAAGCGTGAAGCCGGAGGTGTCGGTGAAGAGTCGACTGTGATTTTCTATGGACCATGGCTTTACGTCCCGAGGTTTCCATTTATTTTGTTTTTTATTTAAAAATTGTCTTTTCGCACATGGCCACATCATATATTCAGATAGACATACCACGTATGCTGAAAGATAACAATATGGGGGGGGAGAGAGAGAGAGAGAGAGAGAGATTTGTGAAATTAATTTTTTTTTTTAAAGAAAAGATTAATGTTAAAAAATTTTGAATAATACATAGATCTAAGATGCATTTTTTATTTATAAAATTAAATATTGTTAAGTTGATTATATAATGTATAATAATAATACCGATAAATAATTGGTACAATTACAAAATACTGATATTTTTTAAATAATATTTTAAATTTAAATTTTGTGTCTGAGGAAAATAGACTTCTGTTTTGTCTTTTAAGGATTTAAATCAATTCAAATCAGATTTAATTAGATTCAATATGATTACTGAATATAAATGATTTATCAAAAAAATAATTTATAAAAAGAATATATAACATTTTTCAGACACAACCTATTTTATGGTTTTTGATTCTAATAAGTAATAAATATCATATTATAAAACTATATTCCCCACATAAAATTCACTAATATGATAAAAGTATGCTATTCAAAGATTGCAAGCAAGAAAATAAAAACTTTTACTTTGTTTGAATCTAATTTTTATTTTTCAAAAGGAAGCTTCCACAGCTAGTCATATAATTCAGCCGAGAAATGAAGCCATGAGGAACGGTCCTGAGGTTTGAAGCCAACAACTAACGTAGACAACTAGAAAACTCCCCCTCCCATCTCTTTCTATCTTAGCTTTTTGGGAGTGGGAAAAGGATTAATGATGGAATCCATTGGTGTGAATTTGAGAACAAAACAGAATCTCTCTCACCTGCTTTTACTTAATTTCTTCTTCCTTTCACCCTTGGGTGCCTCCTCTGTCCGGGGAATATGAAGTTTCGTCTGCACTTTCACATGTAAAACATAATCTTTAGTTAGGGATTTCCTAGATATTTCCTCTTTTAAGATACTAATTTCTAGGTTTTACATTAATGTTGAGGTGGGCAATCTCAAAAAGAAAAGACTATTTGTTGAAATTTTCTAGGACCCATTTGAAATTTTCGTATAATTTGTGGTTGTTTGATCACATTTTTACTATACTGTCCTACAAAATAATCTAACCACCATAAATTTTATGAGTATTAATAATTATGAGAATTTTTAGATAATTCCCTGTTTATTTTATAGCACGAACCAAATGAATTATGAATTAAATAAATTAAATTTTACGAAATAATTCAGATTAATATACTAATGAATTCTTGATCAATTATTTATTACCTTTGGTCAAAATTTATCAGCACATGTCATTTAATAATAAAATTTTTACCATTTATTTTTGTTTGAATCTTATATCTCGCAGGTGGGTGAAAGCGCAATCATGTTAATAAGTGAGATGGATCTTAGTTATCCATACCAACAAGATTAATAGCGGCTGCTATCAATATTTTAAGCATGAATATTATTTCATGTGTGTTGAGTTTTTGAGAAACAACATAAATTTGTACACTACCAATTTGACATGACACAAGGCATGGTTTGCATAAATATTTATTTATTTTCTTTTTTTTTTCTATTTATCATTGGTATTTAAAAACCTATCTAATAGTAGTTGTAAGATCCAATTAAAGAGTTAACTCTTCCGGTAATTATTTTTTCATTCTTAAAACTTGAACAAAGACTACTCATACATGTAACCATAAGTTTTTTTTTTTTTTTTTTTTTTGTTTACACGGGACACTTTTCCGACTGCTTGGTATCTGAAATTTTGTTTCGATTAATTCAGACCGATCCATTAGTAGGACTCCCTTCAAAGGATGGGAGTCTCTCTCAATGTACTCTATTTTATATTTGAATCAAATTCAAAATTTTATTATGGGCCTAACGACCTTAACCACCAAATCGAGGAGTTGTTCTTTGTTAGTTTTTGAGGACAGTCACCTTACCCCCACCAACCACATTAAAATTCATGAAAAAAATTTTTAAAAAAATATTTTTGAACCAAAATTTATACTTTTTTTAAAAAAGGAAAATCAGAATTTACAAGTTGTTACTATTTTCGAAAGTTTATTGATCATTAGATTTGTCTTAATTTATTTTATTTTTGACTGTTTGATTTGTTTTAATTAAAGCCACTACTTTGGCTTTTTGTTGTAGTCATCGGATTATCTTAATCTCAGCCATTAAAGTATATTTAATCTCCGCCATTAAATCTGCTAAATCTCAGCAGCATTCCGATCTGTTTAACATTTTAAAGCTTTCCCATTGGAAGTATTAAAGCACAAAAAAAAAAAAAAAAAAAAATAGCTCCTGCTCTTTGGTTGTAATTTCTTGGCTGCCTTCCTAATGGTAAAAAACAAACTTTCAAAAAGAAAAAAAATGTCGTTTCTCTTCATTTGGACATTATTTCTTTTAGTCGAATGTATAACAGTTGTCACTCATTCTGAAAATATATATATATATATATATATATATATATATGAATTGGACTATAAAACAATTAAAAAAAGAATTTTTTTTGGCTATCCCATAAGTTGTTATATTCATAATTAACGGCTTTTGGATCGGCAAGTGTCAAATTCTAATTATTTAAAATTAAGTCACGATTTAACCACGACCGGTCCAAAACCCTATCATCTCCATTGATCGCACAAAGTATCTCCTCGAGCTTTGTCTCCAATCTTTTCCAAGTTGATAACAACAACATTAACAATTTGCAGCATTCTTTTTCTTTGGGATCTTCAGGCCAATCAGCAATATTTATATTAATTGCATATTGGAAGTGTTGAAGCAAAAATTGACCACACAATAGATTGTCCTCTTGGACCGAATGGACAGTTGACAACAAGAGTATGCCGGGTCATTATCGACGTGGAGTCCTGCAAAAACCTGCCGAGTTGTTTTTGACGGAGAAAATTTCGATGCTTAAATCAAGAAAAATGATAAAAAGGAAATGACGAAAAAAGTATGAATCGTGCAGTCCTATATTCAATATATAGAGTAAGAGAGATACGTGCCCGGCAAATTACCTCTGATTAATATATATAGCATATATAGGAAGTGTCGTTTGTGTTTGGGGTATAGGAACCTTAGTTTCTTTACAGAGAGATCATATGAAATTTTTTGAGATTATTGGAACTATAATAATAGACTTTCTATAAATTCAGAAGTAATATAATATTGCACACTAAATACAATAAAATTTAATACAAAATAACAAAATTCAAGAGCTAAGTCCCGAAAGTAATTCTTCTCATTGACCAAATCATTCTTATAAATCTAATATTTTTAGATTTCACATACCTAGTGTGGTAGGATAGACAATAAAATCGATATCTTTTGAACTTATTAGCATAATCAATAAAGTATCTAATCATGGTCTTTGGGTCTAGTTTTTTTTCGTGGATTGTAAATTTTTATCTCTACATGACAACCCCAATGTATACATGTTTTAAACAAGATTTCCAACTCTTAAATAACTTGAAATGAGTTTTAATTGCTGCCTTAGAACCCTATTTAGGATGTACATTACCGCCTTGAGATATTCAGTTCACAAGAACTTAAGTAGTTTGGAGTTAGCCAACATATTCCTAACCATATCAAGTAAGATCCTATCATTTCTTTTAACTATCTCATTCTGGTCAGGTGAATCAGATATAGTATATTGGGTAACGATTCTATTTTTCTGAAGAAATTTTATAAATGGACCTGGTGTTTATCCATCCTATGCATGCCTTCCGTAGTATTTCCTGCCTTTATCTGATCTCATGATTTTTATTTGCTAACTGTATTTTTTTTTTTACCTTTAACTTGAAAATTTTAAAGACATCCAACGATTCATCCTTGTGACGAAAAATATAGAGATACATATATCGTAAATAATCATTTATAAATGAGATGAAATAATTATAACCATGTGAGTCTGTACTGGAGTATAAATATCTGTATATATGATTTCAATCAATTCTGAACTCTTCCTAATACCTTTTTAAGTCTTATTGATCTGCTTTCCCTTAATGCAGTTCACACAAGTGTCAAAATCACTAAAATTTAGGGTACTTCATCCTTTACTAACTTTTCTATCATTTTTATCTAGACGTATCCTAATTTTTGGTATCACAACATGAAAGAATTTTTCTCAATGACACTTCTTTTAACCTCTGTATATGTTACGTTCATGCAAATATTGTCTTGTAAAATAATACCATACAATCCATTTAATAATGGATCATAACCAACGATATTTGAATAAAAAAAATAATGTCATTTTATTATTAAATTGGAAAGAGTAACAGAATAATACAAGTTTTGAAATTGAAATTAATTTTTTAGAAAACTTAAGTACATAAAACACTCTCACCAATTTTAAGACATGCCCGCTACTGAGAATGAGCTCATAATCGTCAATACCCTTCACTCGTGAGTTCATCTTGTTACCCGAATAGATGAGTTATTTATGACCCGCTGGTTTCCTTAGGTTTTGCAAACCCTATAACACATTCATAATATGGATGGTATAATTAGAATCAATCCACCAGGTGTCATGAGAAATTTCAGTTATACAAGATTCATAATAAATTAATGAAATTTTCATACCTTTATTTTTAAGCCACCGTTTGTGCTTGACAAAATTCTACTTCAACAAAAAAAAAACACTTTGACACTTTATTTATGTTCGCTTTTGGTTTTATACCCTTTGATTTGGTTTGGCTTTGCCTTTCTTCTTTCCTTGTACTGCTATATGTGCATTTGCATAACTTTACTTCATCTCCATCAACAGTGTTCCTTCCTTTTGCACACACATGACCATCAATTCATTGATGGATCATTTTTTCTTATATATGTTGTAGAAGATCTTAAAAAAACCGTAGGACTATGAGAGAGTTTACAATAAAGTGCACGAGAAAAGATTTAGATATCACAACCTCTAGATTCTTTAGTTGAGCCGTTATGTCTCACATCTACATGATATGCTCGCATACACCGTGGACAATAGTGACGCCTTATGGAAAAGAATTGTATAATGAGGGTACTGACCAAATATTTCTCCGATACCGTAAATTGCTCATCTATTGCCTTAAAAAAATACGGACATTGGTATGTTGGTTGACTAAGTCACAGATATTAGTTGAGATTTTACTTTTTATGAATATGGTATTTTGGTAATTAGATCACTCTTAACATTTATAAAGAGTCTTATTAGTCTCAAAACTGATATTGATTACCGAACGTGACTCATCCTTTCTAATAGTATAATCAATATTCAATTAGCTCAAATAGAAAACCACTATTTCTCTCAAATCTTTATAATTTTCTGTTTAAATGAGAACCACTATTTCCCTCAAATCTTTATAATTCTCTTTTTAAATTAGAAAAATCAGATTTCAAATTTATAATTTGGAATACTACAAAATAAATAAGCATGTTTACTAACTATATATGAGTCATTTAATATATGTTTATCAATGCAAATATATGAAAATAAATTTATGACATAAAAATTACTTGTAAACTAAATTTCTAATTCTATTAGATTATTTGAATTTATGATAAAATTTATAAAAAATAGTTAATTCTCCAATGCATGTGGACTAATCAAGAAACTACCAATAGTTGGTCTTTTTTTGATCATTTTATCTTTTTTCTAGTTAACTCTATAAAACGATCTCTCTAGTGTACCAATAGGTTCCTAGGTAGGTGGTACCAGCTAGCTTTAGAGTTATCTTCATTTTTTTGACAGAGTCAACCTAAACATGCACTAGAATAATCACAATCATAGTGTTACATATAAAAAGAATTTCAACCAAATAGACTACTATTGAAAATAACTATTTTGATATGTTATCTTTAATTTTATTATTTTCATATAACAAAAATTTATGTGAGATAAAATTTATTAAATAAAAATAAATTTCATAGCAATTTTACCTTTTTTTTTTTAATGTGATTATATATGGCTGTTGTATTTAAAGCCTAATTAATTTTAAAAATTACAATGAGATAATAAAATTATTTTATTTTGTCATATTGAAGTGCATAAAATTTTAATATAAAAAAACAATCAAATTACCTAATACATTTTAGTAATTTTATATCTCTTCTTATGTATAAAATTATACTCAAAATTAATTTTATACACATTTTTTCAAAATTTGGGTTTAGAAAATATTTTAAAAATTTTGGGATTTATTGAATTTTTTTTTTTGAAAATTTTTTGATCCAAAAAAAATTACAAGAATAGGATTGCAATATACATACAATATATATATATATATATATTAAAAATATTCAAACCTTAATAGTGGGCGATGGCAAAACCCAGAAAGCTGGAGCATTAATGAGAATTGGCCACGTGCTCGCTGTAAGTGGTGTGTATGTATGTTTTTTTTTTTTTTTTTTTTTTTTTTTAAATAGTAAAGCCCAACAAAAAAAAAAAAAAAAAAAAAGATGAGGCCCAAATGTTGTGCATACAAAGACAATGCTCACGTGAACAATTATTCAAAGTACGACATGATGGGCTCAACATTTTTCTTAACAATTCAAACACGCTTTTAAACACGTGTGACCCGCACAGTGCACTGTAAACCCTTGTTTCGAGTCTTTTTTACCTGGAAGAACCCGAGAGTCCCGACCCACCTGACAAATCTCCGGCAACCAAAGTTCCACCGGAAAATGCAAAAATACTTCAAAATGATTTCTGAAAAAGTGATTTTGATCGTACTAATGTAAATATTTCAATTCTAAATTTAATTTGTCAAAAAATTTAGATTTTTGAACCAAATATTTAAAAAATCAAAAACCCTAAATTTTAAAAAATCTTAAAATTTTGTCAGAATGTTGAAGGCAGAGGATAAACAAGCGTTGACACCAGATGTAACATAATATTGTACACCAAATGCAATAATATTTAACACAAAATAACAATAATCTGAAAAAAGGGATCAGATATACCTCCAACCATTCATAATTCCGATGAGTTTTGACAACTGTAGTGCCTTCAATCAATTTCTTGGGATGTGCACAATCCTTCTAAGTTTTCAATTTCACTTAATAGATGGTGTTGAGTCACGAAATTTGGATTTAGGGTTCCAATGCATTAAGAGAGAGTTTATATAAACTTTCAACCATCAAATAGTCATTAAAACCATATAATTGTCATCTTAAATTATTGATGAATGTTATGAGAATGCAATTAAACATTCAAAATGAAAAAATAAGATTAATTATGTGGAGATTTGAATGAGCCAATAAAATCTGGCCAAATACAACCCAATTCAAATTCATTTCATTGTTTATCACATTTAATCCTTTCAGATATATTTTTCTTATTAACTTAATATTGAATGCATTAATATCATGAATTTGAAAATTTCTAACATCAGAATCTTTTGAGTGAGAAAGTTTCTACTATCATCACGAAAACCCGTGAAGGTTCGAATCATCAGGGTATTTACTTCGTTAGCAGGATAGATTATAATAAACTTGTATTGAATTAGAAAATGTTTAAACTTGTCAAAAATTTCTTTCATTATCGAGTGATTACAACTAAAACTTGTTGTGTGATAGGAGTTGACTCTACAAGGATCGAAAGGTCAGAAAGTCGATAGGCTAAAGGGCCCGGTGAACAAACTATGCCAGGAGAATGGTCAAGCAAGACGAAAGTCAGAAGAGTCCTATTAATAGGCTCAGGTTGAGAGGGAGGCATCCACCGAGAGGGTGTCTTCCTGAGAGGTGGTTCATTCAATATCCACAGAAAGGTCACTTAGCACCCCTACAGGCTTTATGATTATAGGCTTGCAAGATTTCGTGGTAAGGGGCCGTTGGACCACGTATCATCAGGAAGGATCAAAAATCATATACCTTGTTTGAATATCTCATTATTATTATTAAAATATATATATATTCATCAGTAGGAATTAAAAAAAATCTTTCATTATTATTATTATTATTCATCACGTAATGCAGGCTTTATGATTATAGTCTGCATTACTATATGGTACTGAATGTTGGGCCATTAAACAAAAATAAGAATAAAAAATGGTTGTAATCGAAATGAGAATACTAAGATAGATGTGTGGTAAAACTAAGAAAAATAGTAATAGAAATGAAAAAATACATAATAAATTAGGAGTGTATTCAATTGTAGATAATATGCAAAAGTATCATTTGAGATGGTTTGGACATATACAACGAAGACCCAAAGGTACACTAGTTAGGAGAATCGAGAATTTAAATATAGGAGATCTAGTAAAACAATGAGGTAAACCATTAAAAACCTAGATGCAATGTATTCGTAAAGATATAACAGTTAAGGGGTTAATTAAAGAGATGATTTCAGTCAGGAATGAATGATGTAGGAGAATTAACGAAAGTTAAATCATCACTTTTCATATTTTATATGTATTTAGATTGTATGTGTGCATTTTTTTTAAATATTTTATATTTATTTCTTAAATTGTCGATCCTAAATTTTAAGATTAAGGTTGAGATTGTTGTTGTTGTATATTCATCGGTAGAAAGCATCGAAGAAAGTAACATAAAATTAAAAAAAAAAAAAAAAGATGTGTTGGTTGCATAAGCCATTATCCACTAAATGAGAGAGAGAGAGAGAGAGAGAGAGAGAGAGAGGGGGGGGGGGGGGGGGGGGGGGGGGGGGGGGGGGGGGTGTTTTTGAGAGAGAGAGAGAGAGAGATGGATTGTTAACTTCTTATAACTAACCATATTTAATGGATAAGATTTGATCACAATGAACCTCATTTAGGAAGAGAATTGACATGAGAAAAAAAAAGGTGGCAGCTCTTATTGGTTGAGATATGTGAGAATCAATAAATGTGTTGATTGCACAAACCATCATCCCATGAACGAGAGAGAATGTGTGTTAATTTGTTAAGTTCTCATCCGACTTAAAATTTCATTTTCCTCTGAAGATAATGAGTGATGAAATTTAGAAGAGGGCTCGTTCAACTAATCAGTGATCTCTGAGCCTCTTGTGCCCCTGACATTGGGAATTGGTTAATCAGAAAGCTTAGGCCTCCAGTTTGGACTAGTCTAATAAGTATTTCATTTTCATGAGAAAAAAGGGTGCTATTATGATACTCGAGTCGAGTTGAATAGTGTCAATATCCTAACTCAGTTTGAGTGTTGTTTAGATAAGCTCTAACTCAAGCTCGAACTTATCGAAGCTTGCATTTCTTGAGCTCCAGCTCAAGTTCAAAATATCGTCAGGTAGTGTTGTTTGGTAGTGTCTCTTAGTTAATCAATCTTGGTTAATATATTCAAAAGAATATATATAAAAATATAATTTCACATATAAAAATTATTTTTAAAAATATAATTAATTAATTTTAGGTAACTTATCAAGCCTTCGAGCTTGACATAGTTGGGATTGAGATCGAGTTCGATACCAAACTACACTAACTCGAGTCGAGTTTTGACTAAATAGTATTACGGGTATCCATAACATTACCCGAGTGTCATAACACTCTTAATAGGAATCCAGTGTTCGTGCATTTTGTGCAATTGGATCCAAAGTTGGTAATTTGCTTCTCCCTTTGTTTTTTCATAAACATTTTTTTTGTTTTTCATCCGGTATCTAGAATTTTATCTCAATTAATCCGGATCGATTTATATATATAAAGTGTCAAAATCACTTACTAATATTCCTGTACGGTTCTCCCATATTTTTGGGACCTCATCTTTATTTTTTTTGTTTTTTTGTATTTTTTTTTTTAATTCAAGTCCTTCTGGTTTTTTTTTTATTATTCATTTTCTTTTTTGTTTTTGTTTTTTCGGTTAGGTTTTCGACATTACTATTCACAAAAATTCATATGCCTAAACTTTTTAAGTTGGATTTTGCGAAGCCCGGGCTAATCCCGGTTAAATTTTTATGAGCACGAGCCCCCATGAAAACCAGAGAGAGAGAGAGAGAGAGAGAGAGGATAATAAGAGGAGAGAGAGAGGCACACCGTTTTCAGACTCTGTTACACCTTTTCCGTGTCGGTAGTCATCACCGACACCACAGTGGATCAGATCATCGAGTGTTTACATGAGGAGTGAATCGGAGACATGAATCAATGGAATGCACGTCACTTCTCTCCTCTGACAGTTGATTCAAAGAGTTGCAGAAAAAGCTAGAGAGAGAAATCATGTGAATGCTTTTTAGAGAGAGAGAGAGTAAGTCACGAGAGTGTGGAGGATGATTATATGAGATGATGAGAGATGAAGCTTAGGGCTTTGGACATGAGGGGTAAGACAGAGAGAGTGAGAGAGGGAAAAGGGCTTCGGACATGACGGGTAAGGGAGAGGTGAGTGGAGACAGAAGTACTTTTAGGGAAGGAGTACAGGAAAAAATCTCTCTCTCTTCAAAAGATCAAAACCTTTGTAGAAATTGCCTACAAATTCATACTTTTAGGGAAGGAGAAGTACAGGACACATGTCCACACCCCCAATAAACTAAGGTATTGAAGAGAGAGAGAGAGAGAGAGATGATTGATACTTCTCAAGAAGAAGCACAGCACTCTTGTCTCTCTACATTTTAGATCTTACGGCCCCTTGAAATACAAAGCTGCGTCAGAACCCTGCGACTGTTCCCTTACAAAACCCTAGAGGGGAGAGGACCAAGTCAAGTGCAGGCAAGATAATATCCTATATGAATAGTATATAACCCCGAATGCTGGTATAATATGAAAGAAGGAAAGCATAAAGGACCAAGTGCATGTTACATAAAAATATCTGTATCAATAACGTATATAGAAGGAATAAAAACCATATACCTCCTTTTGAAAATTTGAAAATATATAGAAAGTATTGAAGAAAGGCAATTCAATATGTGAAAATTTGATTTTTTTTTTAAATATTTGAAAAATTGAAAAAGGAATGCGTTGATCGCTTATCCAACCTATGAGAGGAGAGATAATTAAATGGTTAACTTCTGATCATTATCTTTTTTTTTTTTATCATAATCTTTTATTTGATAGTTAAATTTTGATAGACAATGAATCCATTTAAGATGAGAATTGATAGAAAAAAAAGTGACATTTGTCATCCCTTATTTGGTTGGAATATGTGAGAATCAATAAAAAAAAGTAAAATTCCTAAAAGTGTACATATCAAAATATTGTAATACCATATTTAATAATAATAGATTATAAGTTAATTATTTTGAAATACCAAAATTAATCAAAATAGAATATGCTGTCCTTTATCTCTTCTAAATAGGTATATACAGTCCGAATCGAGAGAATGTGAATATGTGGAGAGAAACACAGAGAGAGAAAAATTCGGAAACCTGACTAATTGGGTCACTTTTTCTTATAGTATTGATAAAGGGGTATATTTTTGAATCACAAAATAAAGATTAGTTTTGAATAATAAAATACGAAATGGGTGTTTTTGAAGAATAAATTTTTATTTTCCTCAATTTGGTGAGAAGATGGTAGTGAAAAATCAATGAATGATGAGATTTGTCATTGATTCGTGGTATTCTATATACCAGATAAATCCTATTCTTGGACACAAGAAAAGGGAGTGTATAGAGATCTAATATGTACATTTTGTGCAATTGAGTGGAGATTTGGTATTTGCTTTTTTTTTTTATTTTTTTTGGATAAGCAACTTATTAATTAAAATGGGCACCAAAAAAAAATCACCATGCTCACAAGGCACATAAGAGCACCCCAGCAACCCAAACCAAAAAAAAAAAAAAAAGAACTCAAAAAACATTTCAATTCGGATTTGGACCTCTGTATCAAATAATTAATTGTTTAGAAATTTTGCAACAAGATAAAGATAAATACATAAAATGCTCTACACAAAAATAACACAAGTACAATAAATTCAACTCCTAACTCAACTTGTTGCTCTATAGCTCTTCAAATCTTGGAAGTAACTCCTTCCCAAATCCCTCTTGAAAATCCACCGGACGAAGGCCGAACAGATAAATCACGAGGTCCTCGAAATGACCAATGCATCTCCTCAACACCAAATCTTCAGAAAAACAGCATACTGTTTTTGGGATCTACAGCAGTAGAAGCATACTGCTTTTTGGATCTACAGCAGTAAAAACCCTTTCAGAATGAGCACAAATGTATATATGCAAAGAAAATTCATAAGTAAATGTGTTAAATTAAAACCAACCTCTAAAAAATTTCGGGGTAGAATATAAAGCAGAAATTGCTGCTGCAGGATGGGCAATGAATCCTTCTCACCTTCTGCACACCTTTATGTGGAATGTTGCAAAGGTCAAAGTTTCCCCTACAAGAAATAAAATAAACAAGTAAAATCTAAATCTAATGAGATTTGCTATCTTCTCAAATCATCCGAAATAATTATGAGATCAAAAATGACAATTATATGAAAAAATGTTTCTTAGTCCCCCGTGATGATTTGATATTTAAAAACTGCAAATAAAATACACAGTAACAGAATGAAAGCAAAAGAGGGCAATTGTAAAAAGAATAAAAAGTATAAAACATGTAGATAAAATTCTTGTTTTTCTTACCTGAATATCATATCTGGTTCACATGACAAAATACTAACTTGAAAGTCAAATAGACACAATTCTCTATCTTTCAACTCCTCCATTTATCCCAAAAAAATAAAAGCACTCTTTCTCCCTTCAAAAGATCAAAATTTATTCATCATTTGAAGATGCCCTTCACAACAACTACGGGTATTCATAGAGAGAACCCCATGTACGCACAGAGGGAGATGATACTTTGCAGAGGCCAATGATGGCACGAAAAGCGGAGGGCTCTTTTATCTCTCTCTCCCTGCAATTTAGATCTTGCGGCTAACTGAGATATAATGCTACCAAAGAGCCCTATTTATAATGGTCCAACTTGGGAAGCAACTGCTCCTTCACAAAAACCCCATTTTTTCGACATACTTTTAACTTTTCTTTTTCTTTTATATATTTCAAGTTTTGTATAGTAAAATAAAAAATATTTTGGTGATATTTTGATAAAAAATAATTATCAAGTATTTATAAAGTATGTAAATTTTTTCATATGCAGTCTAATATAATATTTAATATTTACAAATTTTCAAAATACTTTAAGCTATATTTTTAGTCAAATGAATAACAATATTTCTAACGGTAAAAACAATTTTTTTTTTTTTAAAAGTCCTGTGCTCTTCGTCTAACCGTTATTTCATAAAGGCATGAGCTTAATTGTTATAGTTATTTCTCTAAAATTGGTAAAATTTTGCAAGTAATCTAAACTATGGACTAGGAAACAATTTAGATCTTGTGGCTAATTCAGATATAATGGAGTCCTATTCATAGTGGTCCAACGTGGGAAGCAACGACTCCTTCACAAAACCCTATTTTTTCAACATACTTTTATTTATTTATTACTTCCATATATTTCAAGTTTCATATACTAAAATAAAAAATATTTTGGGGGTATTTTGATAAAAAATAATTATTATGTAATTTTTCATCTGCATTCTATTACAATATTATATGTACAAAATTTTCCAAAATAATTCAAACTCTTCTTTTAGCTGAATTAATAACAACATTCCTAACGGTAAAAACAAACTTTTTAAAAAAATATCGCGCTTTTCATCTAACCGTTATATCTCAAGGCCATGAACTTAATTATTATTGTTATTTCTGTAAAATTGGTAAGATCTTGCAAATTATCTAAACTATGGTAACAATTAAATATTTTTTGTAATTAAGTTGAACCTCTAAGTAATATTTCTTTTAGCCAAATGTACAACGGCTATCACTCGATTTTTTTTTTAAAGGAATTAGACTAGGAAACAACTTAAAAAAAAAATGTTGCCTGGTTAACATTAAGATTATGTTGTTACAAAATTTTAAATTAAATACTACATTAAAAAATGGGTTAGAGGGTTAGAACTGCTCATGTAATTATCCCCTTTATAATTTGGTCCTTAATGTAAATTATTATTTCTAATAAAGCTAAAAATTTAACTTGAAGTGGCTTAATGTTTGTTGGTTTTAGCATCACATAGTGAAGGCAAATAGTATTAAGATCCGGCGCTTCATGAACTTTGATTACATATGGAGGAATTTTATCATGACTGAACTTTTTAAGTAGAAATATTGAAAATAAAAATAAAAATAGGGATTTTTAATTTACATTGTTGTTGTATGCAATAACATAAAAAAAATAAAAGTAATAAATTTCAGAATGCCAAAAAAGATAGATATACTTGGAATGATCTAAGACTTGATAATCTTAATTTACATTGTGTGTATGTGTATGTGTATGTGGGTATGAGGATGGAAAGAAAAAGACGAGAGAATGTGTGTAGAGAGCATAGTTATTAAATCTAAACCGACCCACCAGTTGGACCAAGTCAACCCTTGATCCGCATACTATATGGGCCGGATCAATAGATGGACTGCATATGCAACCTATCTGGATAAATCTGTGGGTCAATACGGGTCAATCTGCAAATTTTGATTTTAGACTTCATCTCCTTTGATCTATCCAACATCCACGTCTTCATATCACTCATTTTCATCTGATCATCAATATTCCCATCATTAATCTTCTCACCACAGCTCCTGCGTTGACTTTGGAGATCATATTTTTGGAGAGCTCATCGATAGCTAGTAGAAGGGAGAGCTTGAAGATAAGCTGCAAAGAAGGATTTGGAGGGAGATTATTGAAAGAGGAGATCCTTGAGAAACACGAATTGGGATATAAAGTTGAGTTGCAGAGGGATTTGATGGTGTTTGATACATTAGTGTTGAGTGATGAGGAGTAGGAGGATGATTTGGATTCATGAAATAGGGCTCTGATGAGGAGGGTGCGGAGTGTGGCGGAGATTACAACGGCAAGAAGATGCTTGTGAGGGTTAGGACCTAGGGTTAGGGTTTTGGGAGAGAGCTGATTGGGTTTTGTGATCGATGTTGTTGGCGAAGTAGATGATTGTGGAACTCATCTTCATTTTCTTCCTTCTTTCTTCTTGTCAAAATATTAGAATTAGATGGGAGGGGAGGAAGGGAGTTGTCGCCAAGGAAAGAGGGAGTTATCACCAAGGAAATGTCAAATTTAATTAAAATTAGATGGTCTCTTGAATAAATCAAATGGATTATTGTGTTTCATATCTATTGTTTTTATTTTATTTACTATTTGATACAATAAAAATGTAAATTTATAAGTTTTTAATTTTTATTATATGATTATATTATATTTTATATATGTTGTAATTGGTATTTTATATTTAAATAATATAATTATATATATTTATATTTTAAAATAATAAAAAATAATCAGTGATTGAATCAGTGACCCAATAGTTTAACCGATTGAACCATAAATTTTAAAATATATCATTGGTTGGGTTTAATAACCATGGTAGAGAAAAAGGGAAATTTTTGCAGATAGAATTATTTATTTATTTGCTTTTAAATTTATCATAATTTCTTAACACAAAAAAATTATACAATTACAAATTATGGATATTTTCTTGTTTTTTTTTGGGGGGGAAGTAAAACTATTCTAACACGTTACAAGAAACTAGACCAATGGGTTATCTTTCCTAAGGTATTAATAAAGGGGTATGTTTATATTCATGAAATAAAGATGAATAAAAAAAAAAATTTGAAGAGAGTCTTTTTAGTGAATAAAATAAAGGCAAGTAGCCTTTAAAATAATAAAATATGGAGTTTTTTTTGGTTATAAATGAGATATGGGGATCTCAATAGTGACTGTATAGAAATCTAGCATCTGTACATTTTCTGCCATTAAATCAGCCCTTGCCCTTTTTTTTCCCCGGGATAAGCAACATATTTATTGAAATGCTCAAACAAAACTAAGCTAAAAAATTTAAGGACACCCGCCCACCCAAACCCCCCCCCCCCCCAAAAAAAAAAAAGAAAAAAATCAAAAGTTCTATCCCTAAGAAATCAATTCAGATTTGATCATCGTGTCAAATAATGTATTGAAAATTTGCAACAAGTTAACTATATAAATTGCTCTACACATAATTTATAAATAAGTAAAATTAAATTCCTTGAATTCTTCTTGTTGATCTATTACATTCCTTTGCTAAATCCCTCTTGAAAGAGTTTTTGATACATAAAATCTAGTTATCCAGGGTGCAATTGAGAGAGGAAGGGAGAGGGATCATTGACCCTTCGCAAGGAGCAAAGGGCTCTTTTGGTCTCTTTCTGCATTGGAGCTCTCTGGTCTCTCCTACAAATGAGATCTCGCGGCAACAAGGGACTCTCTCTCTCTCTCTCTCTCTCTCTCTTTGTGTGACTGGACACCTTTTCGTAGTCCGCAAACAAATGTTGAAGCTGATGGCCATCAATCTTGATCTTTTTGTGCAGCGAATGCAGCTTACACCACCATCTTCAAGTAGCTCAAAGAATGAGGAGGAAACAATGCATCCACAATGGAAGCACCACTGAACAACAAAACTTGATTTAACTTTATGGCCTAATCTCTTCAGAAAATGATTACTTTTTGGAACTGATGGAAGATATGATTAAAAAAAAATACAAATTGAATAGATTTTTGGACACCTCACCGCATGAAATGCAATTCCTCCACCCGGATAGATTTGAACGGAAGATTTCACAAAAAAAGTTAATTGCTCCTGCAGTCAATAAAAACCGTGCTGTTATGCAGTGAATAGAAAGGATTAGATGTCAATCAAACAATATAGCCCCCTAGTAAATGAAGCCCATTTGATTGTCTCAGAGTGAATCTTTTATCAATTGGATCATAATGGATAACACTACAACTATTCCTTATTTTTTTTAAAATCAGATTATTAGTATTTGAAATCATATTCTAATTAATCCGATTTTAACGTTTACATGAACCTTTATTAAGGATGACTCTCCCAACAAAGATCCGTAAATATTCAAACCGATTTCATATTCTAATATGAAATCTTTTATGTGTTCTCTCTCACCAAACCTGCAAACAATTTTGAAGAAGACATGACAGGGAGAATAATTAAAATTTTGCTTCAAAGGGTTATTCATCCAAACTCGTGTAACATTGTTTAGGTCAGCCTGGTCTGCTTTAGGGCACTTTGTACTCTAGCTTTGTCATGCGGGCTACAATCTAAATCTAATGGGATTTGCTATCTTCTCAAATCATCCAGAATAATTTTGAGATAAAAAATAACAGTAAAATTCAACCAATAATATAATTATATGAAAAAGTGTTCCTCGGCAAATAAAATACACATGGGAATACGATGAAGGCAAAAGAGGGCAATTGTAAAAAGAATAAAAGAAATATATAAAAAAATTTATAAATAAAATTCTTATTTTTCTCACCTGAACGTCATATCTGGTTCACATGACAAAATACGAACTTGAGAGCCAAATAGACATAATGCTCCATCTTTCAACTCCTCCATTTATCAAAAAAAAAAAAAAAAAAACTCTTTCTCCCTTCAAAAGATCAAAATTTATTCATCATTTGAAGATACCCTTCACAACAATTCCAGATAATCACAAAGGTATTCACAGAGAGAGATGATTGACACTTTACATAGGGATGAGAGACATGAGATGTTGAACACTTAGCAGCACGAACAGCAGAGGGTTCTTTTATCTCTCTCTCTCTCTGCGATTTAGATCCTGCGGCTAACTGAGATATAATGATGCCTAAGAGTCCTATTTATAGTGGTCGACCGTGGGAAGACTCCTTCACAAAACCCTATTTTTTCAACATACCTTTAACAATTTATTTTCTTTTAGTTCTATATATTTCAAGTTTTATATCAAAAAAACATCGATGATATTTTGATAAAATTGATTATCATGTAATTTTTTCATATGCATTCTAATACAATATTAATATATACAAAATTTTCAAAATAGCTCAATCTCTTCTTTTAAATGAATTAATAACAACATTTCTAACGGTAAAAACGAACTTTTAAAAAAACTCCGCACTTTTCTTCTAACCGTTATTTCTTAAAAGAGTGAATTTAAATATTATCATTATTTCTCTAAAATTGACAAGATCTTGCAAATAATCTAAACTAGGGTAATAGTTGAATATTTTTCATAATTAAGTAGAACCTCTGAGCAATATTTCTTTTAGCCCAATGTACGACGGCTATCACTCAAATCTGGGGAAAAAAAAAAGGAATTATACTAGGAAGCAACTTAAAAAACTTGTGTTCTGGTTAACATTAAAAGAAACTATTCTAACACATTAAAAGAAAGCGGACCAAGTGGTTCCTATGGTATTAATAAAGGGGTATGTTTATATATATATATGAAAAGGGTCTTTTTTAGAGAATAAACTAAAGGTAAGTAGCCTTTAAAATAATAAAATATGTTTTTTTTTGGGGGGAGGGATAAAGGAGATATGTAGTCCCTAGAATTGAACTCTAGACTCTTTCTTGATTCTGAGGGTAAATGGCACTGTGCACTAAATCCTTTTAACTAACCCTCATCAATGGAATGCCACAGATTGAGGGGGGGATCACCATGTAAAATTTCATTTTCCTCAATCAATTTGGGTGAGAAAATGATAGTGAAAAACTAATGAATGATGAGATTTTGTTATGAATTCTTGGTATTCATCTATAGAGAATTTTCTTTGGGAAGAAACAATCTCTCTCTCTAGGAACAAAATTGGAAGGGAAGGAAAACAATTTGTCACATACCAATTGGTGATTTTGTTCCTTTTCTTTTTTCAGACGAACAAATTGAGAAAAAACAAAGAATGGATAGTTGATTTAGTAGAATGAGATATTAGATTTATTAATCAAGTCTCGAGTTCAAAATTTGAGAATGAAAAAAACTATAGTAGGACGAGCCGCCCCTAATTAGGGTCTTCGCAAATGGTCAAATCAGATTATTCGAAATATAGTTTTAAATACCGATGATAGGTAAAAAATATTGAGAAAAAACAATCGGGACCAAATCAGGAAAAGTGTAAAGAGTCCATTGAAAGATGGGAGCCCTGTCATTGTCATTTGGACGCAAGGTGACATATTTAACAACAAAATATACGGTTGGTTAGTATTTCCATTATAGAATTAAACTTGTGATTAAATTTATACAATATAGGAATCAATAGGAAAAATTTTTCAATTTAAAACTAAATGGAAAAATAAATTAACCTCCTTTTGAAAATATTTGTAAATATTGAAGAAAGGCAATTCCATATTTGGAAACTCAATATTTCAAAGGAAAAATATTTGAAAATTTAGAAAAGGAATGTCGTGGTTACTTATCCAGTTATGAGGGAGAGAGAGAATGAATTAGTTAACTTCTTATTATTATCTTTTCTAAGCATTATCATTTTTTTTATCGTTATCTTGTGCTTAATCACAAAGATTTTGAAGACAATGACGCCATTAAAGTTTCTATTTAATAATAACAGATTATAAGTTAATTATTTTGTAATATCAAAATTATTCAAAAGAAAACACATTGTACTTTATTCTCTTTTAAAAACGTGTGTGCGATGTGTAAGAAAAGAGAAAGGACAGGTAATATGTGAATAGTTATTACGATGAATAAAGGTATTAGATTATTTAATTAAATATCAAATTTAAAATTTAAAAATAAAAAATATTTAATTAAAAGAGTTTCCTATAATTTAGGTCTGACAAAGTTTGGATCAGTGAAAGTATAATTTCAAATACGGATTGATTATATAAAAAATAAAAACAAAAAAAAATTTAGCACAGAAAAGTTACTTGTTTATTTTACTTATGGCTTTCCAATTTATACGTATATTTTAAAACAAAAAAATGACATTCCAAAATTAAGAATAATGCGTGCATGTGAAGAGAAAGTAAGGGAAATTGTTACTTGTTTATTTTACTTCTGGCTTTGGAATTTATAGATATTTTTTAAAAACAAAATATGACATTCCAAAATTAAGAAAATGAAAGGTTGTTGTTGAAGAATAAAATTTTATTTTCCTCAATTCCATGGGAAAAATGGTAGTGAAAAATTAACCAATGTTGAGATTTGTCATCGGTTCCTGATATTCATCTTTTGTGCAATTGAGTGGAGAGTTGGTATTTTGTTTTTTTTTTTTTTTTTTGTTCCTATTTTTTTGGGATAAGCAACTTAATTATTAAAATGGGCAAACAAATCCTAGCTCAAAAAACATAAAGGTATCAACCGAAACTCAAACCAAAAAAAAAAAAAAAAAACACCTCAAAATCACATATCAATTTGCATGGGAGCCTTTGAATCAAATAGTTAATTGTATAGTCTTCAAGAGAAAAATCTAGTAGTCACAACCCTCTTTCTCAGTTTAGTGATCGGAAGTTCAAATTCCAATATAACAAAAAAAAAATAGTTAATTGTATGCAAAAATTTGTAGCAAGATAAGATTAAATACATAAATCACTCTACACATAAATAATAGAAATATTAGAAATTCAGCTCCTAACACATTGTTACACTATCAAACTTTTCCGTCTTGAAGCAACTTCTTTGTTCATTCTTCTTCCTGAACTGCCTTTATCATGGGCTTCAGAAGTACTCTATACCACCTTCTTCCTTACTGCTTTTTGGATCTACAGCAGTAGAAAAGCTTTCAGAATGAGCACAAATATAAATATGCAGAGAAAATTCATAAATAAATGTGTTAAAATTAAAACAAACCTCTAAAAAATTCCACGGCAAGGCAGAAATTATCGCTGCAGGATGAGCCTGCAGCGTCCACCTCTATGTGGAATATTGCAAATGTCAAATTTGTCCCTACAAGAAAAAAAAAAAGGAATAAAAATATATTTAAAAAATTGAAAATAAAGTTATTGTTTTTCTCACCTGTGTATTATATCTGGTTCACATGATAAAATACCTACTTCAGAGTCAAATAGACACACTTCTCTGTCTTTCAACTCCTCCATTTATCCCACAAAAAAAAAAAAAAAAAAAAAAAAAACCTCTTTCTCCCTTCAAAAGATAGATCAAAATGTAAACATTATTTAAAGATGTCCTTAACAACCGTGGGTATTCACAGAGAGAACCCTAGGTATGCATGCACAGAAAGAGATGAACACTTTGTAGAGGCCTATAGAAAAACGTTCCTCTCTCTCTCTCTCTCTCTGCAATTTGCGGCTAAACGAGATATAATGCTGCCTAAGAGTCCTATTTATAGTGGTCCAATGCAGGAAGCACCCACTCCTTCACAAAACCCTATTTTTTTCAACATAATTTTTTTTTTTTACTTTATATTTCAAGTTTTATATAGTAAAATGAAAAATATTTTGATTAAAAAAATAATTTCCAAGTATTTATAACATATGCATCTTTTTTCATATACATTCTAATACAAAATTAATACTTACAAATTTTTTTAAATACTCCAAGCTCTTCCTTTAGCCAAATGAATAACAACAATCCGAACGGTAAAAACAAACTTTTAAAAAAGTGAAAAATAAATAAATAAATAAACTTGTGGCCTAGTTAAAATTAAAATTATGTCCAATATTTTTATTTAACAAAATACATAAGAAGCTAAATGTAACGAAATGATAGAGAATTATTCAATTTTATTAACTTTAATGAACTTTATGTTTGTTTAGTCCAAAATTTAATCTATGGGTTCTAATCAAACAACATATTTAGAATTATTCAATTTTATTTAGCATTAAGTATGGGAGGGAAACCAAAAGCAATTCCACCAACTGCATGGTTGCCAACATTCAATACCTATAGAGTTTGATTATTGGCTGGGTCTGGATTAAATTCTAACAGATCTAATGGCCAGCCACCTCGTGGGTACTAAATGAACTAGAATCTTTATTATTATTATTATTATTATTATTATTATTATTATTATTATTATTATTATTATTATTATTATTATTATTATTTAACGTTGATTACTTACCACCAAGTAGTATAAGAGTTTTGTCTGATTAATCTAATCGAAACACGGTGAGGCTCTCCGTAGAGTGGGGTTGACCCTTCTAAATTCTATTTTTTCATTTTCATTATTCGAACACGAGATTTATAGTTAAGAAAGTGTAACATTCAACCGCTATGTGACTGAATTTTATTTTGGATTGGGTCAACGAATAATAAAAATATACATATATGTGACTGAATTTTATTTTATTTTTTTCGGTTGGAAATATTGACAATTGACATGACTTAGATTACATGAACAAAAAGTAAAAAATAAAAAAATAGTCACTAAGTTTCAAAATAATGGTTCCTATGGCAGGAAGCCTACTACCTTTGCATAGTTATACTATGAGGGGAAAGGTGTTTTCCTTTTTTCGTCAAAATGTGATTTTTGATAAGAGTTTAAACCTAAAGTAGTTATTATATAGAGTTGTATAGTTTGTTAGAATTTGTTACATGAAATTAGTAACTTGATAGGTGTAGGGGTATATATATATTTCTTTTGTTTTCAGCAGATATAATAAAAAAATTCATTCAATCCAAAACTTATCTTCTTTATTCTCTTTGCTATGTTTTACCTTTTGTAACATGGTATCAGAGCTAAAAATTTGCAGACTCCATTCACTATGAGTTCATCAACAATAGCTTTAGATGATCCAAATTCTTCATACTTTCTTCACCCAACTGATAATCATTCTTTAGTCATTGTTTCTCCGGAACTTACTGGGCCAAATTATAGCTCATGGAATCGTTCCTTTATGCTGGCATTGTCAATCCAGAATAAATCTGGTTTTCTTGATGGAAGCATTCGAACACCGATTTCTACTGATCAGAATTATAGTGCTTGGTTAAGAAGTAACAATCTAATTGTTGCATGGATTCTGAGGTCAGTATCTCCTCAGATTGCTTCCACAGTGTTCTATATGGATTGTGCTGTTGATATATGGGAGAAATTAAAATTGAGGTTTGCACAACCGGATGATGTACGAATCTGTCATCTACAACAACAACTTTGCAACATCAAACAAGGTAACAAATCTATAGATGCATATTTCACAGAATTGAATGGGTTATGGGAAGAATTGCGAGTTTTTAGACCCCCACCTCATTGTGATTGTGGCAATTGTAATAAGAAATGTTTTGAAAAATATGCAGAACTGCAACAAAAGGATAAAGTTTTCAAGTTCTTGAATGGATTATCAGAACAATTTAATAATATCAAATCTCAGATAATCTTGATGAAGCCATTTCCTTTCTTAGATCAGGTGTGTAATATGATTCTAAGGGAAGAGTTTATGCGGTTGGATGTACAACAGAATAATTCACTGGGTTTTATGGAGAATTCTGTAATGGCTTCTATTGCAGATGGCAAAAGAAAGAATAGATCTGATATATCATGTTCTTTTTGTGGAAAGAAAGGTCATCTAAGAGAGAAGTGTTTCCGGTTGATTGGTTTTCCACCAAATTTTAAGTTTACAAAAGGAAAAGGAAATGGCCAACATGCTGCAAATCAAGTCTCTGCTTCCAGTGGCTCTACTAGTGTGTCTGAAGATGCAACTACACCTGGTCTTTCTTTTTCACAAGATCAAGTTCAAAAATTACTTGCATTACTAAATGTTTCTAATACACATCATGTTGCTGAAGGTTCATCCTCAGAAAAATCTTCTCTTGATTGTAATAATTCTTCAGAAAATGAGCAACTTCACAAAGTAAATGTCACAGGTACCTTAATCCCTTTTGTTTCTCAACATGTTAAAAATCCTATACCTGTAAAGCCATTTTGGATTATTGATACCGGTGCAACAGATCACATAGTGTGTTCATTAACTGAATTCACTTCTAACAAGAAAATTGATATTATTTTCATTCATCTCCCGAACAAAACAAGTGTTCCAGCTACTCATTCTGGAATAGTTCATCTTGGTTCATTAGTTCTCCATGACGTTTTGTTTGTTCCTTCATTTAATGTCAATCTTTTGTCAGTCAACAAACTCATTCAGTCTGACAAATATTGCTTTATATTCGTAAGAAATTCTTGTTTTATTCAGGACATAGTAACCTGGACAACGATTGGTTTTGCTAAGGCTAAGAATGGTCTTTTTTGTCTTCAACTTGCAAAAGATGGAGGTGTTTCTGTTCCAAAAACTTCTGCAGCAATCATGAGTGTTTCTAATTCATGTGTTGAAAACCAAATTGTTAGTAAAACTTTAGATGCTTTTGATATCTAGTATTACTGTAACACCGGATACGTAGGGATTGTGTTGTATACTTTAAAAGAACTATTTAATTTATATATATATATATATATATGAAAATATGAGAGAATAATTATTTGGAATAAAAATATGAATTTTTGTCATTTAGAATGATCTGGAATTCTTTAAATACTTAGTTGATGGATTTTGAAATTTTTAAGTTACCGATAATTAGAATCCTGATCACCAGAGCCATCGGTTACTTGGATGTTCAGCAATCGGTACTTGGTGGATTTTAATCGTTTGGTACTCAGCAGAATTTTAGTATTTGGTTGAACAATTTTTTAAATTTTAATTTCCTGATAGGTAGTCGGTAATGACCATTTGCTATTTTGCAAGTGAAAATCTCAATCAGTATTATTTTTTTTGCTCATAGTGTGAAATTTATAGCCTATCAGTGCATTATTTCCCTATCGGTAATAAGTTCTTAAATTTCTATGGGTCATCTAGCCACCGGTTGGTATTGAAACTTCCGTCGGTATTATGATAACTCGTCGTTATTGAAATGTGAGATTTCTAGGAGTATAGTGGAAGATAGAATTTGTAATCTCTCATTTTATATACCAGTCGGTATACTTTTGTGTTCAAATAATTTCTCATCAGCACTTTACTCTATCATTTATCTTACTCGTTCGATATTGAAATAACTACACCATTAGTACATTATGAAATAATTGGATTAACTGTCGGTGATATCAAATTTTGAATTCCTATTTTATTTTTATAAGATACCCATAAAATTTCTAATGATTATTTTGTTACCGATCAGTAATATAAATTCACGATCGGTAATATGTATCATCGGTAATATGAGATTAGTCATTCAATACAATATATTTTTATTTAGTTATCGTTCGGAACTCATTTTCTAATTTTATTTTCTTGTTCGGTGATCGGTCATTGTCTATTGTTCGATTCTTGGTCACTTTATCTTGTCCAGTTCGGTCATGCCAACACTTGTGATCGGTAAGCTTGTACTTGTTTGGTGACCTTCTCTCTCCACCGATTGCAAGAAGCATCGAACTGTCTTGAATTCATTTGCAAATTCTCTCTCTCCACCGATCACATGCACCAAACATGTTAACATACACTATGCAAATTCTCCAGTAATTTCTCGTTGCTTGCTTTGATTGGAAATTGAACCCAAGAATCCCAAGTCACCAAAAAGAAATTTTATCACCAAGCCATTTAAACCTTCATTTATATTTTGTTAAATTTATATTATATACTAAATTTTAAGATTTTCTCAATTATTTTTCATAAATTACAATTTTCAATCCCCAATTTTCTTTACCCATCCAGAGATATATTGTCTCTAATAGAGCATGACTTCCAATGTTCAACTCACAGTGTTAGTCTTCTCAAAGACACAACAACAATATATTGAGCATTGTATGTAAATAGGAAGTAAATGAAGGCCACTAGGTAAATATTAAAAATAAATTGATAATAAAAAGAGAAATGAGGTTCCAGAACCTACGAAAGTGCACTTCTCATTTTTCTCTAGAGTATTCTACTCTCTTTCTTCCTCTCTTTTCTCCTTTCTTCCAAAACTCAATCGATCTACATCAATTCTCTAGATCAAAGACTCCAGATTTCATATGAACTCTTTGAAGATTGATCTTAGTTTTGAATCTTGAAGAAAGTCCAAGAGTTTAGTACTGTCACAAAGAAAGAAAAATCAAGGGTTTTAGTGTAACCCAAACCGGAAGGATCTTTGCAGACAAATCCAGGTAATATAATTTTTCCAACTCAAGTTTCACTATTATTTAGTTCTCTAATCATTTGGATTTAGAGGATTTTAAGTCAACGGAAGTGAGATAAAAATTTGGTTTTGAATGCTAGGGTTTTTGGGTTGATGTGAGATGATCAATAGTGATGATCTTGATTATATCATGATGTCTCATAAGGTCTGCGCAAGGTGGTCAAGACATGATCGTTGCTAAGGATGGATCTGGGAGTGACTATCCTCCCTATCACTGTGAGTGGACGGTTTGTTGTGTTTGTGACTGAGAAATGATTTTCATGACTTTCCAAAATGATTTTTCTAAACTGATTTTATGAAATATTTTATAATTGTGAAATGTCCCTAAAAATGTGTTTTATTTGAGCCATGTGATTCATTTTGAAACATGCAGAATTTTTCCTACGAAAACATTTGCTGAGTTTGTGAATTGTGAAACTTGTTGATTTTTATGGCACGTGATATGATGTTTGAAAAACGGTTTATGTATTGGCTTTGGGGCATGAGCCTGAGCCCCCATGGTGCATGTGTGGGGTGTGAGCACCCAGTTATGAAAGATTTGAGGGGGCAGGCGGCGGTAGAAAGATGTCCCCAAATCTATTTCGAGGCTATTCGGTTGCATCTCCGAAGAGGTCGCGAGCCAACGCCAAGGTCGGAGTTGATATTTTATGACCGATGGAAATGAAAACCCCTTGGTGATTCCACCAGATAGTCCGATCTAAGCCATCGGTGGAAAGATTTTGAGGCAAACCCACAATATTGGAAAAATGTATTTTGTATTGTGAGAAAGTCATGGCTCTCGATATAAATATTTGGTTGATCACTTGATATTTTGTTGGAATGTAAATATGTTTTGAAAGTATTATTTGACACTTTCACACTCACCACTCATTCACTTACATAGTTATGTCATTGCACTCCACTCACTGGGTATTTTTATACTCACCCCTCCTCTTATCCCTTTTCAGAAGAAGTGTAGAGACAGATCACTTAATCGGTAGCTAGGTCCAGTCGAAGAGAAGAGCTGTCCGGAACCGACCGTCGGTATTGGTCCCTCTTGATGAGGATTTTGTGGCATGTAGTCGGATCCATCGGATGACATTTTTTAAACTCTTTGTGTAATGTATTTTTCTCATATTTTTTTTCTAAAGTAACATTTTATGTTTTGAAAGATGCATTTTGCAACACTGAACAACTTTTGTTTATTTATATCTTTGGTTTTAAAATATTGTGCCAATTGGTTTTCTTTATTGAAAAAATGGTATTATCATAGTCTTGCGGGATCTTGAGGTGCGTGTTGGCGATAGCACGTACTTCTAGATCACGCGACGATTGTAGTGTACTCGGACCTGTGGGCCGAAACGTGACAATTTTATTGGTATCAGAGCAAAAGTTTTGAAGTTATTAGATGTTTTCAAGTATTTTTAAATGTTTCAAATTATTTCAAAAGTTTTCTAATATTTTGTAAAGTCTTTGATGGTTTCTATGTTTTCAAATGTTTTGGTAAAATTTAAAAGCCTCCTATGGGTCCTAAGAAATAGTCACGTTAGGCATGAGTGCATTATTGATTTATCTAATTCAGTGAGTTAAGATAAGTTTTCATTTTGTAGAAATCCAATGGCTCCTCACCGGAAAACAATAACTTTGTCTGAGGTTCCTCGTTCTGAGCATGAAGCTATATCATCATCCCATGCTCCTCCTCCTAGTGCACCCGAGCCTTCGGTTGCACCGTCTGAGATTCCTCCGTCACCACTTGCTGCATTCCAACAGTGTATGGAATGGTTAAGCAAATACGGTGTTTAGTTCTAAACTCAAACTCAAATGCGAACTCCTCCCCCACCGAACCCCACTATGACAACAAACACTCCCCTAGTACCAGTAGCTCCTCCTCCACCGGTAGTTATACCAATTAGCCGTTTAACCATTGAGCTATCCAAGTTGATTAAGGAAGCAAGACAACTTGGCTGTGAGACTTTCTCAGGCACTAGTGATACTACAGTAGCGAATGATTGGATTAATAGAGTTCAAGAAATCGTGACAGACATGAGATTAGATAATGAAATGAAACTTATAGTGATCGTAAGGTTGCTTGACAAGAGTGCTCGAACATTGTGGGAGAACTTGAAGAGGAGATCTTCTATTCCCATTACATGGAGTGAGTTCCTTAGGGAATTTGATGAGATGTATTATACTAGGTTTTATCGGAACTTAAAGAGGAAAGAATCCTTCCATCTTAGGCAAGGAAATAAGACGGTGGCTAAGTATGAGACTGAGCTGAGAGAACTATCATTGTTTGTTCCAGAATCTGTGGTTTTCGAAGAATATTTGTGTTCCAAATTTGAAGAATGACTGAACTTGAACATTAAGGAAAAGATGTTAGTTACTCAGGCTCGCACTTTTAAGGATATCTTGTAATTAGCCTTAAGAGCAGAGAATATGATTGAAGAAAGAGGAAAGGCTAGAGAAGCCTTTGGAAGAAAAAGGAAAACCGAAACTACTTCAGGTCAGAGTTCTAAGAAAAGTAAGAGTACAAGCTCTTATAGCGGTGTCTTCGGTACAGGATCCATTGGCTTTTCCCAAAACCAACACTTTTTCAGAGAAAGTGTTCCGAACACTAGTGCTGTATCCGGAACTAAGTCGATCGGAAACAACCAATTCCCTTGCAAAAATTGAAAGAAATTCCATTCCGGATCTTATAATGAACCTAAAAGATGCTTCCATTGTGGACAAGAGGGTCCTGAATTGGGTTTGATTGTCCTGAATTGGGTTTGAAAGTGCAAGGGAGTCAACAAAACCTTGATCTTCTTAGTGGTTCCAGGAGTGGACCGGCTAACCCTGTCACACCTTCTTCCAACATAACTCTAAGGACGAGGACCGACAGCAACACTGTGGCTACTAATCCCCGCCGTCCTCAACCTCGAATCCAAACTAGGATCTATGCGATGACCAATGAAGAGGAACAGTGTCACGCCCCGATCCTCGAATCGACCACGCAACAGCCGCCACGAAATCTCAGTATACGGGCAGAACCTCCCCATATACCGGGACTCCGCAAGGCTACAAAGACAGCACCACAGTTCTTTCCATACATCAATCATCAAAAATAGAAAACATCACATAACAAAACACATGCAAGGACACATCCGGTCCATCCCTGTACACATGAGCACACATCGGGGAGAGGGAACCTGTACATGCGCATTTACACATCAACACACAATCGGGGAGAGGGAACCTGTGCATGCACGGCACACAATATGGTCATCCAAGCCATTTCAAAGTTTACAGTAGAAGGAAAGCAATTAACAAACAAGAAGTCCCAAAACATAGTCGTAGGATTTTTCTAACACTTGCCTGAAGCAATCAAGCTAATATCAGTAAGATCCAAACGATATGAATTGTCCAAGACTTCGTGAAATCGAAAAGAAATAACCATTCTCGATATTACAAACCAAATGTCCCACTCAAAAATGAGTTTTTACCAAAACTAGGAGAAAAAGAAAGTAAACAACAACCACGTAAGGATTCCATCAATACTTATTCCTATACAGGAAACAAGTATCGATTAAATCCATACCAAAAAGAATTGTACAAGTCTTCCTTTCTTCGGATTTCAATTCAAACCAAAATGACTATACATCACGATGTATACCTACAAAAGCCAGCTGGTAGGCCCTCCTCAAGCTCCAATCTCTGTCACAAGTCTAATCTTCCTCTGAAAAATGTTAAAGAGGGGGATGAGTATTATAAATACTCAGTGAGTGGAGTGCAATGGCATGATTGTGTAATAAATAAGGGGTGAAAGTGGGGAATGTCAAAGCATATTTCAAACATCATTTTTCATATCCAAACATTTTCAGTAATTCAACATCATTTACAAAATATGCATCCATATCAAACATTTTCTCAGAAAATCACAAGGGTCCCATCGAAAACACTTCCGCTTTGCGTTTGGCCGAACCAAGACGGAAGCCCGCCAAAGGGTTTTCCATTTCAGTTTTTCAAAACTACCCCCTTCCTTGGCGTTGGCTCGAACCTCACCGGGGTGCAATCCGGATAGTCCGACGTGGCAGAGCAGATGCCGCATACCTCTCTCGCATATAAACCCCAATCCACGTCACCCCGTCGGGTCGCTCCGTGGGGGGTATGACTATAGTCATCTACGGCACCTTTCATTTCACAATCATCAATTCACAAGACCATAATTTCGCAATCATTCAAATTTCATTCCATGTGCCACATTTTATCAATTCAATCTGAAATTCATGCTACAAGCATTTACCATTCAAGAAGTCAAAACAGACGACACAAGTTCATGTAAAATCACATAGGATGCATTCATACTTCAAATTCTCATTTTAGACATCCCACAATCACAAATAATTGCATAAAATCATATGAAAATCATGTCAAATCATTTATCAAAGAATTTAAAGATATTTTGCTTATTTACTACACAACGATCCGTCCACTCACCTCTAGGGAGGGTATTCACTCCCTATTTTCGAAATCAACTCAAAAAGACTCCCCTCGAGTCTCCAAAGGTCAGCCTAGACCAATCAACACGAATAATCATCAATTAAAGCACTATTAAAGGGTTTTCAAATTTCCTTTTATTTACAATAGCCTTAACTGCACAATTATATTTCTAAACTTTCGTTTCATCAATATAGTATCATTTCAATTACCTACGACTTTAAATTTACAATTTTCCTCAATTTATCAATTTTCTCCCAAATTACATAATCTTAATTTATTTCGCTCCAATTTCAATTCAAATCCCAAGAAAAACTGCGCAATTCAATCAAACAAAACTCTATTATTATCTAAGACATCCTATCACAACCCGATTTATATCGAATTCTAGATTTAACCTAAATAATCACCTATAAAATATCAGAAAACGCATTATATTCAGATTTAGCATACTTTCAACACATATACAGGTCTTCTCACCCTAAATTAACCCTAAATTTATTCACTTGTCAAGGGTTTGGAAATTCCCTCACCTAGGGTTTTCGCAGTTCACAACCCTAACTTCAGTGTATGCACTGCTCAGCCCAAGACCTGTTCCAAATTCGAAGTACAGTTCAATAAATTAACTCAATTACTATGAACAATCGAAACCCTAGAATTACAATTAGGGTTCAGCCTTTACCTGAGAGAGGAAGGAATCGCAGTCTAGCTAGGGTTCTCAAATGTCCATTCACTGCTGGTCTAGGGCGGTTCGCTGAAGAGGGATGCTCGCGCAGAGCATCGCACGAGTGAGGGGGGAAAGAGCGCGAGGTCGCTGTCGCGCGAGGGTGAGAGTGAGAGACACTGAAGACTGAGGGACTGCGAGGGAGAGATAGATAGAGAGTGATGGTACAGGACGAAGAGGTGGCGACCGCGGTGGTTCGCGGTGGCCGCGGTGGTGGCGATCGATGGAGGGTGAGATCGAGATGGCGAACGACGAATCGCGAAGGGAGAGAGAGTGCAGAGACTGGAAATAGAGAGACAAATGGAGAGTGAGTAGAGGGAGAGAGACGACGGTGGTTCACGGTGGTGGCTAGCGGTGGTTTGCGGTGAGGGAGAGAGGCGGAGGAGTGCGAGCGAATACGTGAGAAGGAGAGGGAGCAGAGTCACGGGAGAGAGGTAGAGTGAGAGAGATTAGGGCTGAAAGCCCTAATCAAATTGGGGGGGTGCTGCGTTTTGGCCAAAACGCAGCACTTCCTTACTCCCTCTTCTTTTTTTTCTTTTTTTTTTTTAATAAATATATATAAATATATATACTCTTATGCTCTCCTTATATTAAAGTTTCGAAATCTACGAACAATAGATTGCACTATGAGTTTGAAACACGGCATTTCAATTATACCAAAATTTTAGAATTAACACCCAAAATCGAAAATCAAAACTTTTAAGATTTTCTTTTATAATTAATGAGATATTTTACAGAAAATTTCAAATACCGAATTTTCGGTATTACAAACAGAACATCCTTGATATTGCTACAGGTAAATTCAATTGATTATAAGTTCATTGATTTGAGAAACATGCTATTGGTGTCCCCTTAATTTTTGAGGTTTACTAGAAGTATTGAATCACTGCATATTAGAGATAATTGATAAAATTTTGATGACAAAATTTTTTTAGGGGAGTAGAAATTGTAACACCGGACACATCCGGATTGTGTTGTATACTTTAAATGGACTATTTAATTTATATATATATATATATATATATATATGAAAATGTGAGAAAATAATTATTTAGAATAAAAATATAAATTTTTGTCATTTAGAATGATCTGGAATTCTTTAAATATTTAGTTGATGGATTTTGAAATTTTTAAGTTACCGATAATTAGAATCCTGATCACCAAAGCCATCGGTTACTTGGATGTTCAGCAATCGGTATTTGATAGATTTTAATCGTTCGGTACTCAGTAGAATTTTAGTGTTTGGTTGAACAATTTTTTAAATTTTAATTTCCTGATAGGTAGTCGGCAATGACCATCTGCTATTTTGCAAGTAAAAATCTCAATCGGTATTATTTTTTTTGCTCATAGTGTGAAATTTATAGCCTATCGGTGCATTATTTCCCTATCGGTAATAAGTTCTTAAATTCCTGTTGGTCATCTAGCTACCGGTTGGTATTAAAACTTCTATCGGTATTGTGAGCACCTGTCGGTATTGAAATTGTGAGATTTCTAGGTGTATAGTGGAAGATAGAATTTGTAATCCCTCATTTTATATACATGTCAGTACACTTTTATGTTCAAATATTTTCCCATCGGTCCTTACTCTGTCATTTATCTCACCCGTTCGATATTGAAATAACTACACCATCGGTACATTGTGAAACAGATGGGTTAACTGTCGGTGATATCTAATTTTGAGTTCCTATTTTATTTTTATAAGATACCCATGAAATTTCTAATGATTATTTTGTTACCGATTGGTAATGTAAATCCACGATCGGTAATATGTATCATCGGTAATATAAGATTAGTCGTTCGATACGATATATTTTTATTTAGTTATCCTTCGATACTCATTTCCTATTTTTATTTTCTTGTTCAGTGATCAGTCGTTGCCTATTGTTCGGTTCTTGGTCACTTTGCCTTGTATTGTTTGGTCATGCCAACACTTGCGATCGGTAAGCTTGCACCTGTTCGGTGACCTTCTCTTTCCACCGAATGCAAGAAGCATCGAACAGTCTTGAATTCATTTGCAAATTCTCTCTCTCCACCGATCACATGCACCAAACATGTTGACATACACTATGCAAATTCTCCAACAATTTCTCGTTGCTTGCTTTTATCGGGAATTGGACCCAAGAATCTTAAGTCATCAGAAAGAAATTTTACCACCAAACCACTTAAACCTTCATTTATATTTTGTTAAATTTATATTATATACTAAATTTTAAGATTTTCTCAATTATTTTTCATAAATTACAATTTTCAATCCCCAATTTTCTTTACCCATCGGGAGATATATTATCTCTAATAGAACATGACTTCCGGTGTTCAACTCATAGTGTTAGCCTTCTCAAAAACTCAACAACAATATATTGGGCACTATATGTAAATAGGAAGTAAATGAAGGCTACTAAGTAAATATTTAAAATGAATTGATAATAAAAAGATGAATGAGATTCCAGAACCTACGAAAGGGCGCTTCTCATTTTTCTCTAGAGTACTCTACTCTCTTTCTTTCTCTCTTTTCTCTTTTCTTCCAAAACCCAATCAATCTATATCAAATCTCTAAATTAAAGGCTCCAGATTTCAGATGAGCTCTTCAAAGATTGATTTTAGTTTTGAATTTCGAGGAAAGTCCAAGGGTTTAGTGCTGTCACAAATAAA
The DNA here is from genome assembly GCA_037126225.1 of Dillenia turbinata. Lineage (NCBI taxonomy): Eukaryota > Viridiplantae > Streptophyta > Magnoliopsida > Dilleniales > Dilleniaceae > Dillenia > Dillenia turbinata. The sequence continues at coordinate 14,554,285 of JBAMMX010000023.1, read as the reverse complement.
GAGAAATCAAGGGTTTTAGTGTAACCCAAACCGGAAGGATCTTTGGAGACAAATCCAGGTAATATAATTTTAACTCAAGTTTCACTATTATTTAGCTCTCTAATCATTTCGATTTGGAGGATTTTAAACTAACAGAAGTGAGATAAAAATTTGGTTTTGAATACTAAGGTTTTTGGGTTGATGTGAAATGATCGGTAGTGATGATATTGATTATATCATGATGTCTCATAGGGTCTGGACAAACTGGTTAGGACAGGTTCATTACCGAGGACAGATCTGGGAGTGACTATCCTCCCTATCACTGTGAGTGGACGGTTTGTTGTGTTTGTAAATGAGAAATGATTTTCATGATTTTCCAAAATGATTTTTCTAAACTGATTTTATGAAATATTTTGTAATTGTGAAATGTCTTCAAAAATGTGTTTTATTTAAGCCATGAGATTCATTTTGAAACATGCTGAATTTTTCTTGCGGAAATATTTGTTGAGTTTATGAATTGTGAAACTTGTTGATTTTTATGGCATGTGATATGATGTTTGAAAAACAGTTTATGTATTGGCTTTGGGGTATGAGCCTGAGCCCCCATGGTACATGTGTGGGGTATGAGCACCCAGTTATGAGATGACCGGTCAAATTTAAGTTTCCACGGACCGATTCGAGGGAACGACATGGAGTTTGGTAGACTTTAGGGGGTAGACGGCGGTAGAGAGATGCCCTCCAAGTCCATTTTGAGGCTATTCGGTTGCACCTCCGAAGAGTCTACGAGCCAACACCAAGGTCGAAGTTAATGTTTTATGACAGATGGAAATGAAAACCCCTTGGCGGTTCCGCCAGATGGTCCGGGCCAAACCATCGATGGAGAGATTTTGACGTAAACCCACGATATTGGAAAAGTGTATTTTGTATTGTGAGAAAGTCATGGCTCTCGATATAAATATTTGGTTGATCACTTGATATTTTGTTGGAATATAAATATGTTTTGAAAGTATTGTTTGACATTTCCACACTCACCACTCACTCACTTATCGAGCTATGTCATTGCACTCCACTCACTGGATATTTCTATACTCACCTCTCCTCTTATCCCTTTTCAGAGAAAGTGTAGAGACAGATCACTTGATCGGTAGTTAGGTCCAGTCGAAGAGAAGAGCTGTCCGGGACTGACCGTCCGTATTGGTTCGTCTTGATGAGGATTTTGTGTCATGTAGTCGGACCCATCAGAGGACATTTTTGAAACTCTTTGTGTAATGTATTTTCCTCATGTTTTCTTCTAAAATAAAATTTTATGTTTTGAAAGATCTATTTTGCAACACTGAACAACTTTTATTTATTTATATCATTAGTTTTAAAATATTGTGCAAACTGATTTTCTTTTTTGGAAAAAAGGTAAGGATCTTGGGCTACGTGTTGGCGATAACACGTACTTCTAGATCACGCAGCGATTGTCACGTGCTCGGACCTGCGAGTCGGGCATGACAATTATAGGTTGGGTCATGTATCTATTTCCAGAATTTGTGCCATCAACAAACATTATCCTTCAATTGTTGTTAAGGAACAAAATGTTTGCTCTGTTTGTCCTAAAGCAAAACAGAAGCATATTCATTTTCCTATAGATCTATTCATGCACCATCAGCATTTCTTTTAGTACATTTTGACATATGGGGACCTTTCAGTCAAATAGCTTTAGGTAATTTTCGATACTTTCTTACAATTACTGATGATCATACACGTTTTACATGGGTCCATCTCTTGCGACATAAGTCTGAAACATCCAAATTGGTACAAGAGTTTTTTGTTTATGTTTTTAATCAGTTTAATATTTGTATAAAGAAAATACACTCGGATAATGGTCCTGAGTTCAATCTATTTGATTTTTATAAATCTAAAGGTGTCATTCATCAGAGAAGTTGTGTTGAAACACCTCAACAGAATGGTGTTGTGGAACGTAAACATCAACAGATTCTTAACATTGCTAGAGCTTTACTTTTCCAATCAAATCTTCCAATTAAGTTTTAAGGAGATACTATTCTTATAGCTGTTCACATTATGAATAGAATCCTTTCTGTTGTTCTACATGATTATACACCATTTGAGCTTCAATTTTGCAAACTTCCTTATTATAGTCATCTTCGTGTATTTGGTTCTTTATGTTTTGCATCCACATGTCAACAGGGACGAACTAAATTTTCTTCCAAAACTAGAATATGTGTTTTCATTGGTTATAGTAGCAATGTTAAAGGTTACAAACTTTATGATCTTGAAACACATTCAACCTTCATATCTAGGGATGTTGTTTTTCATGAGTCTATTTTTCCTTTTAGAAATCATTCCTCTCATTCTAATCTAGAATCTTCTCTTGTTCTTCAAACTACAAATCAGATCATGCATTTTAATATCTAGATTTTTCTCAACATTCATCTACATTAGAAACCAATACTTGCATACACCACATGATACAACAAATGATACACTTGCATCTCCATTAGATAATACTTCATTGATGTGTCTTTGGTATATGAATTAGTTCTAGAACTTTGGCGCAGCACAAGACAGAAGCATATTTCATCTTATTTGCAAAATTATCATCATCTTCTATCCTTAGTCTTAACAAATTCTGATCAGACCAAGGTTTTATCTTTTGAACTTCCTGAATTTCCTATTCAACAAATACTTTCATATGATTCTCTTTCTCCCTCTTTTCGAGCCTTTACTATTTCCTTGTCTAATATTTCTGAGCCTAAAAATTTTCAACAAGCTGTTGCTTTAGAGTCTTGGGATAATGCTATTATTAATGAGCTTGAGGCTTTGAAAGAAAATAGTACTTGGTCTATTATATCTTTACCACCAGGGAGGAAAGCTATTGGATATAAATGGGTTTTTGAACTCAAATTACAAGCAGATGGAACTATTGAGCGACATAAAGCTCGACTTGTTGCAAAGGGCTATAGCCAAAAGGAAGGATTTGATTATCATGAAACTTTTAGTCCAGTAGTGAAACATACAACTGTGAATATATTTTTTGCTTTGGCTGCGCAGTTTGGTTGGCATATACATCAATTGGACGTTAATAATGCATTTTTACATGGAGATCTATTTGAAGAAGTGTATATGCAGTTGCCTCAAGGAATAGAGCTTATGGGAGAAAATATTTCTGCTATTCCAACTCCTGTTTGTAAACTTCATAAATCCTTATATGGGTTTAAACAGACAGCAAGGCAGTGGAATCAAAAGCTTGCTCAAGCCCTTGTATTAGCAGGGTTTACACAAGCCAAATTTGATTACTCGTTGTTTGTTAAAAATCGAAATGGTGTGATTGTGTTAGTACTGGTATATGTTGATGACATGGCTATAGCAAGCAATAGGTTGGAGGCAATTGTTACTTTGAAAGAATCATTGCAGCAGCAATTCAAGTTGAAGAATCTTGGGGGACTAAAATATTTTCTTGGTCTTGAAGTTGCCAGATCTGCAGAAGGAATAGTTGTATCTTAGAGAAAATTTGCACTGGAAATGCTAGAGGAAGCAGGTTTTCTTGCTTCTAAACCAGCTTCTATTCCCCTAACTCCTAATCATAAGCTGATGCATTATGGTAAACAGCCTCTTTCTGATCCTTCTACATACCAAAGACTTGTTGGTAAATTACTATATCTCACCAATACTTGTCCAGATATTAGCTACACAATTTAGGTTTTATCGCAATTTATGGATAAGGCTAACAAATGCAATTGAATGCTATCCATCAAGTTTTGCGATATATTAAAGCTTCTCCAGGACAAGGATTATTTTTTCCAGCAAAGTCTGAATATAAATTCTCAGTTTATTGTATAGTGATTGGGCTGGATGTTTAGAATCTCGGAGATCAGTTTTTGGTTATTGCATTTTTCTTGGTGGCTCATTGATAAGCTGGCGATCGAAGAAACAAAGTGTTGTATCACGAAGTTCAGCTGAGGCAGAATATTGAGCTTTAGCTTTTGCCACTTGTGAAGTTATTTGGATTAGAGCTATATTAGCAGATTTTCAAATGCTTTATTCAAGACCAATTGCAGTTTATTGTGATAATAAATCTGCAATTCATATAACCAAGAACCCTGTTTTTCATGAAAGAACTAAGCATGTAGAGTTAGATTGCCATTTTGTTCGTGAGAAGGTAGTTGATCAAGTTATTGCTCCACAGTATATTTCTTCTATTTCACAGCTTGCTGATATATTCATAAAAGCATTGTTTCCAGCTCAGTTTAAACACTTAATGTCCAAGATGCCTATAAAAAATATTTACTTGCATCTTGAGGGGGAAGTGATAAGAGTTTAAACCTAAAGTAGTTATTATATAGAGTTGGTCAAGAGTTTGTTATATGGTTTATTATATAGTTTGTTAGAATTTGTTACAGGAAGTTAGTAGCTTAATAGGTGTAGGTGTATATATATACTTCTTTTGTTTTCAGCAGATATAATAAAAAAATTCATTCAATCCAAAACTCATCTTTTGTAACAATTTTTAAACATGCAAAATATATGGTTCTCTCTCTACCTACAACTAGCAACTACGATATAAGTGAGATGATAAGAAAGGGGGAGAAAGTGCAAGCAACATGATATCTCTATCAATGGTACATAATAAGGGATAAAAATCATGTGCCACCTTTTCATAACCCATGGTCTGCAAATCTCGTACGCTGAAAGGAGGAAGAACCAAAGACCAAGCGCATGCAACGTATCATTATTTGTGTATTAATTACGCATATAGGATCAATAAAATCAAACACCTCCTTTTGATATATATATATATATCAATTGATGAAAATTATTGAGGAAAGGTAATTTAGAATTTAAAATGGGTCAGCAGAGAATGTTTTAACTGAGTTTTGCTGTTTGGTTAGGAGGAAGTCATTTGCTTGCTACTTCAATGGCGATCATCAAAGTATTCATGGTACAAGGGAACTTAGAAATGAGGCGCAGCATTCAGTATGTCGTTTTCTTCAACAACAGTATTTCATTCTATTCATCTTATTTTTTAGTAATTATTTCCGGGAAAATAATGAATAAAACCATATTGCTGTGCTATTCTTTTGTACTGGCCTTGGTCATTTTGAACATGAAGAATAGCATCTTATGTATCACTTGTATATATATGCAATACGTTGATTATGACATTTGTATGGATCAGCAAATCTAGTACTCCACTTAATGTCTCATGTTTCACAAATAACTAGACGCTATCATGTTTTCCTAATTTCTCAGTTTCATGAATTGAGAACAAAATTATTAATTCTCTCCCTTTACCCCCCCCCCCCCTCGATGTCAATTAGATTGAGCCCCCTTTATATCATTCAAAATTTGCGATAGAAGGTGCAATGAAGTTGGACCCTGGCAGCAGGAAAACAACCAATGAGATAGTCAATTTCTGTAGCAGTTCTGGACTTCTTGAAAAACAACAGGATGCCACTGTTTCAGTTGCCTCTGATCTTCGAGCAGATCTTATGCAGGCTCAGATGGGCATCCTAGAACTTCAAGAAGAGCATCAGTCCGATTAGCAGAGACTTGAACAATTGTTGAAGAAACTTGGTGAGTAAAGCATTAACACCAGAGAATCCAGGCAGTAATTGGTGACTTGAAGGAAGAATTGCATTGGGAGAGGAAAAATCGTGAAAATGGAGATGGACAACTCAAATTAGTCAATGAGCTGGCTAGTGTGAGGTTCTTGTCCTAGCAATTGATGCAGAAGTATGAGGAAGAAAGGGCGGAAGCCCGGGAGTTAATTGAACAAGCCTGTAATAAACTAGCCAAGGAAATTGGCGTGGACAAAGCTTGAAATTGATTCACTGAAGAGGGAATCAGAGAAACGTCATGCTGAAGTGGAAGAAGAAAGGAAGATGTTGCAGATTGCTGAGGTATGGCGTGAGGAACTGTGCAGTTGGTTGACACAAAGTCGGCTCTTGAAAATAACTATTTTCAAGTAAACAAGCTAGTCAAAGATCTTGAAGCATTTTTGAGATCAAGAACTGACACCCTTAATGTGATGGATATGAAAGAGGCTGAGGTGATCCTGCAGGACACAACTGCAGTAGAGATTCAAGAAATTGAGGAAATTTGTGCTGCCCCCCCAAAAAAAAAAAATTTATTCCCCCCTTTAAAAAAAAAAAAAAAGGGGAAAGGAAAAGGAAGGGGGGAGGGGGGGGGGGGGGGGGGGGGGGAAAAAAAAGAAAAAAAGACGGAAAAATTTTTTTTTTTTTTTTTTTTTGGGGGGGAAAAGGAGGGGGGGGGGGGAAAAAAAAATCAAACCCCCCCCACATGGGGACTAATCTCTCTCATAAGAATACACTTAGCCAAGAGATTCACGTCACAAAGTAGTGGAGTTGAATATGATGAAACCAGTGAAATCTGCTCGATGTCTGAAAAGCAACCAAAAAAGAAGACTTCATTTTTATCTCAGCTTTGGAGAACAATTCCAGGCAATCTTGACGTTCACAAAGCAGCCACCGCTGATGACAATGGAAGGGTTTCTGATGTAACAAGTTTGGATTTGGATGTGGGTACGGTGAAGGAGAGGTTATGAACCTGGACTCGGTAGGGCAATGGGTTTCCTCCAATTTGTGAAATCATATTGCTTGAGGAATGAAAGGGTGCATTGAATGGCCTAGAGGAATTCAGAAGAGTAGATTAAAGGCAAAGCTTTTGGAAGCAAGGGTTGAGAGCAAGAAAACTGCAGAAGTTATTAGGCAAAAGTGTTAGTTGAAATAAGCCTTTTAGATTTTGCAGTTAGCGGAAGCGTAGAGTTGAATCAATTTGATGTACCATATGACTATATATTAGCTTTTTGCTTTAGAAAGGACTCCATCTTGTTATCTTAAGGCAAGATCAAATTATGCAAAACTTGTAATGTACATTTTATTCACATAAAATAGAATATAGTTGAAAAAATGATTCATCTTGGCTTCTTATGGCTCCATACCTTATGGGTTATAAGTCCTAGGGTGATAACCATTGATGTCTCCAAAACTCCACTCCAGGTGAGCAAGCAAACGCTCATCCCTTACCTTCAATACGCTTATGATGATTTTAGAAGAATGATGATTCTACGGACATTAGTTGAAAGATTTCCTCTAGTTCTTTTTCTTTGCTATTTTAGAAGATAGCATGGCTGTTTTCTTTCGTGCCTGTTATTTGCTACGCAGGTAAAGTGATAAGAAGAAAAATGTACTCTGAATGCCCCAATCATTTGTGACAATCTTGTGTGCCCCTTTTAACCAATTTGCCTGTAGTGCAAGTTGACAGGCGGGTCCTGAGTTTTTCTGTGACACCTCTAACTAGGTGTTTCCACCTGAGAGATCTCTCTAATTGCATGTAAAATTCAGTATTCGATTCTCTTATGATGGATGAAGGGGCAGGAAGTTCCTCTATTCTCAAAGGACGTTATCAACGTTGGTTTTATAGGCTGACCACAGTATCTATGGCAGCTGTAGTATGAAACGTATGAAATAAATGGGAAAAGAGTTCTTTTCTTCTTCCTAGGCCATCCCTTGGAATTCCCAAGACCCTTTTTCTCTGTGGAAGTTCTGAAAGCATTGGATCATCTTTGTGTCCCTTTTGACCCTATTTGCTCACCAAATTCTGATAGTCTTCTACCTGTTTAACCCAATTGGTCTCACTTTTAAAGCCCCAACTCCTTCAATTTGTGCAAAGTAACATGTCTAATCCCCTTTTTATTTTTCAACCTTTTGTCCTTTCAACAATTAGTTATTGACTAGGTACTGTGTTATGAATTTTGGTCTGAAGACATGGATAAGAACAAGAGGATTTTTCTTGTTTTCTAGAATTCAGAAATCGTATTTGCAATGGTAATAGACTGCCCTATTTGTAGGAGCAGCTTGAGAGACAAAAAGACTCTTATATGACTCCTATTAAAAACTACAAATAAATGATAATTAGTACCCTACTAAAAACACTCCATAACTATTCTAAAGGCAGTTACTTTTACCTTATTATTATCTTTATTATGATTCATAACTACACATAATTACAACTAATAACTTTTTGAAAAAGAAACTAAATTACAACTCAACAGACCGAAGCATGTATGATTGTTCTTGCTCGTTCTACTATTGATTCCCTCTTGTTCCAGGAGAACAACCATGAAAGAGGGATAATGTACAAGATGCAGCACGAGATACAATGATATCAAAAGATTACAAAATGTTATACTAATATGAGTTGTAAATTGTTCAGTCAAATGTCAAGTCTAAAAATCGTGTCCGCCATGGACACAAACAAAATAAGGTCATTTTTAAAAATATCAGTACAGTAAAATGTAATAGAGTGCAATAGAGCTGTATGGTCTGTAATGCTCCAAGTCAATAGGGTGTTTGCACTGCCGACAGCATCACAGTGCACAACAACATGATATATTTTCTTTGACATGTTAAGTGATGCATGCAAGCCCATTAAGATCTTTTTGGTGTTTTAGCTATATGATTGAGTTTGGGAAGAACATGTATGATATTTTCATCTTAGAAAAACAGTTGCAACCTAATCTTTCTAGGTTCCCCTAAAGTACGTCTCTTGTTTTGATGCATATAAAGACATCTAGAGTTGATTGTCTTCTTTGGAATTTTGTTTTACAGTAGAATCCAAATTCAGTGCATGTGAAGAGTGAAATCTCAAGTCACCATTAAGATTGCAGTGGAGATCATCACATGCTTTCTGCACTACTTGGCATACTTGGTTCATTTCTCTCAGGTTTTGTTTCAATTGATGATGATGATGATCGTCATGATCATGATCATGATCATGATAATAATAATAATAATAATAACAATAATAATAATAATAATAATAGTAATAATAATAATAACAATAATATAGGGTAGTTTAATCGGTGGGCTATAGGATTTGAACCTGTGGGCTCTCGTGGGCCATGATTCTATCTCAATTCTCTTAACATGACATGTTTTGAGCTGCTGCCCTTGGTCATCTCCATGCACCTAACCAACGCATCAGCCACCGGGAGAGCTCTTCCCTTGATGGGTCGACAATTAGTTCAAACTGAATTAATTGAAATCATAAACTAATTACAGGATATCAATCGGTTAAGGAAAAAAAAATCTCCATACACCTATAAACAAAAAAATTGCGTTGCAAATATTTGAATTTTCCATGATAAATTTCTGCCTTTAAGTTTCTTATGATCATAGTTGAAGAGAGTACTTTTCAACTAGCTTAAAAAATAAATAAATAAATAAATAAAAATAAACCTGGTTGGGCAAGTGCATAATCGATCATCAATTGCAGGGTCCTAGCAACAGTTACAAGTCACATACATTAAAATATTCCAATCTGATCATTATCCACTAGTTTTTTTTTTTCTTTCTTTTTAAAGTTTAATGAAAAAAGCTACCGGTGCCATATACACCACACCTTGAATCAAAATGATGAGAAACAGACTTGCTAGCAATCCCAAAACCACAAGCATCAATGTCCAAAAATTGAAGGGAGAGTTATGTGCCTACCCTACCATTATAAAGTGCATGAAATGATACACTACTGATCTCTCTCTCTCTCTCTCTCTGAGAGTTGCCATTTTAATTGTAAATCTTACAACTTCATCATTTAGCAAGTTAGACGGGAAAAATCTTTTGTATTAGCTAGTTGTTATTATTATTTTTTTTTTATAAACCACGTATATCTGATAATCATGTTGAAACTGGCTAAATCCGAATCAAGTCGGATTAAACTCTTAAATAACAAAACTTTCCTCCATATATAAGATTCAAACCCAAAATCTTATTAAGGTATCAGTGTCCAACTATTAGACCAACTAGGTTTAAATTGTATTAGTTGTTATAATCAAATAGAAAAATGACCTTAATTTGTCAACTTATTATTTCGTGTGAACAAAAGCTAAGTTGTTCAATGGTTGAATTGAGACTCTACTTCACTTTCAATGTCCATCATTTTAGCAACTTTAAGAGACGGAAATGGCAATAGCAATCAATAGTTGGACTTTATTCGGACCTTATTTTTTGTACGAAAAGTAAGGTTTGTGTCTAGTTAATAAAGTATTAACCATAGACACCTATTAATTTGATAATTGATATGTGAGAAATGTAATACAAAAGCAATTTGATGCATCACCAAGGTTTCTTTCTTTTCTTTTTAGTCATCAAATAAATACTGAGGGGGTAAAACATTTGACCTGTCTAAGGTATACCTCGTCTTTTACTCAAGACTACATGCTTGTGTAGTTTAGTCACACAACAACGCAGCTAAGATGTTGGGGTCTCATTTCATATTCAGCAGGGCAAGATTTTCATTAGTTAGTTTTATTTATCGCATAAAAACATAGGAGAATAATTGGGGTGGCCGTTACTAACACACATAATTGATAAACCTAAGGAGTCAGAATAAGAATAATACAATTAGGAGGAATCTTTACATAGAAAACTCTCCAGAACTTAAAGATACTTCCGAAATGATTTGATATCCTGCTGATATGAAGGAAAATGACTATGGTGAGTGACTTGTTGGGTCTGCTGTGACTACCCAAGAAGGATTCATGCTTAGTGAATAACCCATGAAGGAATCGATAAGACCAATCAAAGTTTGTAAAAGTTGGTTTCAAGCATGGCTCCATTTGAATTCATAACCACCAAAACAGGCTGCTAAAGCTATTCAGAATCTTCGTGTGTACTCGTGGTGAAGAAAAGGCTAATTTTTTTGGACTAGTTAAAGTGATGTGCATTTGCATTTGTATTTGTGTTGTGGAGGAAGCACACACCTCTCTCTCCCCCCCCCCCTCTCTCTCTGTCTATCTCGCATGGCGATTTCTCTTTGCCATGGTGCTAAGGTTTTCCTTTTGCTAGTCAGAAAGGATGGAGATAGAAATGACATAATTATTTTCTTTGGGTGATTATAAAAATTTTAATTTATATTAATGTTTAGTTGAAGCCAACTACAAAGAGATCAAATTTTTCAATAGAAGATCCGTAGAACTGAAATTATACAATGGGTAAATCCGAATCAAGGTTAGAAATTGAATCTATTTTATTAAAATAATTACTAGGTATATAAACTAACAAGTTGTCTCCTTGAGCAAGAGACAGAAAATTTTCAATCTTTAGAAATTGTAATTGTTGAAAATGAAAAGCACCATGGTGAATTAAAGAGCAACTTGTGATCAAGAAATATGTTTTGTCCATGGAGTCCACAAGATTGTAAGGGCAACAATCAATGCTTAAAGGAATGAGATGGGCACATGTTAGAAGATAAAATTTAATTTTCTGGCCCCACGAACCCTGTATGATCCTTGTCACTTTAGTATCAAGTTGCACGGAAAACCCCACCACTAAACTCAAAGAATCTCTGAATCTCTCAGCTGAGGATTTTAGGATGGCAGTGGTAGACTCCCCTAATATTCCTGCATGGTAAATTAACATTTATATGCTTTTTATAACGTTGGTCCTAAAGAAATTTAGGCTACGATTGGTTTGGGGGGGAAAAATTACTTCTATGCTATAAGTACAACCACACACCATGGGGAGAGAGAGAGAGAGAGAGAGAGAGAGATTTGTGTTTGGCATGGAATTGTAAGGAACGGAGACTTTATTGACTATTGCAAACTGATCAAAAGAGTTGCATATGAGAAATTCATTCTGTCACCACTTTTGCATACACTACTTTGAAGGAGAAATTCTTTATTCAAATTATGAGTTGTACTGGTTCAACACTGGTCACTAGTTTCGCTCAACACTTGCATTTGAGATCGAAAAAGTGTCCAAGGTGGTCTCATGAAGTATATATTCTGAAAATCTTACAACGGCCCACAGGTTTCTTTTTTTTTTTTTTTTTTTGGCGCTTTTCTTATGATATTCCGATTGATTCTATGATTTTTGCTAGCTTTATGGATTCCTTTTTGTACTAAAAGTGTTCCATAGAAGTACAAAATTATTTCCTGGTGCAAGTTGTTGGGGATGATCTTAATATGGTTGAAACACAATGTAATGTGGGTAGAAGATTTAGCTTTACTATACCAGAATGGGTTTCAACCTTAAAAGTTTAAGGATGCATTTCTTGCACAATAAATTTATAAAAAATCTTCAAATTTTATTTTAAAGTGATATTTGAAGGGGGGGGGGATCCTTTGTCTTGGGCTTGGGCTTGGGCTTGATGTTAACATGTGGGAACCACATCCCTCACATCATGGAAGGAACAACACATGCATGATGAGCACGAGCAAGATTCACAATTCCATTGGCTGCTTTGATAACCCCAAACCCACAATGTCCCACAAAACGACAAAGCCTCCATATTTACATGATCTTTTGCTCTTCATCATCAATCTTGCGATCATATAGATCTAATTCTAGAATTAAACTACACCCATCAAGCATAATATTTAATCATAGTGGGAGCTATCTCCTATTTTCCACATTTTTTGGTATCCTCTTGTTGTGCAGGTCCAGCACAGGCTACAACTTGGACAAGTTATATTGCCACAATACATGGGGTAGATAAAATACTTACCTACTATCTAATTGCAGTTTACATACAGAATTTCTTCAATTTACATATTTGCTTTGTTTGTGACCTGTTGTGTGTGGGATTTATTTAGTGGGTACTAAATTTTCCAATTTTTTTAGTGTCTTTGGACTCGATCCACCACCTAGTGTCCTATGTTTTGTCCCGATTAATTTGAGTCCACCCAACTGATGTCTCTCTTAGGGGGTATCTGTCTCCCAACGTAGTCAACTCCATACCTAAGTCGTAAGTCGAACTCGTGATCTTGGTTAAAGAGTACAGTGATCTACGCGATGCACCAACTGCCCGTAGGTAAATTTTCTACCAATATAGTCATGTGGGGGTGTGTGTGTATAAGGGGGGTGGCTTATCGGTGAAGCTTAAGTTGAGCTTAGATTCAAGCAATTTACTCGAGTTGTATTAGGTTGCCTTTGAAAATTTAAAGTGTCCTTTTGAATATAGAAACTTGGACAACCTTTAGAGGTTTAAGCATTGCATTAGTATTAAATAAGATCAGAAACATGTTCAAACGCATTTATTATAATATCAACTCATTTGCAAATTTTTATTTTTTTTTTTTCTGTTGGCAATTGATAGAAAGATTAGTGAATCTCAGAAGCCTACTCATATACTCTCTTCGATCTCTTGTTCCATTTTTTGGTTTGTTTAAAAAAACTGAGATAAGATTAACTTGAAATGAATGTGGCTTTAAATATAAAAAATATTAGTATAATGATAACTAATTTCTTTTTCATAATGAAAGTTAAGTTCAAATTACAAAACTGTCATTTTATAAAAATTAATTTTAATTTTAGTTAAAAATATACAGATATTTAAAATAAATAATTATAAACTGTGATAAACCGAGTGAAATTCAGATTTACCAAATAGGCCAATGGCAATAGTGAGGTTGTGAATTACCCTTCCCTCTTTGCTCGGAGATTAAACTAACTTTAAACCTTATGCTTCATGCAAATGAACAAATCAATTTAAACATACATTTGAAGCAAGTTGAGATACCAATGAAAATTTTAGTGTAGTGGGAATAACGTTAAATTTTTTTAACTAAAACTTAAATTTAAATTTTATGAATGATGAGATAGCTCCCTCTTAAAAAAGAGTTTGACAGTAGATTAATTCGGGTTAGTTAGAGTATGATTTCAGGTATCGATTGTTCAAACAAAAAAAAAACAAGTTGAGAACGGTGATTTAAACCAAAACCCATTAATAATCCAGCATAATTAGTTCATAAAATTATAAACTAATCCATCTGGAATCCATGAGATCACATGAAGCTTATTAGGGTTTTATTACCTTTTTTTATGTAAGGAGTTTTAATTTTAGGGAACATGGCAGGCTTGAGGCAATAGAGCGAAGAAGCAGGTGAGATTCTGATTCTGAACAACTCTTCATAAATGCATGACGAAATCATTTTCTGATTTTTGATTACTTATGTTGGCTGTTCTCTTTGAAGTAAGGACACGAATGGTGGCTCCCACTTATATAAATACATTATGCAAATATTTATTGCTTGTATCAAATATCATTTATTTTTTATTCAAATTTCAATTCAAAACGTAGTAAAATATTTTAAAAAAATAATAATAATTGATACGTGATAATTGCACCTGAGAACTTCTGAACCCACCTGAATGGTATCCTCGCCCATGCTTATAATTTGTAAATAATCCGTGTATCTAATAAATTTATTGCTATATATTTAAAAATTAATAATTATTAATTTTATTATTATAAAAAATAAAAAGTTTATATTTCTATGTGGGATATAATACTTATACATCTATACTCTACTTGGTTGAAAATTTAAAATATATATATATATATTTTTTACTCTGGATTTTTGTTATAAAGTGCACCAAACGTGTGGATTCAGCGGCAGTGCCACATGTAAGTGAGGGTGAGCAATTACACACCCTTAATTTTTTATTTTCTAAAATTTAATTAAAAAAATATAATGTTCTCAGTGTTAGATTATAATTTTTACATAAAATTTTAATGATGGTAATATGTATATATTTTGTTTACACCTCTTTTAATTTTTTGCATCCCTGACTCTGGTCTTAGATCCGTCACTGCGTGGATTCATACAGAACATTTATTTCTTTTCGTTTGGGATAATATGTATCAAAGTTCTTAGAATTTGAGACCATTTTTTTTTTAATATACTTGAAGTTGGGGGCCAGACAAAAAATTCATAACTTTGAGAATGCCATGGATTGGATTAGCAATTAATATATCTTCTCTTAAAAACAAAAAATAATAATAAAAAAAAACCGCAACTCGAATTATCTAAGAATCATGATAAATCAATAATTATTATGTAAAACATTGTAGCCATCCGATTGTCTGTTAAGATGCCCTATACCGTAGGACATTGGATGCTTGATTATTCCCAACGATATGGCTCCATCATTGATTCAGTGTCCGGACCCCCGGTCCACACATCTGTCTACCAATGCAAAACCACTGCACTGTGCGGGTCCCAAACACGCCCGGCCAGTGCCCACCCTGATGCCACTGCACCATCACTACCACTTTCATTGTCCCCCCCCCCACTCTCTCTCTCTCTCTCTCTCTCTCTCTCTCCTTTTCTTTGTTCTCAATTCAAAATTATTTTTTAATTGATGAATATTTACAAAAGCTCTATTTAAATGATAATTTTTTTAATATAATTTTTTTTTTCATTTTCAATTCTTAAAATTAAAATTTAATTAAAAAATCTAATATATTATTCATTAAATCGAATGATAATTCTCCCTCTTTAAAAAAAATAAATAAAAATTACCCTAACAATCACCTAAACATGGTGTAACAATCTTACCCGAAAGGGAAGCCGCTCCAAACTATTTAGAGCCAAAGAAGGCTTTCACCGTGAAGGTTTTTTTGATGGTGATGTTTGTTCTAACGATGATAATGGGTTTCTCATCTTTTCCCAAACGACAAAAATTTTCCTTTGTGGATCCCACTCCACTCTCAACCATCCAAAGTGCTCAATACCACCCAGGAATTTTCTAAAACGCTGATTTGGGAAATAATTAGCATTAATTTAATATTCGATTAACCCTAATAATGTCAAGTGGAAGTACTATAAACATTTCATTAAGCTCATCATAGGTTGGGACTTGGAAGTTTATAAATTTAGTATTTTTTTTATCGATTAGTATTCAAAATTATATTTTAATTAATCTATTTTAAATATTTATTAGATTTATTTTAAGAGTAATTCTCATAATATAATTTTTTTTATTATTTTAAAATTTAATTAAAAAAATAATATTTTTATCTATTAAATCCATTATCAGATCCTATAAATTTGTTTTCTTATTATAGGCAACTCATCCTTACGCAAAGTAAACTTCTTTAATCTTACAAAAGTATGATGTACAAAAAATAGGAAGTCAACGGAGCAAATATTATATTTTTTAAAAATAAATAAATTGTATTTAAAAATTTTTAATCAAAAATTTCATATATTCTCGTGACAAATTTTAACTGTAACCCTATTTCTTTATCTGAATTTGGGATTCATGACAAAATTATTTAAAAAATTTTAATAAATCTTTAAAAGCTTTAAAATAATATTTACTAAAATGTTGTTAAACATAAACAGCTTTTAAAAATTTCAAAAAATAATAATTTTTCACTCAAACAGTCAAGTGAAATAGTAACATAATTTAAATTTAAAACAATTAAAAATTAATATGTCTTACTTGGTGTCAGGCTATAGAATAACCATAATTTTCTATAGATTTTTCTCACCCAAAATCAATTGAAAATACAAGGAAAAAACAATTTTCCCCATTTTTTAGCAAAAGGAAAAACGAAAATTTGATTGCATGCAATTTTTATTCCCAGGGTCACGTGGCATTGATGGAGACTAGGCGGATGCTTTTAGCGAGTGAACACGTGGCATGGGATGAGAGGAAGATAGGGGCAGGTACCCACGTGGAGAGCGAGACCCGCTTTGGATGCACCAGAAGCGAAGGAGTCAAACAAGAGTAGTTTTAGGTGGTGGGGTCTACAAGAAAGAAGAAAAAATTGAAAAGCTGACGTGGACAAGGGCCTTCGATGTAATGGTACTCTGTTGTCGTTGTTTGATTTGAGTTCATGTTTGGCTTTTGATTACGCGCCTGTGGTTCGAGTTCAATTCCTTGTCCCATCCCTTGCTTCTTTCACCTTTTGTCAAGTTGCTTTCTTTCCTCTTTATCTTATGCCATTTCGTTATTTTTTCTTATTAAATTTATTTTAAAATATGTAAGAATAACTCCCCTTATATAATCATAAAATAAATTAAAATTATGAAAATTTATATTTATTTGTTAAAAGAATTAATTAGATGCATTTCTAACAGACTGTTTATATTATATTATTCTTTTATTTATATTTTAGTTATCATTCTCTAGATTTATTAACCCCAATCCTAACTGATACAATTTTTTTTGGAATTTGCTAAAGATGAAGAATATGATCGAGAAAACGAAGCTCGATCGGTGTTACTATCTTTTTTTACCTGTAAATAATAATTATAACTATGTTTTACTATCCTGAATATGAAATTTGATTAGAAATACAATTTTGTGATCTAGTATTAGTTTTTTTAAAAAAAAAAAAATCTATAGCTTTAAGGAGGAATCTAACCATCATCACTTACAATATGTTCATTCACTATAAAATATTTATTTGTATTAGAGTTGCTAATTATAATTATTAGGTTTTCCTTCAAAATATGTTTATAATTTGTGGATAAATGATAATTTATAAAGAAAAAACAATATTGAAATTATTGCTTTTAAATTTATATATGTTTTTTTCTTAGAAAAAAAGGTATAATTACGTATCAAGTTTTGAACCTTTTACTCATTTTCAATTTAGTTTTAGACTTTTCTATCAAATCTTATATATTTAGTTTTGATTATAATTCCAGCTCTATAAAATTACTAACAAACCGCGAACTCCATCACTCAAACCCACATGACAATTTTCATGACATTAACGTATTTACCATAATATTAATTTTACGGTAAATTAATAAAATCACATCGATCAATATTGTGTATTTAAATTAAGACACTCAACAACTATAGGATAATATATGAACAAAGATAGTAACGTAAATTTTCAGTGATAATCAAATCATGTGAATTTGTAGTAATAATTATATCAATATCATGTATAATATTATATATTTTTTTAATTATAAATCGAACAATTTGTTTATAATTGAAAATTATAACTAATTTAAACAATTAAAATTCAATAAAAATTTAAAAAAAAATCAAGAACTAAATAAAAATGAGTAAAAAATTTAACATTTTTCTTTTTTTTTACAACAATTTAAATCCTGAATATCAAAATAAAATTGTAATCATTAGGACAAAAATTAACATTCTCTGCATACTTATACCAAACGCTCGACAAATTCAAACAAAACTTTTCTTCCTTAGAGCACATTAATTACCCTACTTGTGAATTTATGTCTTATCAAATAATTAAGGATTAAATAATTAATGCAGCCATCTACAACTTACGTCAATCAACACCAATAATTCACTTTCTCAAGCAATTATTAGAGCGTTCCCTCTACGCGCTGCTAGAGAGCTTGGGATTAACAACAAAATTAACTCTGTAGTTTTTGCATGGTTTCGTGTTCATCTTCTATTCTCTCCAACCATTTTCTTATAGAATCTCTGATTGCGAATTCCTTCGTATAAAATTCTAGCCCGGCTTGATTCACTTTCTCTGCCCATTTTAGTTTTGTAGAGATTAAATTAGAAGGCTTAGTTTTATCAACAATTTCGAACCAAAATATATTAAAATGTTAAAATATCATTTTTTAAGCAAAAATTAAAGAGTATAAGGTAAGTATTTAAACATCTATCATTTTCTAAATAAATTAGTGGTTAAAATATGACATTTTCCTTTATATATGTGTGTATTTATACACTGATGTAAAGAATAATATTGACAATACATGTACTTCTAGATAATTTTTAAGTTCTATAAACTCTTATATCCTTTTATCATTTTTTTTCCTTCTCTACCATCTGTTCAAAAGTTTAGGTTAGAATTTAATATCCAATATTTTAATCAATAAATTAATCACTTAATTTATCTCCGTAAAGGCCTATTGAAAAAAAAAAAAAGAAAAAAAAAAAAATCTCAAACCAACTTTTTAAATAAATAATATCTTCCACTATCTATCTTTTTGACACTCCACAATTTATTACTTTTACGTGCTAAACCTTTGAAAATGACCTTAACATTTCTGATTGGAATTCTAGTTTATGATAAGCAACCTTACATCCTTATATTATTTAAAAAAAAAAAAAATGAAACCCAGTTGAAATGAAGTTGAAATTTAAATGAAATTAAATGGGCCCCACTACCCCCTTATGAAAAATCATTTGTGTGTGTATATATGCCACTTCTGCCTCCAAAAACAAGTCCGAATGAAGGAAGTAGGTCGACGTTTTAGTTTCAGTATGTAGTTTGGTCTATCCTAGATATAGAAGCCGCAGGGTGTCCTAGATTCCGATCGTCGGAGAAACCGGCGATGCAATAGGAACTGGACAAGTGGCGTGAGATGGCGAAGGGTCGAAAACTTACGACGAGCCGAAGTGAACGGTATTTGGGGGGAAGCTACGGTTACAGCAACGGACAGAGCGCGTCTGTCACAGACGAATTCCGCGAAGAAGATGTCTGGTCTACGGTTGATGACGCGGCCGATCGCGACAATGATCAGTCAATTTCCAACGGCTCACAGGGAAGGTGGAGCTCGCGCGATTCCGAGAATGGTGGGCTAAGACCCTGCCGTCGGATTCCAAAAGGTAACAGCAGTCGCCACGTAGGTGGTCTGTCTCTGGCCTTTGAAGATTCGGAGAAAACGGCGACGTCGAGGATTGTACACCAGTACCGGAACCAGGACAGCGTGGCGTCTCCACGTGCAGGAAGGCACATGGCCACGTCAGCGCCAGTAAACGTTCCAGACTGGCACAATATCCTCCGAGTCGACTCGGTCGATTCCCTCCATGACTCGGATGATGACCGTGACTCGGAGTGGGTCCCACCGCACGAGTATCTGGCACGTGAGTACGCGCGGAGCCGCAAGATGGCGGCGACCTCGGTTTTTGAGGGAGTGGGTCGAACCCTTAAGGGCCGAGACATGAGCCGGGTTCGTGATGCTGTCTGGAGTCAAACCGGGTTCGACGGGTGAACTCAACACCCATATTATCCTTAATAATTTGCAAATTTACCATTTTGTCCCACAAACTAGAGTCTCAAGGCAGTTAAATTGAGAGAACCAAGGGCAAGAGAGGAAATGGGAAAATCAAGTAGCGATAAATGGAAAATTGGCTATTTTTGGGATACGTAGAACTTTTTGGGTTGAATTTAATTTTTTTTTTTTGTATTTAAAAAAAAAATTCTCAGAGCGATGATTCGGCCGAGTTGACTCAGTTCCATCCAGCTGACTCGGTGGCGACTGAGCCAGAGGATTGGGGTTTGATTGGATGGGGATAAATGAATTGCTTTTGCATTCAAGGGTATTTTCGTCATGTAGCTTGATGATTTGTAGCCACAGCTGTGGAAAGCCAGATGGCATTTTTTTTTGGGGGGAGGGTGTGATTGGGATTTGTGCATTTTATTAGTAATGAAGAATTTTGCTATCATTAGATTGGCCGGTGTTTTTTTTTTTTTTTTTTTTTCCTTTCTAAAATTTCTTAATTAATATATCCCAATTGCTAAAAGGATGTAATTTTATTTTAATGCTATCTTTTTAAAATAATAATAATAATAATAATTGCCCCATGGTCCAATACCACATAATATATATCAAAGAATATATTAATTTATTTTGTGTCGGGATTTGCTTCAAGGGGTTATTGACATAATTCTCTATTATGACTATTTAGCCATGATAGAATACCATTGTATGTCAGTGAATTAGAAATTATTCAGATTAAAATAGTTAAATATTAAATTTACAACTATTTATAAAAGGGAATAAGCTTTTGTGGTTATTCAAAATGTCAGTATTTTGGTTCCCTTAATGCTCTTATGTAATTAGATCTTGTTATTATAAAATTCTCATTTTTCTCTAGGCCATTTTTATTTTAAGTACACATTATATGTGTGCGTTTTTTTATATAAACCACCGGTATTTGACATTTACATTGAATCTGACTAAATTCAATTTAAATCAGATTAAATTTTTAAATTACAAAACTCTTCACTCGAATCTAAAATCTTACTTTAGGGACATCGGTGGAGGCATTGGTGTACACATGATATTATGATATGATTAGTATATTCATATTGTATTTGAAAGAATGGGCCTTTAAATACTTCATAATTTAGTCATATATTTCTCATTTTTTAATCCCCTACATCTTAATTATAAAAGTGGTACTTGTTGTATTACATTAATTTTGTAATAACAATAGAATTTTTATCATAATTTTCTCTATTTCTTGAAACATGCCCCCTACAAAAGAATCCATTGCCCTAGTTAGCAAAAATCGACAAAGACCCACCTGGAGTTCTTGGGAATTCTCCCAAATATAAACCATCAACAAAACAACTAGCTGATTTTCAAAGCCAAATAATTGTGGGTTTTATGGTTTTCATGAGAGGATAAAAGCTTTTAATGGAAGGTGATGGGTGTGTTCATTTGTGTATGGGTCTGTGTCACCATTCTACAAGATCGCAAGTTGACAATTTTCATTCTGAGAGAGAGAGAGAGAGAGAGAGAGAGAGAGAGAAAGAGAGGGATGAATGAACAACAGTGCTGGGGAAGAGTTTTGATTCCTTTCCTTTCTGTTCTCTTGCTCGACCTTTTTCAAGAAAGAGACACGGGTGCTCTGCTGGGTTCACAAAAAAGAAAAATAATAGTAAATGAAAAGGTGGGGTTTTATTTTTGGGACTTGTGAACCATTGGTTTCTGCTATCTGAGACATTAATAATTTGGAGACTTGTATTGGACATTTATCTTGTGAGGGGGTGGGGGGGGGGGTCCAGGGGCATGAGGATGACCAGTTTAATCATAGTGCATGAATTCATTCAATTGATGGGACTGCAGGAGAATTTTGGGTGAAAGTGCAATTTTTCTTTTTTGTTTTTTTTTTTAATTTAAGAATATTTATTTTTCTGTTTCGATTTTATTACACAATCTTGATTTCAAGGTGTCATCAAATAATTGAAGTGGCAGGAATTTTGCACTCGAAAAGGCAGCTTTCTTTTGTCCTTCGAAAAAATTTAAGTTACTTTTGTTACAATTAGACTGAACATTTAATAAAAGTAATTAATCTAATGATAATTTTTTTAATTAATTTATATTTCATATTTTTTGTAAATTTTTTATTTAAGTTGAAAAATATTACAATTATAATAAGCAAAATAAAAGCATTGAAATAATATATACACATATATATATATATATATGTATATATATTAGAAAAAAAGGAATTTCCCCCTTGAAAACACTTTTGTTTCGATTTCAAATAAAATTTGTCATAATGGCGTTGATTTTTTTTTTCATCAATCGATCTGAACATTATAGAACTCATTAAAAAATTGACTCTCCTAAATTTTTTTTCTCTATTCTCAAGATTTAAAATTAAAATCTCTGGTTAAGAAAATAAAGTGTCCGATCATTCAATTTAAAGGAGTTTGGTTAATGGTGTTATTTTGTATGCATTATAAGTTGAAAACCAATGATGCTTCTATGTCTCTTCAAACCATTTCAAAATATTGAAGAAGCCTAATAGGGAAATTAGGCAGAGTTTGGATGCAGTCTCTACCCCATTATCACTTTTATCCTTCATCTAGTTGATGATTAAATGTCATAAACATAATAAACTAATAAAATCAAAATAGGAAAATAGGAAACATTAAAGATAATTTTAAAAATTGTATTTGCTCATCTTTGTAGGAACATTCAGCGGTAAAGAACTCTTGTCCAAGTATTTATCTTAAGATATAGTATTTGAATTTTCGTGAATGCATGTCATTTCGTGATTTTCGTGACTCTATGTAGACCAAAAAGACAAAAAAAAAAAAAAATTGTATTTACTCCATCAATTCGACCACTTCCATTCTCTATTTTCTCTCCCAAACTGTAGATCTCATCTACCACTCCGGCCTCACTACTCCAAACGTCAAAGTATTACAACCCTAAATCACATAAATTTTCATGGTTAAATTGCAAACTTTTGCAGTTCTTCTATTGTAGATCTTGATTAAAAAAAAATGGTCTAAAACTTGAGATTTAAATGAGTTAGGGTATCTGGATTTGTTTGAAAATAAGCGGTTTTAGAGAGAAAATTAAAAAAAAAAAAATAGTTTTAATTTTTTCCAGTATTTCTATGCTATTTAACTCCCCTAAACTAAACAGAACACAAAATAATAAAAGAGTAAATCTTAAATGGGCATTTTAATAAATTCTAAAAGACATGAGGGTATTGTGATTTTTGCCCAAACTATAGGGTTGCGACGTTTTTTTTTTTTTTTCTTTCTCCTTTTTGCCAATTTTGTGTTACGTAAAAAATATAAAAAATAAAATAAACAAAAAATTTCAACTTGGATAGAAATGAGAAAAGGAAGAGCCTCATTCTAGACATTATCTTAAAACAATTGTACGTGCAAAGTGCATTTTAGGCCTTCATGTTTAGCACGAACCTATTTTAACTCAAAGCTGCCCCAACATTTTTTTTTTATCTGCTAAATGGACCCCAATGCTAGTCTCTTTCTAAGGTCGTCGACATGGGTGTGCAGAGTAGGTGAGATAGACTGATGGACACAATCGATTTAGCGGATAAGGTTGTTAAATTTTTTAATTAATTCTTATATTTAAAAATTAAAAATAAAAAAAGAGATTCTTCTTAAATCAGACTTGATAATACTCTAATTAAATTAATAAGAATATGACTTTATATACTCTTTGACTAAAAAAAAAATGGGATAGGTTGGGGACTACTGGGATTAAGGTCACTTGTCTATCATTGAGCTCCATCTGGACTTATCACCAGGACCCAACCTGAACCCAATTGGAAAACTGGCCAGGGCTACGATGGGCCTTTGAGATTGACAGGCCTTATCATTTGATTCTTTAGTCAGAGGGAAAAGAATAATTCACTCTGTGTTTACTGTGGCTGCGTCTTATCATTCAGTTCTTTCGGCCTATCGGATTATTTATTATCAAATTTTTTTTAAAAAAGAACTCCCAATATAATTTATTTTATATTTATAAAAATTCAAACTCACAAATATAATTAAAAAAACTCAATTCCGTTTCAACTTCCTCATTCGCGTCGGTGACGTACCCTTTTCTTCGTGATGTCTAAAAGTGTGACATTTTTCGAGTCATCGTGAGCCAAACTAATTACTAAATAATATTTCACTATAGTTTTCCCAAAAAAATACTATTTATCATTACTAAACAATAATTTACTTAGAGATATTTGTATAATATTTTCAGTTTAAACTGTCAGCAGAAGTTTTACCATATGAAACTTAAATTTGATCATATTCACACAGAAGAACTCAGATTTGGTTGGCTCTTACTTGCTATTATAATGTGCCTTCTTTTGTTTGGTTTTTTTTTTTTTTTGAGGCCAAATTAAAGCTTTATTCAAGAATAAACAGCATTGTAATTGGCTTTAAGGGTATTTGAGGACTTTTAGGTATAATTTTATAAATTTTAGTAACTATTGGAGGTAGATTTTGACTCCACAGATACCATCTCCTTCTAGACCCGAACAGTTATGTCGATGGGGGGATACACCTGCAAAAACCATCAGAGGGTGCTCCGATTGGAAAACTCCGACGCTCAAGTCAATAAAGAACGGTTTTCGATTGAAAGAAACAGATTGAGGGTTGAGAGAAGGTTGTTCCCTATGACCAGTGTGCCCAGAGTGTTAAGCCTAGAGAGCGTATCTGGTTCTGGAATCTTTAGAGATGATTTATACCTCTGAGAGATAGACGCCGTTGGAGGACTTTAACCCTACCTTCATTATCGAACTGATCCGAGAATCTCGGAGGTAAATATTATGAGTTGATTACGATCCTCATTTATTGGAAGAGTTACCATTTTCGGAAAGAATTCTTTCATTACTTGAAAGATTCAGAATTTACGGTTATGAAACGGGGGACTAAAAATAAGGAAACTCTGAATTTCCTTTAGAATAGCTCAGAGTGTTGCGCAACGTTCGGTCGCTCGATCGATTAAGGGATCTTAGTAATCTGTTCGATTGAAGAGTTGATGTCTGCTTGCCCGATCGGAGCGATTACCTTTGTTTGGCGAGTTATTGTTTGGCTGGCGGGATGACTGAGACCCTATCGTTCGGTAGAATCGGGCGACTGAGGCATCTCAGTAGATTAATCGAGACGGTTATGACCTTTTGGTAGATTATCGTGATAGGCGTTAGATACTAATCGGCAGGCGCCCTTCGTGGGCCTTTAGAGGCTGAACTCTTTTGGTTTGGGTCTTGGGCCATGTTCCATCAGTAACATTTTTTAAACTTGTTGTAATATTTTTCTAAAATATTGCTAAAAATATGTAGAGTAAAATTTTTTTTTGTCAAAATTTGAGTGGAGGCACCAAACTCTTTTGAATTGAGTAGTTAATACTATACTTCCTTAATCAGTGATGTTGAGTTCAAGTGTTGAGAATGGAAAAAAAGAATTTGACAAAACCAATCCCTCAATAGACCTCACAGTATTCAGACCAGATTAGTTGGACAAAGTCTGAATACCAGTCGATGAAAAAAAAAATCCAGTGGATGCAACTGCCCTATAAAAAGATTCGCCAATGTGCACATATATATGATCAGCACCATTCCCAATGGGATAGCCTGATGGTCGCAATCTTCCTCCCTCAACTTAAAAATTATATATTCAAATTTTTATATAACCAAAATATATATATGATCGGCACCTCCGCCAATTTATAAACTTGCTATAACTTTAAATAAGATAAAGGTTCCTACAATTGAATTAGTTAACACTAGTATAGTAATTTAAATTTTAACAACTAGAATAGAAGCTTTTTTTTTTCTTTTTTGAAATTGAGACTTGAATTCGAGTCTATTATAAGGAAAAATGAAGAGATGTCATTTGAGTTGAAATTTATTGGCAGAGTAGAGGCTTTTATTAAGGTGTAATTAGTCTTTTCTAGCTAACTAGGTCCTAAGATCTCGATCCAACTTCCACACTCAAACACCAGGAAAGGCGGGAAGGAAAGGGGTTGATCCCACTCTCGGTTCACGGCTTTAAAGACCAGGTTCTAGGCGTTTTGCTAGCTCGGTTCCTCAAGTTCGTTAAGTAGCTGTCCTCCCTTGAGCCAATGAACCTTAGGTCCAGAACACAGAAGAGTTCGAGCCCCGCATAAAAGGAATGTGCCTGGAGCCAGTGATATATGATATGCACGACTTGACTTATAATTTTCGGTCGGGCCACACTTTAAACCCCGACTGGGCTAGAACACGGTAGGTAAGCGGCTAGGGGGTTTAGCTGGGCTGTAAAGGAAGGGGGGACCTTTCCTTTTGCTTCGCGATCATGACATGACTCGAGAAAGAAGACCCGGCAACGGTAAAACGTGGGGGAGCATTTTTGGAATGACTGAGTGTAAAGGGCACACAAAAATGTGAGTGTGTAACGCATAGTTCAATTTCTTTTGGGATGAATCCATGTAATGAAAAAATTACTCAATTTGATGTAACTCTCCGTTAAGGAATTATTATTTAGTTGATTCAGTAACTGAATACTGATACCCTTTAATTAAAGTTTCAGATTTAAGTCTAAAAATAGGTGTTAAAAAAATTTTACTTCTTAAAAATAAAAATAAACTCAAAATGGAATTAGTCGGATCTAAAGTGATAGCATGGTCTATATTAAAAAAAAAAAAAAAAAAATCCCTACTAAGGTTGTAACTTAAAACTCTTGAGTAAAGAAACCATTGCATCAAAGACTTAAAAGAGGATCTTATGGCACCAACGGGAGGGAAAGAAGCCACCTCACCTTCTTCACCCAAGGCGTGCTTGCTTCCTTGCCGTCATCTTCTCCTATTACTTTCACCTCTGTGTTTTTTTTTTTTTTTTTTTGCTCCCTTCTTTTTTTTTTTCGCACTAATCAAGCTTACAATTATAAAAATATATAATCATTTTTATTTTTAAATTATTAAATAATTATCTAATTATATTAACATAATTATAGTGGTCGTGCTTTACTTCTCAAATTTAAGGTCAGTAGGCTTATTTAAAACACTCCCTCTCTTAAAGTCCGAAGATTTATACTTTCCTAAAAGATACCTTAGAGGCATTAGGAAGGTGATAGTTTTCTTTTTGGTCCATTAAATAACTCTTTTTAGTAGGGAACGTTTACAATGGTCTGATCTTCCGGGTTGGTTGATGACCATGTAAGCGGTTCTGCCTTAGCACCCTTACTCAAATCAATGAATAGTTCTGTACATATATATATATATATATATATATATATATATATATATATATATATATATATGTCTGAAATTATAATTATAAATATTATTAATTAGTTTAAACTTTTAGAGCAATCAGGGTTTATGCAAGTGGTTCAAGCTATATCAATGCACGTACTTATTATTAGAAGTGGGTTGAACTTTACAGGTGATGACTCTATTAACTTAAACGGTGAGACTTAACCTTCTGCTGATGTGGATGGATGAGACCTATAAAATATCGTTGGAGGGTGTTCCGGTAGAAGAAACTTCGATACTCAAATTAAAGAGTAATTTTTGAAAGAAAATAACAGACTGAAAGAAAAGTCTCATGATGCCATGTGTAAATCCTAAGGAGGTGTAAAACTTACTTGGTCGATCGACTCCATGGTGTATATATGGCTACCTGGTGTGAGAAACATATGTCAACAACGCGATGAAACTCTAGTTTTCTTATGAAAGTGTTCCGAGATTATGAGGATTGCGGTGAAGAGATTTCAAAAAATATCAATGACTTTTAATTTGGAAAATCAAGGTTGTTAAGCGGATTCTCTTATATGAGTTGGAGATTTCTCTTCTGTCTATAGGAAATTCTTTCCGCATTCGTAGGATAAATGAATATTTACCTTAATGAATTGGGTGATAACCACCGATCGCAAAATAAGTGTTGAGATTAGTCAATAATTTACCGATTAGGACACAATTGATTCATGCAAGAGAGAGAAAAAAAAGCGGGGCTGTGTCTACCTGATTGAGAGATAGATTCCATATTGACAATACGCTTCCATTACCCAAAAGAATAATTTGTGAATTATGGACCATGACAAACGTAACACAAAAAATCAAGAAATAGTTTTTTTTTCTTTTTTATGTTAGAATTCATAAAATATATAGAATATTTCTTGGTTAGGAGCACATTTTTTTAGAGGACATTCGCAATGAGCATAAAGATTGATATTTCACGTTTTCTGATTCTAAAACGTTTCGTTTCTGATAAAATTTTTTATATTTTTTTATATATTTTTCAAATTTAATGAATTATTTTCTCATTTAATTATAATTTTTATTTTTTATATTATTTGTCTTTACATCTTTGATCATTTTAGATTCTTATTATAAAAAATAACAATTCTATTATTTCCATAAAATTATTATTATTTACATAAAAATTTTTAAACTTTTTTATTTTCACATTTTTCTATATTCCATTTCTTATATTTTTATAAAGTGCCATTTTCTATATCTTTTAATATCTATTTCTATTTCTCCATTTTTGTTTCTGTGTCATGTGGTTAGGGGTGTTCACTCTCCGGGTGAATCTATTCATCCGCCTGATCCAAATTAAATTCGAGTTATTTGGTTCAGATTATTCGGTTCGGATTGGATGAATGGTTCCGGTCGATTAAAAATTCGGGTGAATGGTTCGGGTATAAAAATGAAGATTTTTATTCGGGGCCTGCCCGAAACCCGAATAACATATTTTCACATAATATTTCATGTCTAATCCGATTAAAATCCAAACCGTTTAACCCAAACTATTAAAGAAAATTTTCATATTATATGGTTATTCGGGTAAATGAAACCCCAATAACCCAAACCGAATAACCCGAATTTAATTCGGGTAAATTGGTTCGGATTTCATTTTATTCGGTTCGATTTTCGATTGGATTGAATACTCCCCCAAAACCCGAATAACCTGAATCAAATAACCCGAAACCTATTAACCCGTCCGAATGAACACCCCTACATGTGGTTATGTTGAGATGTTAAATTATAGAAATCACTATATTAAGTGCATTAGTAGGTGTTATTTTATTAATTATTTTTCTTCTTTTTGGGAATTTATATTTGGCTCCTACATAATACTGACAATTGGCCTGAGTCGACGAGAGCTCGGCCCTTTTTGAAGGGTTGAGTTGGGCTCAGCTCGAGCCTATTATTTAGATCGTTTTTAATTACGGTCTGAGCTTAGACACTAGTCGGTTTGGCCAGTTATAGGTTCGGCCAGTATAGAAATGCAACTTGAGTAGGCATACAAGCTGAAATTAAGTCACTAACTAAATTTTGAATCAAAACTTACCCAATTTGCACAATTACCAAATCAACTACTAGAACTACCGATAGGAGTGATATCCAAATTCTTATCAAAGCAGAGTACATCAACCCTTCTTCTAGAACTACCGACATAAAAAATAACAGCGTAAGTGTTCTTGGATCGGTAATTAGGAGAAGCCTTGCGATGAGAGGGAGAGTGAGACATATCTTTAATCGAATCATCGAGAGATTTAGGCATAGAGAAGAGAACGAAGGAGATTAGAAAAATAGGCAAAAAGATCACAAGAATCATGATTCGGTATCTATAGATCTTGTCAGAGAGAGACCCGTGTTATCAATTCATTTCAACATTTTGTCGAGACTGTGATGATTGTTGCGAATGCGGTGGTGATCAAGATCTTGACATGGAGTTCAGCAGATGATGGCGATCTGTTGCGAACTAGTCCGTTTCCTCCTCTGACAATATAACCTTTTAACATCTACGAATTTTGAATTTCGATTTCAACACCTGTGATGGCGATCTACTGCTTGGGAATTTGGTACTGGCACAACTTGCACAGAGCTGCTAGAATCTTTTTCAATATTCATATAAATTCTCTCCATTAAATTGTCTTATATCATAAATTTCTTTTCTAATGTTTGTTACACGAGAAGTTGAATTTCGATTTCAACACCTGTGATGGCGATCTACTGCTTGGGAATTTGGTACTGGCACAACTTGCATAGAGCTGCTAGAATCTTTTTCAATATTCATATAAATTCTCTCCATTAAATTGTCTTATATCATAAATTTCTTTTCTAATGTTTGTTACACGAGAAGTTGAAAAAAATTTCTCCAAAAACAATCTTTTTAGATCATTCCAATTAGTAATTAAATTATAAGACAAATAAAATAAATAATCCTTAATCTTATCTACTAAAGAGAATGGAAAAACTCTTAACTTCAATTACTCATCGGTTAAACCTTGTGGTCTTATTGTGTGATACATCATATGAAACTCCTTAAGATTCTTGTTGGGATCCTGTTCTGCAAGTCCATAAAATTTAGAAAGTAAGTGAATGGATTCTCAACTTCAAAAAGATTAATACACAGAGGTTATTGGTTAACATTGGGCATTATTAACTCCCTTAAACTCTTTGGTGCATCTATGTTCTTGTCCCTGATATGCTGCTCTTCGCTATCACTAGAATAGCAAATTCGTATCCAGATCAAGTATAGGCGATGAAGATGTGGCCTGTTTTGCTTGCTTCATCTCCTTCGTAAGTTTGTGGATTGTTTTCTTAATTTCGGGTCAAACATTAGCTCACATGTTTAAAAAGATCGAGGCATATACTAAAAACAAGGAAAAAGTGTAAAAGAAACAAATCACTTGACATCGTCTTTCCCGACAACGGTACCAAAATTTGATAGGCGTCAAATCAACAAAATTGAATTTACCCACTTTAAACAATATGAATGTAAAGAGAGTAGGGTCGTATACTCAGGGAAATGATGGATTCATTTTTCTTATGAGAGAGTAATAGGGGGTTGTGAATTAACTAATTAAACTTACTAAATTGAAACAAAGGGAATAAAATCGAAATAATAAAAGCAAAATAAAATGAGACAAAATTAAAAGAGTATATATCTATGTAAAATTATCTAGTCGAAGGGTTTGCTTCCACTTTGATTTAATCAATTGATCCTTAATACAAAGATGATTTAAAAACACATAAATAAATTAGTTACAGTCATCGACGACGACCTAACGATCAATCTCTCCTTATTTCATCGATGATTAAGAAAAACTCTTTAATTATTTTTCTAATTAAAGGACAATCCTAGAGAATTTCTTAGGATTTAGTGTTTCAAAGGCCTTTAAATCTAAAGAAACCCAATTCTAATTAACAAATTCTCAACGGGTTTATTTAAATTAAATTGCTTAACTTCATAACATAGATAACCCTAATTGTAATGCCGTGAAATTATGTCATATGCTACTTTATTAAAACTAACAAATAATTACAAATTTGTTATTTTAATTAACTATAATTATTTTAGAATTATCAAATAGTGCTCATTCTATTTAGCAAAACCCAAAATAACCTAGAACACGAAAGAGAAGAAGTTAAGCAAATACCTATGATTGTTAAATGAATGAGCATGATTAGATCTCATAATTTCATAAATGAAATTTTCCACTAGTCTTCCACTAGAAAAGAATTTTAGAATGAAAACATAAAAAAATAAGAACTCAAAAATAAAATAAATCCTATTGGAGAGTTACAAAAACGTGTGCTGGAAGAAGACTACCTCCCTGAAAAATTAATGTGAGTTTAAAGGATTTATGCCTATTGTATAGAAGTGAATATCCTATTTTAAAAGAAAGTTCTCCTAAATTTCCTTAACTACTAAAAAAATACTAAAAGAAAATATTTAAATTGGTTCTAAAAAATAAAATTTCTAAAAGATAATATTCTAATAAATTTTAAATAAAAGAAATTCCAAAAAAATAAAAATTTTTGGAAGTTAAATTTCTAAAAAAAAAATTATCTCTAAATATTAGAAATAAATCAATATCTTGAAAATAATCAACACTTCCAAATTAAATTTCAATTTTCCCTAAAATTTCGTGCAAACAAGGAGTGATAATTTTGAATTAGCATCCAAAAAATTTTTGCAATAATTCTCATGATCCACATGTTCATACACTAATGAAAGAGCATTTCTGTCCACTTTTTTTAATTCCCTGTATAAATACTCCAAATCAACTCATTTTCCTTCACAAGTCCCCTTAAATATCATAAAATATACCTATTAGTGTAATATTTATTTAAAAATAAAGTAAATCAATTAAAATTATTACACTAATTAATACCCTATCAACTAACATGAAAAGATCCATTCATATATTATGATAAATCAGAATAAAATACATTTAAATTGAAATTCGATTGTTAAGAATTTCATTTACTGATTTATCCAATGCATGTAATTGTGATCGCGCGTATCTAATTGTTTATTGTTTAGGTATCCAACGTTTCATTATTACTAAAAGATGGAAAACCTAACATGAAAAGATAATGGAAGCTTACCTAATGAGAAAATGCCAACTAGTGCAGCCCAAACAACTTTCTTCACCGCTCTAATGCAATCCTCAGCTCCAAGTCCACTCATTTTTATGTATCCAACCAGTGACGGATCTAAGATCCAAAATGAGAGAGTGTAAAAAATTAAAAGGGGTGTAAATAAAGTATATACGCATTACTATCATTAAAATTTTATACAAAAAATATAGTTTAATACCGAAAAAATTATAATTTTCTGATTAAATTTTAAAAAATTAAAAATTAAAAAGGTACAATTGTCGACCCTCACTTATATATGACTTCGCCGCTGGATCCAACACACTTATTAAAAGCTAGAAATGAAGTGTCAAAGTTCTCTGCAATTGGCTGGGGGAGAGAGAGAGAGAGAGTGCTTGCGAATATGTGCAAGAAAGGCAGGGCATTTAAAGGGTTGGGAATGCAAAAGGAGCATTTGAGAGGGTAAGAGAGAGGCTCAAAATCCCGAATCCATACAATGTGCACATACAATGCATCACAATATGTGTGAGAAAATACTAGTAAGATAGAGGCGCACACCCTTTGGGACTAAACTCTTATACATTGGATGAAAAGATTTGAAGGTAAAAGAAAAAAGTATGAAAGAAAATTATTTTTTTTCTTTTGAGAGTTTTAATACAAGAGAAAGAGAAAGGGAGAAAAAATGAAAGATTTTGATAGATTTTAATTTAAAATTTTCTTGAAATGAAAAGAAAAAAAATGTTAGAATTAAAATATTTTTATATTCAAAAAATATCATTTAAAAGCTGAAAACAAAAATTTTTATTCCCAATGAATCCCATTTTTTTCTTTTCTTTCATAAAACTCCTAAACAAAATGAAAAGAAAATTACAATTTTCTCTCATTTTCTTTTCTCTCCTAACTAATCTTTCTTTTTTCTTCAAAACTCCCAAACATACTGTTAATACTAATAAACTGGATTTTGTTTTTTAAAAAAAGGAAGATATATACATTTTTTTTATAAACCGTGAATATCTGATAATCACGTTGTTGGATCTAATTAAAAGTAGTTCGATTTGGGCTAAATCTTTAAGAAATAAAACTCTCTTAAGATATATTTTCTTTATACACAACACTCAAATATAAGTTCTTAATTAATAATTATTAATCTATTCATTTTTTTTAAATCATGAATATTTGATAATCACGTTGAATTTAATTAAAATTAATTTAACTTAGATTAGACCCTTAAGAAATAAAATTTTCTCGAGAGATTTGTTTTCTTTATATATAATATTCAGATCCCGTTTAAAAAAAATAAAAATAAAAGAAAGGATATATACGATGAGAGACCCCACCCTAAAACCAGGGGCTCCAACAGTGGTTGACAGCTTTTGTGAGTATCATTTTTGTGGGGCTTTTGGCCTGTCTACTGTCCAAAAGGAATAGTATTACATGTATATATATGATATGTCAAAAAATTGAAGGACCGTTGATGGAACAAGGCGGAAAAATTTTAAATCATGAATATTATTGAAAACATAAAAATTATATTTCAATAATTTGATATTTATTGGGATTTAAATTTTAAAAAGTGATATCATTGTCTGAGAAATAGATTAGACAAGAAAGAAAAAAAAGGCGAGACCATTTCTATTTCTTTTTTCTTTCAATTATTAAAATGGATTGGATATATGGCATTCAACAAATTGGCAAGTATCAAAATCAAAGAAAAAGATCAGGAAAAACTATAAAATTTGAAATAGATAAGATATTAAGAATTTTTTGTCTAATTCTTTTTTTCTTTTTTGGCCAATTAAAAATGATAAATATAAAATGTGAGACTATTGTCCTAAAAAATATATTACGTAAGAGTCATTATCTTGGGTGTGTTGCAAGAAATAGATTAGACTCTTGTCCAAATAATTATATATTTATTAGGATTTTAATAATAAAAAATTAAACCATTGATTGAAAACGAAAAAAAAAAAGAGAGAATTGAAAAATATTATATATTATTTAGTATGTAATAGATGTATAAAATTATATTTATATAACTCAACTTCCAACTCAATCGATATATTGTATTATATACAACAAATACACTCCCAATAATGTTTTAATTTAATGTAAATATTATGTTAACATAATAGTGAATAATACGTGAATATTGTATTATCAAATTTAAATTAACAAAAAGGATAAAAATAATGAGAATTAGAAAATATTTATATTTATTTATAAGAGAAGATAGATAAAATTAATGTTTTTTTTGGGGGGGGGGAATTAAGGGGTTTATATATTTTTTCAAAAAGTCAAATACAATTACCCCTTCACCCCTGGGTCCGCCCCTCCCATTGCTATGATTTCAAATACATTAGTGTAGGGCATTTTTCTTTTTATTGCTACTATTTATTAAAAAAAAAATGAGAGGCATTTTAAGATGACTGAGGTGCACATAGTTAGCGATGCTTTCATCAATGATCTCGATTTAGTGATAGGATATTAAAGTTTCTTAATCAATGTTTCAAGTTTGAGTCTTAAAAATAAAATATTATGAGAGTTAATTCTTAAATTAGATTTTATAACTGTTCAAATTGGATTAATTAGATTTTCGAATACATATAATCAAATTAAAAAAAAAAGAAGTAGCTAGCAATTGTCTTCAATTGAGAGGGGGAAGTATAAACATTTTTTTTTGTTACATGAAATTTGAACCCAGATCTAAAGTTGGGAAAGAGAGTTATAATCACTAGACTGTCCCATTGAGGACGGGAAAATATAGACATTGAAGCCACTTGAGAGAGCAAAGTTCCATTCTGTTTCTAAACTATGTTGCATGGAAACGGAAACAGAAGAACGAAAATGGATACGAAACGTATAGTAAAATGACACTTTGTAAAAATACAGGAAACAGAAATATGAATAAATACATAAATATAAAAAATATAAAATTTTTATATAAGTATTAATTATTTTATAAAAATAATAAAATGACCATGTTTTATAATAAAAATTAAAAATAATCAAACTTGTAATTATTAATCATAACATAAATCATATAAAAATAAAAATTATAATTAAATAAATAAATTATTCACTAAATATGAAAAAATATATAAATATAAAAGATATAAAGATTTTTGTGTAAATATTAACTAATTTAACGTGTTGAAACGTTTCCAAAACGAGAAACGTTTCAAAAATGAAAAAAAAAAAACTATTATTGAGAAGTTTTGCATATCATAGTTTGTGAACACTTGGGCCTGTTATGTTATTCCATGGACCCCTTTTGGCCCAAGGCGTATGACTAATTAGGTGTTTTTTGTTTTTTTTGTTTTTTTGTTTTTTGTTTTAAATATTTGTGTATTTTGTAACAATCTTTTTTCCATTTTTGTTGTAGGAATGTAAATTTGGGCACTCCATTGGAATTGAACTAAAATTATTGGCAAAAACCTTAGTCGTTTAAATTATGATTGCCAATGCAAGGAATAATTAGTTGATGGATGGATATGGAAGACATTGGCTACTTTTTGTTTCTTCTTTTGTCTCTATTCATGGTCCACTTAGGATATCCACACCACATCAAACATGAACAACAAATGAAGGATAAAGTGGATGATCTAATCACTTGTGTTTTGGCCCAACAGACATAGGTATCGCATAGTTTATGGATTGTCTTTATGTGGGGAATTATTTTTTTCCTTTTTCCAAATATATATATATATATATATATATATATATGAAGTTCAGATAGCATCAAAACTTTTACTTAGAAGTGTTTGGAAACTCTTTTCCGGTAAACAGTCATTAAAAAGTTGTGTATTGATTGTTTTTACGTGGGTATTAATTCCTTTATAATGACTATTTGCCTTTTATTACAATAATGGCGATAGCAGAGAAGGTCACCCTTCAATCTCATATTGGGCAAGATAGAGGGAGAGGGAGGGGCTCAAAAAACCTTGCAACCTCGGTTCCTACATATTAAAAAAACCTAACATGATTGCAGCAATCAGAGGCGAGCATTTGTTTGGGTAGGGCCGACCATGAAAATGATGTTAACATGATTGTCGCAATCAAAGGCGAGCATTTGTTTAGATCAATACTTTTAAAACCAAATCCATAAACGACTCAACCGATCTATAGATTCTTTATTTTATTAATTAGATTAATCAAATCATTTTATAAATCGAATGATACCATCATGATATCATAAATATATATTTTATATTTTATATATTTTAAAATAAAATAAAATTTATATATTTTTATTAAAAATAAATTTATTTTATCAATAATACATGAATATGAAAATATCCCCTCAAATGATAAAAAATGAGTGAAATAAAAAAAAGCCACCGATACCTTTTTTTTTTTTACCGATTTGAACAATTCATCCATTTTATTAATTTGATTAATTTTAAATGATTTTAATTTTTTCTAATTTAACAATAAAAATTGAACTGAGATATCAAATAGTTTTCAATCGAATCGCTCAAATCAATCGAACCGATCCAGTTTTGGAAATCTTCGCTCAACCCATCAAGTTTAAGAATAGAAGTTAGGCTTGCTACAACTATTGTAGGTAGGATTAGACTTTTCAAATATGAAATCGTATAAAATTTGGGAAAACATTGAAGGGCCAGCACTGTGTTTTATTTCTCGTTTTTTTTGGCGAATTTTCCCCCTAAATAAATGTTTAGTATTTTTAATAAGAATTTTATGTTTATGCAGTATGCCTCAGTGGATTTTTGGTCTAACTTTTTTATTGTTTAAAACTAATTTAAGGTTAAAAGTTAGGTCAAATCGAATTTTCAAAGGTTGTTTTAAAAAGCGTTAATATTTAATAATGAAGAAAAAAAAAAAAAAAAGACATGGAGAATCTTCTTAGAGAGGTTTTTTATTTTTTATTTTTTTGTTACATAAGTATTTAAATCTGAAATCTTTAGATTGGGGAAGGAGATTGTAACTACTAAACTGTATTTTTATGGACTAGAGAGGGTTTTTATTGTCTACCCTAGGGGTGTAATCGAGTCGATACTTGAGTCTACTCGAACTCGACTCAATTAAGAATTGTCCACCTCGATACTCGACTCGAATTCAATTGAGTCTGATTTTTCAAACTCGAACTCGACTCGAAAGGAATTTTATAATACTCAAACTCGACTCGATTAGACTCGATTAAGTTCGATTAGCGGTTATCTTATAAAATATAATATAATATATAAAATTTGATTAGAGTTGATTAGACTCGCGAACACTTTTAGTCGAGTATTTTAGTAGTCAAAATCAACTCGATACTTAAATTAATATATTCGAACTCGGCTCGAATTCGACTAAAACTCGATTAAATCAAGCCGAGTTTGAGTATATTTGGAGCCGAGTTCGAGCTACTCGTGAATAATTTGACTCACTTGCACCCCTAGTCTACTTGTTGGAATTTTTTTTTTAAATAAAATACACAAACGAAATTATCTTTAGCTATTTCAACTGTTGTAATTTTGTTAGGTATATAAATCTAAAAAGATATTTAAATATTTATGAATATTTAAAAATTTTGAAATAAACCTAAAAATTATTTTATCACACATATGTTTAATTTAGTTTTTATGAAATTGTCCCCTTAAAAAGATATATCAACTTCAATTATTCATATTTAATTTATGAATATTTTAAAATTATTTATGACATTATTTACTTTTTGAATTATTTATAAAATGTTAATCTCAATTGCTATTTATTGTAATTTCATTTAATATTAAAGTTTATATAAATTGTTTTATCAAACCATTTATTTATAAAAAAAGAGTTTTTTAAAAGGAGAGGGCGGGGGGAAGATA
Organism: Dillenia turbinata; assembly: GCA_037126225.1. NCBI lineage: Eukaryota > Viridiplantae > Streptophyta > Magnoliopsida > Dilleniales > Dilleniaceae > Dillenia > Dillenia turbinata. The sequence goes on along the minus strand of JBAMMX010000023.1, from coordinate 14,516,347 downwards.
GGTCAAATAAGCTCTTAGAAGCAAACGCGAACATGGAATATGATAGGATAATATTGAACCAAAAAAAAAAAAAAAATCAAACTACCTAAGATATAAAATATCATGTACATACATACACCACGAATTTTAGGAAGTGTTGGAATAATATAATTTTATGTTATTAAAATTTTATATTATTGTTTTTACTATGATTATCAATATTTAAAATTATAATTTAATTAATTCGATTTAAGAATTGCTATTTAAAAAATGATAAAATAATCAAATATTAAATTAGGAATCAAGTGTTCATGAGATTCATAAATAAAAAGGCCATCACTAGGCCAATTTGGCCAACTTTGTCACCTTCCGAGAAGAACACAGACACAAGTTTCACGCATTTGATACTTTTCCAACGGATAAAAAATTGCAAAAACTGCAAGCACTCGAAAAGCAAAAGCGAAGGCAATCACCTTATTTTCTATCAAAGAAATCATTTTGACGTTTCCAACCCTTTCCTGCTTGGACACAATCTGAACAAAAACGCTCCAAAACGTTCAAACCGAAGGAGGGCAAAATCGTCCTACAACCTATGTCTTCCCAGAAAAATCAAAAAGCAACTTTGTTTAATTCAAAGCCAAGCAAATTGCTTTCCCATTTCCTCTTTTTAATATTAAAATTGCTTTTCGTTTAGCTCTCAAGTAAACACAGAATTCTGATCTGTCTGTCTAAGCTTTTCTCTCATCTGGGTATTCTCTGTCTCAACTCAACTCAACTCAACTCAACTGCTGGGTTAGTACTTCTGTTCATCATTATTAATTCACATGTTTAAGTACCAAGTTTGAATTTTTAGCTATTATTGCTGTTCAATAATCTTAGAATCTCAAAATCCCAAGTGGGGTTGTCCTATATTTCACTTTGTCAATAAAGAAGCATGGGTTGTATTTCGAGCAAGAAGGTTTCAGAACCAGATGTTAACGGGTACAACAATAGATCTGGTAGAGGACGTGTTAACGTTAATACCACAACGGCTGCACATGATCATCATCATCATCATCATAGTTATCAACAACAACCTATTACTCATCCTCATCTCCATCAAAAGCCTCACCCTGCACAATACAACACGCAAGAGAGACCCCCAATTCCTTCCCTAGTCAAACCCTCACAACCTCAGAATCCTAAACCTGCCCTAAACTCAAGTACCATATTAGGGAACCAATTTGAGGATGTTAGGGCATTCTACACACTAGGAAAAGAATTGGGTAGGGGTCAATTTGGGATTACTTATTATTGCACTGAGAATTCAACCGGGCTACCCTATGCTTGTAAGTCAATTTTGAAGAGAAAGCTTGTGAGTGTGAATGATAAGGAGGATATAAGGAGGGAGATTCAGATTATGCAACACTTGACTGGTCAGGCTAACATTGTGGAGTTTAAGGGTGCTTATGAGGATAAGCATTCGGTGCATCTTGTGATGGAGTTGTGTGCAGGTGGGGAGCTATTCGATAGGATTATTGCTCAAGGGCATTATTCGGAAAGGGCTGCTGCCTCGATTTGTAGGGCAATTGTGAATGTTGTCCACATTTGTCATTTTATGGGTGTGATGCACCGGGACCTTAAGCCTGAGAATTTCCTGCTAGCTAGCAAGGATGAAAAAGCAATGCTCAAGGCAACGGATTTTGGATTGTCAGTCTTCATTGAGGAAGGTTATTTTTTTTTTTAGTCATTTTTAATTCTTTTGTTTGGTAAATTAGTCTTTTTTAGACATGTTATATCTTCTTACAGGATTTTTATGAAGCTTAAACTTGTTGCTGGAGTTTGATTACTTAGTAGGGGAAATAAGGACTCACATAATATTTGATTTTTTTTTTATGCTTCAGAATATGAAATGATTTTTGTTTTAGTTGGCCTTAATGATTAAGTACATATACTGTGAAAATCCGAAGTATCTAGAACTGAAGAGCATTTATGTTTGTAAAGTAGATCAATTATTTGAATATTTTTGATTGTCAAAATGATCTTTCAAGCATAACCATTGTAGATTTGAAAATTTTGATTGTCAAAAGGAAGAATTCGCTGCCAATTCTGATAAAACTAATATGGTAGTCAGTTCTGGATTTTGGCATTTTGTTCCTTCTCTCTCTCTGTGCCCCCCCTCAGAGAAGGTAAACTTTCTTCTGAAAGCTGAAGCAGCCAGCCTAGCTCAGTCAATCTTTGTTATATTTCTAGAAAGCATTAATGATGCCAAATTGAGTTGAGGATCTGGACATTAAGTAATGAGCTTCCATTATCCATATGGCTTTATATAGAAAGCATTAATGATGCCAAATTGGGTTCTTACAAGGATAATAAAGAATTAGACACCCTACAAGGCATAACCAGCATGCATCATATGAATGTTGAGGGACTGTCATGGACATGGCTTCTATTTTGAAATGTCCATGCTTCATTAGACTCACTAAAAGGATGACAGTAAATTTGCTAAACTTCTTGTAGTCATTCTTTGATCCGCTAAAAAGTTTCACTTTGAGAAAATAAGAAGTGCTACAAAGTTCTTTTGCTTTTGGGATCAATGGTGTTTCTTCACTTTTATGTAGTCATGATTGAGTCCTATAAAGATACCCAACTTGGTTGTGCAATTTGTCTGGTTTCTCCTATTCTTATCAATCTACATGTCCAAATTCGAATTCATGATTAAAAATGAACATTTTTGTTTCATAGAGTTCCATATTTTACCTGTAATAAACTGCATGTCAAAGGACCTTGGCCACCCTTTACAGGATTGAAGTATACACTATTTAAAGCAAAATCTGACAGAACTGCCTTTTTTATCTCATGCATCTTCCTCCCATGAAATTATAATCTTGTGTGGCACTGCCTTGGCAAGTTAGAGTGGCCAATGGTTATCGCCATACCTAAGTCTGTTAGGTCCACTGGTGTTAGGAGAATCTAAAACAATTGGTGAAATGCAACTATAATTTAGATAGATGAGAGATAATAAGTTTCTGTAATTACTGATAATGTTGCATAGGATGCTTTCTGTGTAAATGTTGTACCTTATGTCTTAAATTTCTAATTTATAGATATTCAGGTCCCAGTTTTCGGAATTCCTAATCCTTGGGATGTCAACACTGCATCCTAGGCAAGATGTAATTTGAAATTGATTTAAAAAAATTGCTTTAGTTGACAAGAAATTACTTTTGGCCATAAATTGCCAAAGGCCAAACCACAAATAACCTCTTAAAATTTAGACCTACTTTTAAATAGTGCCCTAAACTTTTATTGCAATCAATTATGTTTTGAAACTGTTGAAGTAGGTTTTAACCTGCCCCTTAAGTGGATGACATTAAGGTTCTCTATTGGGTCTTTGTATTGATGTTTTGTGAGGAATCAGAATCTAGGCTTCAAATTGTGCATGCTCTTTGTTTTCTTTTTCTTTCTTCTCCCTCTGCCAAGAGCACATGAAATTTCTTGCAATAAGTAACATTTTTTGGCAAACCATTTTGGGTTTCAACTTCTTTGTCCCAACTGAGGATTTCACAAGCATTTTGTATTTAGTATCCAATTGAAATTTCTCTCTCTCTCTCTCAAATGTGTTCTTTTTGTCCAGAGGGAGAAAGAAAGGCATAGGTCAAGTGCCTTGCATGTGACTTTAAGTGGATGAATTCTCAAATCCTTCCACTTATGCGGTTGATTGACTTCTATTTTAAAATTTTTGGAGGGTAGTTGACCGCAATCGAAGTTCATCGGGCTATTTGAAAATAGGCCTAAAGTTTAGGGGGTTATTTGTGTTTTTTTCTATTTCCAATTGAAGTACACCCATAAGCTGGTCCAAGAAAGGAGGGAAAAACTTGCATGACTGGCCTAATTCATAAGCAACTTTTTGCAATTTTTGTTCAACTGCATTTGGCAGGGGAGTCAAATTTTCATCTATGGCCCCAGTTATATATATGATCCTCTCCTGTCCCACCACTAAAGCCTTTAATTTATGAAGACTATTAGGGGAATTTCCGTTCTCAGATATGATTAGTATTCTTGGGCCTTGTCCGCTTTCAGGGGAAAAAAGAAAATTCCATTTATGATTATGTGCACATGTAAGCAAAAGAGTGTACATACTTGTTCGGAGACCCCCATAGAGGTTGGCAGGAACAATACCAACTTGTGAATAAACTGCATGGTTTACCCCTGTGTTGCAGCTTCATAGTTCATACTGGTCCTCTTCTGGTATAAGTCGGTGGATGCTTCAACATAAGACACTGTTTTTGATCAAGAGGAAAGGGGTCATTAACATTTGTATTTCTTTTTTCTTCTGAATTTTTTATAGGATTTTCTTTTTGAAAAAGAGTGGATGAAATCTATTATCTCCAACTTACAAAATCCCCCTTTTTTTTTTTCTTTTACCCCTCTTTTCTTTGTCTCTTTTCTTCACATGAGCATTTGATTGATCCAGCCATGGATATTGACGGCATAAGCTCTTATGAATCCTGACCTTTTCTCTATGAAACTCATAACAGGAAAGGTTTATCGCAATATTGTGGGAAGTGCATATTATGTTGCTCCTGAGGTATTGCGCCGTAATTATGGCAAGGAAATTGACGTTTGGAGTGCAGGAGTTATTTTGTATATACTTCTCAGTGGTGTACCTCCATTCTGGGCAGGTAAGGACTTACGTCAAGAAGCTTCATGCATAGATTCTTCTGTCACTGCCAGCATATTGAAATCATGTGCTTCACTGTGTATTGCAGAAACAGAAAAGGGTATATTTGATGCTATTCTTGAAGGATACATTGACTTTGAAAGTGATCCTTGGCCATCTATATCGACTGGTGCAAAAGATCTAGTGAGGAAGATGCTGACCCAGGATCCCAAAAAGCGGATAACTGCTGCACAAGTTCTTGGTATTTACTTTTCCTTTTATTTATTTTATAAAATGGTCCATCATATGGAAATATCAGTTCATGCTGAGTTCAATAAAATACTATCTGTTTTGATTTTCTTTCTTCCTTTCCTTTTCTGATAACTTCTAGTACTGTATTTTTTCACTAGTATGACATCCCATTGTTCAATGTCAATAGCACATAAAAAGAGATTAGTATATCTTTTATTCAGCAAATAACATTATGATTTCATGATTCTTCTTTCATTACTAGTCTCCTGAACCCATGCAATTATACCGTTGTTGACATGGAAAAGTTTTCACATCATTGTAAGTTACAATTCTTTTCATGTTCAAGGGATGTGGCATGACATGGACAATGCTCATTTGTAGAAATGTTCATGGAACATAGGTCAATATTGAGAAAAAAGAAGAGGAAATTGAAAATACTAATTCATGGAGAAGTTCATTCTGGCATTGTGAGAATCTTTTATTATCACCTCAACTTGGTAGTCGCTGAATTACCTATATAACTTAGATCATGTTGGCTGATGCCTGTAGCGTACTTGGCCTGAATTCATGATTCTATGCTATTGGTAACAATTTTATCCTGCTTTTGTTTTGAGTCAGAACATCCATGGATCAAGAATGGAGAAGCCCCAGACAAGCCAATAGATAATGCAGTTCTCTCTAGAATGAAGCAATTCAGGGCAATGAACAAGCTCAAAAAGCTTGCTCTGAAGGTAAATTTTAGCTCTCTTTTAGTAAGTAAGGATGTACTTGAGGTGGATGCCATTAACGTTGTTGATTTGGATGGTGCCTACTTTAATGATGACATTGTCCAAATAGGTATTAAACATAGGCAAGAACACGGACCTGAAGCAACACGAAAGCTAATGTATTAATGGTATGACCATGGCCATATGGAGGATATGCAAATTAAAAAGAAATACTTATAATAAGTTGTGTGCCCAATGATTGATAAGCATATGCATTGTGCTGTCCATTTATAACTAGTTGTTGAATTGATGGTCTCCTGGCGAGGGAAAAAATCAGCGAGGAAGCAGAGCAATGGGAGGAGGTATTGAAAGATGACTCTATTGTACAATAAAGGTTGTAGCCCTCCTTCCAAACCTTTAAAAAAAAATACAAAAAACAAAAACAAAAACAGAGAGACAGCTTAGAAAGAGCTAGAAGCAGGATTAAATTAATAAATAATGTTCTATCCATTAGTCAAAGCTTCTTCCCATCTTCCGAGGTATGCTTATTTCTGGATCAATAGTTAGTACTAAATCAAAGAGAAATACAGAATACATGTGAATTTTTAATTAAAGTTTAAAATATCTAATCAAATTCCCAAGATAAAAAATAAAGTAAAATAAAACATGAAGGTCCCAACAGCAATAGACTTTCAAGATTGTTCTTGCTCATTCCTTTGAAATCTGTCATTGTCCAAGTCTAAGAAAAAACAAGTTGAGTTCATTGTATATTGGCTGAATGATGGAAGCCTCTGATATGAAAGGCATGTTCATGAGATGGAAAATATGGAAAGCGTCCAACATGTATCAGTGGAGTTTCGGGAAAAATGCTTTCCAACAGAGATTCACCTTCACAGAATTGATGTCCTTTATAGAGGAGCAGGGGGCATACACTAGTTATTTGCCTTTGCTTCTCCTGCTGATGTGGAATACTGCATGCATAAAGTATGAAACTATGTCTATCTTGATTTAATTCGAGAAAAAGAAGAGAACTTTCATTCCCACTGCTTGAATACCCTACCTCTCCACTAGGGGTGCAGCTGCAAAACCCTACTGGGTTCTCGGCATTTCTGGGCTCCTATTAGGTAAAGAGAGACAATCCATGCGGATCTGTCATATTTCTTAGAGAGCGAGTTCCTCTGATCTTTCCTATGAAAGTATACCAACTGCTTAATTTCAAAAATCTGTCTGCACTGGCTTTCTTGTCCTTATTCTCTAGTGGGCAATCTTCCTTTACCAGGAACCCAGCTTAGGACCAGGTGCATGAATTAGAGTATGAAAACTTATACTGGATCATTTATTTTAGTAATATGGTTATTTAAAATATATGGTGATATTATTAGGTCACCAGCATATAATATGCGGTTTTGCTTTTGATTTCATCTAATGATTATGTAATCTCGAATTTCCTGTAGGTCATTGCTGAAAATCTTTCTAAAGAAGAAATCCAAGGTCTTAAGTCGATGTTCACAAACATGGATACTGATAACAGTGGCTCAATTACCTATGAAGAATTGAAGACTGGATTGGCTCGACTTGGATCAAAACTATCTGAAACCGAAGTCAAGCAACTCATGGAAGCTGTAAGTATTATGGACCAAAAAGACCACTTCTCTAGCAGGCCTTGTCTTGATGACTTCTGACCAGTTCATTTCTCTCTTCCTTGTTTCAGGCTGATGTGGATGGAAATGGAACAATTGACTACATTGAGTTTATCACAGCGACAATGCATAGACACAGACTTGAAAGAGACGAGCATTTGTATAAAGCATTTCAATATTTTGATACAGATAACAGCGGGTATGCCCACAGTTGTGATGCCGATACATTGATATGCTCTCAACTTTTTTTGTTCCAGAGTTGGTTTGACATTATTGGGTTCTTTTTCTTGAAAGAAATGATTTATTCAACTCAAAAATTTGACAACTTACCCACGACTTAAGTAATATTCATATTTCTCTCAAATGTTATGTGACATTCATAGTTCTCTCAATAACTTGCTCTTCTATGACTCGGTATGAAATTTGTTGAAATTACAAATTTCAATATTTCAATCTCGTTACAGGTTTATTACAAGGGATGAACTGGAATCTGCTATGAAGGAATATGGAATGGGTGATGATGCCAGCATCAGGGAAATAATCTCCGAGGTTGATACAGACAATGTAAGTTTCTTTAAAATGCTGGAACTGTTTCTTATATGATGCATCTTTTACTGAATTTGTGGAAACTGATAGGATGGACGGATCAACTACGAGGAGTTCTGTGCAATGATGAAAAGCGGAGTGCAGCAGGGCAAACTATTCTAACACGTGTACCTAGAACTTTGAGGACAGTCTTTCAAGCCACAACATTGAGCTACTTAGGTGGTTATGCTCAGAAATCAAATCAAACTTTGTTTTTGAGGTTCTTCAATCTTAATGTTCTTTGCGTTTTTTCTTGAAATCAATGGACAAGGTTTATTTGCATTCGAGGCTAATAGTTTTTGATTGCTTGGAGTGGCGTTGTCTGTGCATATTTTTAATTTGGCATTTTTGTACCAAAAACAGATAAGTTTTAATAAGAGGCTTGTGGGAGGCATATGATAACGTTAATAAAGGATGCTGAGAGATTACATTCACTTTTACGTAGGAAAGTTGTTTTCTTTCTGTAAATTGCCTTGCTTGTCTAAAGATCTCTTACAGATGCTATTTTAGAACTTTACCATGCTGGCCCTCAACCTCTTGGAATACCTCTGGAAGTAATCCAGCTCTCATTCTACTCGATATCCCGCATTGTATAGAGTAATCTCTCCTATGCTCGTACGAGGGTGTACAGGTTAGTGGTCAAAGATTTAGTACAACTCTTGTGCTGGAAAAAGAAATGCTTGTGATCACTTCCAAAAGGGATATGTTTGCGGATATTTCATCTTTGTTGCCAATTACTAGTTCGAATCCATGTTGCACCGGCACCTTGTGTTGGCCTTATACACATCGTTGGGCATGACATGCGATATAATTCTAAAATTTTGTATAGGTTTGTCATTTGAATGCTTCTCTGCTAAGGTTGTCAATTCCGTTTCAAATGTCATTTTTATTTCTTATTGATATGATACATTTTGGTATTAGAGCATTTTTGTGTTCAGCTTTGGGATCCTCTATATATGAAAAAAATAAATATATATATATATATATATATGTAATTTAAGATATGATATTAATAAATATAAATTTTCATTTCAAATTATTCAATCTGGAAAACAATATCAAGCATCTAAAAGTAATTTTTGAAGTTAAAAACATTTGTAGATGGTCAAGTAGAATATTTCAACAAACTGTGATTTACAGCCTGTGTCTTGGAATGGAACCAGTGGAACATAAGTAGAACATTTTCGTCGGTATTGGGTTGAGAAAGTTTGAATGGGTCGAGATATTGAGCGAGATGAGTTTTGCTCCGTTTCTTCTTTTCTTGAAATGAAACGAGCAATTCTGATCAGTGCGGCCAAAATGGAACGTTGACAAGCTTTTTCCTATGCTCGGTCCCGTATTCTTCGTCAGAGTCCATGCTTTTAAGGACTCCGGCAACGCACCAATGGAGGTGTTAATTTCATGAACACCGCCTATGAACGATTGGCCTTAATTAAATTTTATATTCAAAATTTGATAATGGATCACGTTAGGAGAACTCTTCTTTTATTAACCGGTTAAAAAAATATATATATAACTCTTCTTTTATTAACCGGTTAAAAAAATATATATATATTCATGGTCACTTGTAACGTGTGCTAGCTTTCAAGATCACCAAACCCAGACCATACATCATGTGAAGAAGCTAATCACTACATAAATAAAATCACTTTCCTTAAACTGTACATTTGTGTCTAAACATTTTATGTGATATTTAGGTGTAAAGATCTAATTGGACATGATATTCTAATCAATAATAGGGAAAAAAAAAAGGTATCATTTTTAACAGTTGCAAATTTGAATTCACTTTTAGTACTAAACTCGAGCATTAGGTTTTCAGATAATAGATAGATCCACATAAAATATTTTAAAATTATTGTGAAAAAATGCGATTATTTTAACAGACCCCAGTTCTCTTTTCTTACCTCTTTAACTTTATCCCCCCCCCCCAAAAATAAGAGGCTTTTCCTCAGCATGTTTGATTCCAAATCTCTTTGGCAAAGTTTCCTCCTATTACATGTGCCTCGAAGAATCTGCCTAAAATAAAATACTATATGTGCCTTGAAATCAGAAAGTGGGTATCATTGTACAATTGGTCTAGTTGGAAGGACAATAGATCCTAAACTATGACTCGGGTTTAAATTTTAAAAATAAAAAGAATTATATTAGAAAAACTCTCTCTATAAAAGATCTGACAATTATTTAAATCAAATTAGTTAGAATATATTTACAGATGATCAAGAAAAAAAAAAAAGAGTGGGTGTAGGCACTCATCATAGGACTCTCGTTACCTTTACCAGCCCATTCTTCCATTAAACCCTACCAAGATTATTTTAGGCATTGGATGTGGAACCTCCTCATTTTTTTAAAAAACATAAGAGAACCCTTTATTGCAAAGACCATTACAACCTCGATAAGTACCCCTATGGGGGCAGATTTGGTGATTTTAATTAGATGAATTAGGTTGAGGAGTGCATAAGTTTGGGGTAGGGGGGTTTGGTTTAAAATTAGAAGGGATTGGAATCCAAGGTTTAGTCCCCATATTCCCCTGACAAAATTGAGTTAGAGACAACCATTGAAGTTGCCATTCCACGTGAGGTGGTTTTTTATTTATTGTAGATTGTACCCCACCAAGCATATTATATGCACGTGTGCACACACATTTTTTATGCCTAGGTATTAGGGTCTTGGACTCAATTGTCAAGAAAGTGAAAGACAGCACTCCAATCCCTTTGTTAAAACTCTCCATCATCACCACTTCTTTATTTCTTTAGGGCTATTGGCTTTGGCACTCCTGCACTCACAATTGGACAGCACCCAAAAAAAGAGTTAACAAGACATAATTTTATCATAATGATTTATGGTTTGAGTTGTTAATAGTTATTTAGTAAATTTCTTATATATAATTTTTAATGATATAATATGACTGGGTAATTATCGAATATTCTAATTAAATCTATCATAATAAAAATAAATTATAAGAAATCGCAATTAAAAAAAAAAGGATTATATGGGTTGGCTGTACCTATAGAAAAATTCGAATTCAATACTTTTAACGAGAAAAGATATATTGCCAGTTGAACCTAATTCGTTGACCTACTTACAATATGTAAGATGAGTGGAGGATAGCCTAGAGTGGTCCAAGACACTAGAGTGCTAGTAGAAAAATGCACACAAGGACAATTGGGTTGCAAGAAAAGTTCAAGTAGTCATTTATGTGCCTAATTTGCTTGTTTTAAGTCAACATAAAAATAGTTTTTAGTAACCAACTTATAGATACCAACGTGGGTTGGCTCAGTGAGAGAGGTGTTGAGACTTTTTAATCATGCTCAGGTTTGACTCAGTATGGGAATAGAAAAAACCAACAAAGGAAGATCTCTCCCTCTGATTGGGACTTGATCACGAATCGACTCGAATTAGTCGGGTAAAATCTCAGATACTGGGTGGTGGCTCCAAACCAGGGCGGACAAAAAAAAAAACACTTATAGACTAAGAAACTTACCAACATTCATGTGCCAAGCTTGATATGTTGGGCAGCAAAATGGCCTTTTTAGGGAACATGAAGGAGCATGAGTTTTGATTCCAAATCTCCAAAGATAAAGCTAGTCCATAAATTGAAAAGAGGGATCATTCAAAGCATAACTTCAAAAATGAGTACCATTCGGATTAAAATTCAAGAAAAAACATGATTTTTTTTCTCCTTGATTCCTATTTTTTTGATAATTCTCATTATATATATATATATATATAAAAGAATTTGAAGAGAAACAATAATAACGTTGTGCAATAATTCTATTTGAATATGCAAAATTGTTGTTTCCATGGCTCCGAAATTAGAAATTTCATTTTGATATTGTTTGTTTTCAATTTAATCCGATCTGTGAGTTTAGTAATGGGACGTTAGACTCTTTTAATAAAAATCTCAAATTCAAGTTTTAGAATGAAAAAATAGATATCGAGAAAGTCAGCCTTTGGATCCCACAACAAATTAGTTGGGTTTCTGTATACGATAGTCTAAGTCAAAAATAAATAAATAACTATTATTTTTAACACCTGATTTTTGCAGTTTGTTGTTCTCTAGTTTTTGTGTCAAAGCAAAAATAACCCACAGGTAATCTCTCAATTCAAAAATGTCTATAAACTGTACTTGGATAATTCCAACAATAGTCTATGAAAAGAAAAAGAAGTTAAAATCAACTGATTTAACTGATCAATAGTTTAGATAACAATAATTTTTTTTTGGGGGGGGGGGGTTCAACTTACCTCGGATGCTCGAGATTATCTAGTATTTTATGCAAAACATGTAATGCATCCCAAACCAACTCTTACTTGTGTGCTTTTGTCTCTAAGTTCAATGATATTAAAAGGTGGCATTGTCTTTTTTAATGCGAGAATACAGATGGAAATAGGGGGAGATTTTTAGTTACATCATAACTCTGGTGACTTATTTTATCATCTTAATTAAAAATCTAAAATTTGAATATTGAGAATTGAGAAAAAAGATTTAAGAGAATTAATCCTTTAATATACTCTATAGTACTCGAATTAAATTAATTGAATAAAATTTGAATACCAGATAGACAGTGAAAACCCAAAAAAAAAAATACTAATAATAATAACCGGTGTCTCTTTTAATGTGCACAAAAGCACTCCATTTTTCACAGAGAATTTTATGGAAACCCTTTAAAAAATCACATGAAGGACCTTGATTTTCTTTTTCTATTTTATTGACTCTTGACATATTGAACATAGGTAATACCCTATGATATAGGAAACAAGATAAATTGCAAACTGACGTGTTATTATTGTTGTTGTTATTATGATTTTTTATGGCAAAAAAAAATTGTCAAATTTTTATGATTTTTAATTTTTTGGGTGAAAAGAAAATGAAATTATACTTCGATTGAGAGAGGGAGAGAGAGAGAGGCACGTGGTGTTGCATGCCTCAAATCTAGGCGTTCTCTTTCCTTTACAGAAACCAAGAACCAAAAATCAACTCATTCATTTTGTGATTATATGATCTAAAGTAACTTCTTTCCCCTCCCCCTACCCTTTCTCTCACGTCATTGCTTATGTTATGAGCTCTTACTTGGTATTTAATCTTTTAGCTTCAAGTGTTGTAGAAAACCTCTATTCCACTTTTGGCTTGGCTATCTAATTTCCTTTCCATCCAATAAATGCTTCTGATTTTGAAATTTTTATCTGGAAAGCATTTTTATTGGGTTTTTATTAGTGGGTGCCAATTATTTTTTGTTGGGTCTAGAAAATTTTGAGTTTTTGAATACTGGGTTTGCAATAATATATCTGTATATTTCACCAAAACAAATTTAAAAGAAAAAAATTGTTTCCTATAATGGTGGAGATTCAATCATGCACTACTTTGATAAATGCTTCTGCATTATGTGCAAAAACCAGAAATTGTGCTTTAGAATTCACTGCACACACTTCACGTCATGAATTCCAAGAGCAAAAGGTGAGTGGAGAGAGAGAGAGCATTATTGCGGAGATTTCAGCAGAGCTGGAGATGGAAAGACAAAAGAATGCAGAGCTTATGAAGAGAATATCAATGCTAGAGGCTCAGATAAAGCAAAGAGAAGACTCCACTACTTGCTTAGATGGACAAGTATGATTTCGTGCTCTCTTTGCACTCGTGTTTCTGCTTATAGCTTTGTTGTGCCATTCGTGGTAGCATAATTTAAGAACTTCAAATTATAGTAATATGAATGGTCAAGTTCATATTGATAATACTAACCACTGCAGTGCATTGCAGATAAATAGCTTTTCTAGTTTTTCTATTGAAGAAACCTTGAAAATCCTTGTTGCGCCATCATGTTTTAGTACATTGTGTTGAATATCTTACTCAATCACTTAAGATGAAATTTGATGAGTAACATCAAAATCTGCTCTAATGCCCTCCTCGCATTGAGTTCATCAGTGTTATTGCATTCATCAGAACTGAGTAAGCAAACGCATCATGATATTCTATTTTTCTTTTCTTCTTTTCTTCAATTTATTTTTGGCATTATAAAGAATGCTTATTAGAGAATGGAGAGAGATGGAGAGAGAGAGAGAGACATCTTATTGCAGGTGGTAGCCATCTTAGCTGATAAAGACCATTTAATTTGAAAATGATTCTGGGATCAACATTTTTGGTGTGACTCTATCATCTTACATAAAATAATAAAAAATAAAAAATAAAAAGGATGATATCTGTTTGATCATTTCACGAGTCAAATCCTAGTTAATAGTGAACAGAACAAGTTTGTGCTACCAAAATAGTATGACTTTATTTGGGACTTTATAGATGAAATCCCAAATTTTCTAAGCACATTCTTTCTCACAGGGTAGTTGTCCCAATGCAACAGGAAGGAAAATGAAGAGGTTTAAAAGACAGAGGACCGAAACAGGTCCAAATCCTGTCGAAGCAGAAAATGCCAAATCCATCCCTGCAAATGCTGAAGATGAAAATCTTGAAGGCCATATTGTCAACCGGATGAGCATGGATGAGACTCAGCTTCTGCATTTTGAGAAACTCCAGGATACTGATTCCGTGGCTGATTGTGACTATACTGACGATACCAATGATGAGGGACACGATTTCTGTGATGAGAAAAGGCTTAAGGAAAACGAACTTGATCACAGTGTTGCTTATGAAATAAAGGGATGTTTTCCTCGAACAGGATTGGAGAATTTAATAGGGCCTGAAAACAATGAGAAGGTGACTAGAAAGATGAAGGAATGTGTTGCATCATCGGCGGTTTTAAGTTCACAGAAGAAGCCTCCCAAGGTTCCTTTCTGTCCAAAAGAAGTTAAGAGAATAACTGAATCAGAAGACCTTTCGGTTAAGAACGCTCAGTCACATACCTTAAGGAAAATCATAGTTTTTGCTTCTCTTGGTATAAGGCATGGATGTGAAGATATGTACGAATTGGACTTCAATCACTTCGGCATTTTAAAAAAGGGAAAGCCTTTTGTGTCCGAGAAAAATCCTGGGGTAAGAAATGGCATGGTTTTCCTTGAAATGCTATATATGTGATATTGTTTAAAACATTCGCCTAAGCTGCTGAAGCTACATTGTTAGCAGGAGCATGTCTTATATGAGAATCCTGGTGTCCGGAGGAAAATCTTCTACCCAAATCGGCAAAATCCAGTGTTGTGTCCTGTTCAAGTACTTGAAGAGGAGAAAGCTATGCGCCCCTCCGATGCCAGCTGCCCGTCTTGCTTATTTCTGTGCATCAAATATGGCGGAAGAACAAGAAATATCCCACAAAATGAGTAAGTGACACTACTATAATTAGTAAGGAATACAGACTTTCAAAAGCTATGAAGCACACACAGAGGACATGAATGCGGCATTTCAGAAGTGTCAATGCTGCATAGTTTAAAAGCAATGCCTAACATATCATGCGTACTAAAGTCATTTCCACCGTCCTTCAAAACAATTTTCGCATTTTCTGTTGTAGATATGTCAGGCAAAGGATGGGAAGAAACAAGCTAAAGTCATTTGGGCCACTCATCTGCCAGATGGCAATGCTAGTCCACATTCGCAGTGGGAGCTTCTTCTTCAAGGCCTTGGGCATTACACTCCTGTTCATGTCCGGCTTCTCAGATGATTTGGTTCAAAAGGAAACTAAATACAGGAATTTGGACTTGCTTCAAAAGTATTACAGGTACAGGACCCTACGAAATTGAAGCAAATTTAGTTTATAATATGAGCAAACCTGATAACAAACAACTTGTTAACGACAATTAGCACTGTGGTGTCTGATGACAAAGGATAGGGTGCTTCTACATGATTTCTAGAATGCTTGTTTACAGGTAGTTTCTTCTCAAGGATACGAATAGTTAGTATTCCGTACTGCTAAAAAAAGACCTTCATGGTGCAGGACTGATGAGGATGCAGCAGGCGAGGAGCTATTTCTTCCACATCAAACTGATGAAACTGTAAGATTGAATTCTTGAAATTTGCTGCTGAGTCTTTTACTTTCACCACTCTGCAAATCTCTTTCTGCTATAAAAAGGGGCAATATTTTTCAAACAAATGGTCATCTTATGGTCGAAAAACATTTTCCATTAAAAGGCACAATTCGTTAACATGTACTTGAATTAGAACTTATGGAAATTGCCCATATGATTATTCACATTCAGCAGCCAGATTGGTACCAAAAGCTCATCACAATAGTGTCCTGATTGATATCGCCATGAATGTCTAAACCTAGAAAATTCTGAAGGCAAACATAAGTTTTGGACAAGATCTGAAGTCTGGCATGAATCCCACAAAGTCGATGAATTATACATTACATTGCTGATAAAACGTTACTGTCTCTCTTGATTGAATTGATCAGACATGTATCCTTTCTTTTTTAAGTTTAGTATTGAAGCTATTCGAACTAGTTGGGTATGAAACTTTGTTGCATCATAAAGTTCACTGCCTTTCAAGCAACTATGCTGCACACACTAGCTGAATCTTTATGACTCAAATTTCTTTAGGTTTGTAATTTCTATTTACGAATTTAGCCTAGAAACTCACAGTTCCTTCTTTTAGCAGACTGCTCCCCAAACTTCAGAGAAATTTGCAGGAAAACCGTCATCAACAAAATCCAGGGGCAAAAGGCAAAGAAGTGCAACAAGCAAGGCAAACAATGTGCTGCAGTACGCTACTTCAACCTCGCTACCAACTTCACAATTTGGACTGACGGGATACACATCCCCTTGGAGTCATGAAACTGCAATTTCAAATGAAGTACCTGAAACCTCAACTCCAACCCCTACTGTCCCTTACCACTATCAAACACCGTATCATGTTTTCCCTTTACAGACACCCAATGCATTCATGCCAATGATGTATTGGCCACCCCCTCAAGGGTACCCTCCTTGTCCAACCCCACCTTCCTACAGTTATTGGTCCTTTCCTTTTAGTAGAAGTCACATGCCCATTCTTTCACAGCCTTATTTTAGCCTCCCTCCTTGTGACCCTTTTGTTCCAAAAGTTTCAGGAGGATTTGAGAAGAATGAACCAGCATCAGAAGATGAAGATAGTGACTCTGGTAGTAGTTCTACTCATTCAGAGCCAGATAAAGCAATGGAATCTAAGGGTTATACACGAAGTTTTGGAACAACTATTGCAAGTGAGAAATGATTCTAGTGAAAGAGGCATGCAATTAGCTATTTTGAGCCTCTTGGGACTATGTTGGGAAATACATTTTGTCACAAATATTTTGCCTATAAAAAATCACCAAGTATAGACATATTACAAAAATCAGAAAACTCTATAATGTTAAATCATTGAAAATTATGCAGAAAAATCTACTGAACAGAAAATTATGACACAAGTTTTAATAAAAATTATCACTTAGAATTTTTGTCAAAGGTTTGCATCATATGACAACATGGCAAAGAAATTATCTACTGGACCAGTTATTGAATCTATGGAGCTTGTTATTGGGAAATATCTTCTCATTGTAATGAAACTAATGATAACCTTAAGCGTTGCAATCTAGCTTTATGAAATGCCAAGCCAGCATCATCTAGAGTCTCTGGCCAAAAATGATTGAAAGTTGGGTCCCTTAACAGCTCACCGGTAGATATTGTGACTTACAAGAATTGTACAGCTTATTAAAAATTGAAGGAAGCTTGCAGATGGGTGCAGTGCTTCAGCTTTGACTTTCCCCGTGATGTGAGATTGAGAAGCACCCTCATTTAAACCAGAGGGGCAATCCAAGAAACTTTGAAATGCATGACTTGTAATTAATATTTGACAGTCAACAAGAAATGTCCTTCGAGATTTGGAAAGAATATTCAATGATTTGCTTAAGATATTACCGACCCTTCAATCTTTCCCATAGATTTTTTTTTTTTTTTTTGACTTTCACAATAGATATGCAAAGACTTACCCACCAAAAAAAAAAAAAAACAGACTTATAATAAGTTTCTATAATTTATGATCAATTTTTTTATACTTTATATAATCCAATATGTCATCTCAAATTGTTATGTACGTGCTAGATACATCAAGTGATATATGTTTCAAATACTTTTCTCAAAAATGATGTTCCTTTTGCTTTACGATAACAATGGGATTCCACTTAAAAAAAAAAAGCATCAATTTGCCACAAAATTTATAATAAATTTGTAAGAAAAATTCGTCCCAAAATAAATTTGTGACGAATTTTATAACAATTTTTTTTTCGTTGTTAATAAGTCGTCGCAAAATTTTAAGACGAAAAATTAATTATTCGTCGCAAAAATTTTCAACAAATATTTTTTTGTTATAAAATTCGTCACAAATTTACGACGTATTTAGCAACGAAAAAATATTTGTTGGAAATTTGCGACAAATAAAATTTGCGATCAAAAATTTTTTTTGTCACAAATTTGCGATGTATTTGTCATTTGTTGCAAATTTTGCAACGAATAAGTTATTTGTCGCAAATTACCAACGAAAAATAATTCGTCGCAAATTTGTCATGAAATTTGTTTTGTTGCAGATTTGCCACGAATCTAATTTTCGTTGCAAATTTGCGATGAATAGTTTTTTTGTCGAAAATTTTGCAACGAAATACAATTCGTGGCAAACTAGGAACAAAAAAAATTCGTACCCAGAATTTGTCGCAAATTTGTGACGAATGTTTTTTCGTTGCAAAATTCGTCGCTAAACAAAATTTACAGATCACTCCAATTCAATTTTAACAACGAAATTTGCGATGAGCATAGTTTTCAAGGATAAATTTTATGACGAATATGTGTTTTTGCGACAAATATAAATTTTATTGGCATATTTGGGCCATTTTTCTCTATATAATCTGTTTTTATATCTGCTTATCCAACTTCATCAACAACTAATCATCCAAATCGTTTTTAATATCAAATTCCAGCCATCTATACTCATCAATATAACTAACTATTCAAAAAGATCAATAAGTTAAAAATTCAATAAGAAATCATAATAGTAATATCAAAGATAAAAACAATATCAAGTCTAAATGTTAAAATATCAATAACCATACATAATCAAGAAAATCAATGTAATGAGTATCAAAATATAATAGTCAAATAACAGTACACAATCTCAAGCACGACCTCCACCATTATCATCATCATCATCATCGTCGAAAAAATCATCACCTTCATCATCATCGCGAGCATTATCAGGAGGAGAAATAGAATGAGAAATCTAACTTGAAGCGGAGACTAATTGAAAATGATGCATGATTAACATTTGTTGCATGCGAAACTTGTTCATTTTTTGCGTGTGCTTTGCTTGAAGTTCATTGAATTCCTGATCTCTTTGCAGTAAGTCCTTCAAATGGCTCACCTCTTGATTCAATTGATTTATTTCTGACTTGACTACTGATGGGGTGGAAGAAGATGAACCAGCGATTTTGTAAATTCTGTACAAAGAATCTAGTCCAACTACTCTACCCCCTTTTGGTCCACCAGTCACCTCGAGCCATGTATTCATGTTATCAACAGATGGCTCAGCTCCGCCAACATCATCACCAGCACTCAAACTTCTGCGTGATAGCTCATCATATCTTTCATATATTGTCATGAGAAAAATTAAAATAAATTTACAATAACAATATAATACAAACGCATATAATCTTAATTATATATATATATATATATGAAGGAAAATAAAAAAATTAATAACATAAATCATGAGACTATATAGGATCTAAATTATAAATATTCATATTAATATTGAATAAGTTGAAAGTTATGAAAAAAAAAGAGAGAATCTTTATCAAGTAATTATTAGAAATCAAAAAATCAAGTCAGCAATAAAAATAAATTTGAGAGAGACCAACCTAATAAATTCATCTTCCTACATTGTTATGATATGTTCAACATAATATATTCAAATCAATATTGAAAATATTCATTAAATAATTAGAAATTTTGAAATTATAAATCTTAATTGCTCTAACTCTCTCCCCGCTCCAAATTTTGTCTTTTTTCTTAAATGTGCGCATGAAAGTATCTATGAATGAAGGCTCGGTCCCCGTTTCCTTGGCCTAAAATAAAAAACACTGTTAGAAATAATGAAATAGTTTAAATTAGATTAAAAAATTAGTGTTTGTATAAAATTACCAATCTATTTCTATATTCACCGATATTGATCGAGTCTCTCGCATACGTTGCAGACAATTCCCCTGAATTATAAGCTCGGTTTTTTTTATTCTGCTTACTCCTTCGTTTGCTCTCCTCCGATTCCCAAAAATTCACAATCATGCCCCAATTTTGCTCGGTGACGCAATTTGGCTTTTTTATGTCTCTTCGCATGATTTAGAACGTGTCGGATGTGATCACCATATTTTTTCTTGAAAATCCTTCTTACTTCCAACTCTTCAGTCTCGTCCTAAGTGAATACTCGCTGCAATGGAAAAAAATCAATTGACTATAAAGCTATTAACTTAATTTCATATATAAACTGATTGGGATAACTTACACTGAATTCGCTCCACTATAGCTCTTTTGTTTCTTTCGGAGTGCCTCTGTAAGTCATCGAAACCCCTCGCCAATGGTTATTCACTATTTTATTAACCTCGTGAATAACATGTACAGAATTTGTAAATCTATCATTAAATTTCAAACAAACAATGTTAAATAAACAAAATAGTTAAAAGAATAATTTGTTTTATAAATAAAAGAAATAATACATATGAAATTTTAAAATTTAATCCTTACGAATCTCCGTAAGAGGCTATCAACTTTCGATTGTCTTCCCTCTCTACATATGAGTGTTCCACCGAAAGGACTGGCGAAGGTACATTACTAGCCATTTGTTGAGAATGCGAAGGACCTACAATAGAAGGGGGAGGCGAAGGTACATTGCCGGCAAGATAATGAGATTGCGAAAGTGCTGAAGCGGATTGGGATGGTGAAGAGCATGATATTCCATCAGAATTTCGTCTATTGTCACCACGTCGAAACTGTCAACCATAATATATTATTAACAAAAATAAAAAAATATAAATTGCATGTTCATCAGATGCATAATGAAGAACATGAATAAATTTACCATATTTAATTTGACAAATTAAATGCGACAAAATAAGACACCAATATGTCAAGAAATCTTCTCTAATAGCCTATAAAAAAAAGATAGTACATTAACAAATCAAATATATAAATTTAAAAATGAGACAGTAAATAGACAATAAATTGAGTAACGAAATTTATAAATTAAAACTAAACTAACTTACCTACTAAAAAAAATAGATTATCATATATCAAGATAAATATCTGATTTTTATTATATTAAGAGAACAAACTTACCCGTCATCAAAAATCAAAATCCTCATTGTCATCCTCATCCTCATCATGAGTCTCAAAATTAGACTCTTCAACATCATTATCATCAACATCATCATCTCCATCCTCATCCTCATCATCTGTCTCAAAATTAAATTATTCATCGTCTTCTTCATAAATTTCACTTGTATCCACATATATCACAAATCCGCTGGGATCTCGTAACATTGGAATATTATATTTCTCGGTCTGAAATATATTGGCAACTTCTTATTGTTGATATGTTATGTCTTCCCAATATTATTCAATTTTTTTCCATGCTTTCATTTTACAAATAGCTCACCAATCAATTTTGTCATATTTCAAATTAGAATATGAAACATAAAATACTTGAATCGCTTGTTGTGCCAACACAAATGATTCATATCTCTTATACAATTTCTTATAATTTATTTCAACCAAATTAAACTGTGGATGTACCTTCATCTCTTTGACAGTGTCAAACCAGCGACACATAAATAAAACAACCCGTAATTTTGGAACAGAGTACTCTACCTCCACGATTTCATCCAACAAACCATAAAAATCATTTTGACCTCCACCATCATTGGATGACCGAACACAAACCCCACTATTCATTGTCGTTTTCCCTTCCATATTTTTCAGTATGAAAATTATACTCGTTTATGAAATATGCTGGCCAAGTTCGTACCATTGATTTTGGACCCCATGATAGATAGATTAACAATTCTTGCTCAACTTGAACTTGATTATCATGGATCTAAAGTCAAATAAATATGTTAATATGTTTTAAAGTAAATATTTAAATAATTTATAATCTACTTACATATTTTTTAAACCATGGTGCAAATTCTTCATTGCAGAAACGATCAAACTCATGTGTCGAAAATTCAAAATATACGTTTTGAAAAATCCTACCATCAAAGAAAATAAATTTTAACATAAACAATTTACGACATAAGAAATATATAAAATAGAAAATATATACTAACCCGAAATATGACATCACTTTTGGATAGTTGAGTAAAATATATGTGTGGGCGACCCGCTATTCTTGACCAGTTAAATATCTACGCTTACATGTTTCACTGGTCGACCAAGATAGTTAAAAATTGAGAATGACTTCAAATTGAAATCAACAGGACCATTATCATTTCTTTCTGCTCTCCGCCTCTTGCATTGAACGTGAGGTTCAAAATAATATGATGCAAACGTTGTTACTTCCTCCACAATGTATGCATTGACAATAAAGGTTTCAACACGTGCCTTATTTTTCACATTCTTTTTCAAATGATATAGAAATCTAATTGTAATAAAACAAAATGTATTAGAAAATTATATATAATGAAATTAGTAATTTTATATGCATTGATGACGAAGTATAAAAGATGAAAAACTCATCTTTCAAATGGATACATCCATCGAAATTAGATTGGACCTCCAACTTTCGCCTCATATGGCGAGTGAACCAAAAGATGTTCCATGGAATCAAAAAATGACGGTAGAAATATCCTTTCTAAATTACACAAAATAATTGGAATCTCTCTCTCTAACATCTCCATGTGTGAATGTCTCAACACTGTTGAGCAAATATCATGACATAAAATGCTTAACTCCGTAATGACATCTCATACAAAATTTGGTAAGAGTTCCTTAAAAGCAATAGGAATTAGTCTTTTCATAAATATATGACAATCATGACTTTTCAAACCAATCAACTTACATTCCTTCAAATCGACACATCTTCCAAGATTTGAGACATAACCATCAGGAAACCTCAATGATTTTAACCATTCACAAACAATCCGTCTCTGATTCTTATTCAATGTATAAACTGCCTTCAGTTTTGGTCTCCTACTACTTTCATCGACATTAAGAGTGGGTCGTTTACAAATGAGTAGCATATTTTTTCTTGCATTCAAGTTGTCTTTCGTTTTCCTAGTGATATCCATCACTGTATTTATCAAATTATCAAAGATATTCTTCTTGATATGCATTACATCGAGATTATGATGAAT
This sequence comes from Dillenia turbinata, assembly GCA_037126225.1. Classification (NCBI taxonomy): domain Eukaryota; kingdom Viridiplantae; phylum Streptophyta; class Magnoliopsida; order Dilleniales; family Dilleniaceae; genus Dillenia; species Dillenia turbinata. The sequence continues at coordinate 14,493,270 of JBAMMX010000023.1, read as the reverse complement.
CAAATAACTCTTTCAATATGATAAATCTCAAAATATACTCCATTTAGTCCATTTATGCGAATGACCATAGCCATATGTTGTACCATGTGACTCTTCAATAACAGATAGAAAGTTAAGGACTCTATGCTAAATTTGTTCACCGGTTAATCTCAATGGAGGTGGTGTTCTTTCAATTCTATTCTTAGAGAATTCTTCTTTATTCTTTCTGAATTTATGAGTTAACGGTAAAAATTGTCTATGATAATCAAAATAACTCACTTTCTTCCCATGTTTCAAGCTGAATGACTTTGATCTCTCCATACATATTGGACATCTTAAAATCATAGCAGTACTCCATCCTGATAACATACCAAAAGTCGAAAAGTCATTTATGGTCCAAAAAAGAGCAGCCTTCATTACAAACATCTGATTAGTATGAACATCATATGTAGGAACACCTTCATACCATAGTTGTTTCAACTCCGCAATCAATGGTTGCATGTAAATATCTATTAACTTCTTCGAATTTTGTGGGCCAGACATGACCAATGTTAAAAACATATACGCTGTCTTCATGCACATACCAGGTGAAAGATTATACGGAGTTAAGATAACTAGCCAACAAGAATAAGTTATTCCTGATTTGTCAAATGGAACAAACACATCAGCACAGAAACCTAACCTAATATTTCGAGTCTCTCTCGCAAACTCAGAATATATTCTATTAAAATATTTCCATGCCTCTGCATCTGAAGGATGACACATTAACCCCTCTTCTGTTTCATGATTTGCATGCTAGGTCATGTGTTCAGCAGTAATCTCAGATGCATAAAGTCTTTGTAACCTAGGAGTTAAAAGTAAATAAAACATTTGTCTGTATGATTTACGTCGCTGATTACAACCCGACCTCCTAGAACTCTTGTATCTACATTGATTACAGAATTTACAAAAATCTGCATCTTTATCATCTCCCCAATATAGCATACAAGCATCTCTGCAAACATCAATTCTTTCCACTGGAAGACCTAATTCTTTCACCAGCTTTTTCATACTGTAGAAATCATTGGACATAATGTGATCACGCGGTAATACTTCTCCAAGAATTTGAACAAAATCATTAAAACAATACTCAGACACATTATACTCTGCTTTGACATTCAACAGTCTTGCGGTTAGAGATAGCTTAGTGTGGCTGTCACAACCAACTCATAAAGGTTCATCTGCAGCACTTAACACTTCCTGAAATTGGAGAGATAATTCATTATTCACATTTTCATCAACACTTGGTACTTCTACCTCCTCCAATGGTGATGCATAACTAGTATACCCCTGTTCAAATATTGGAGCAAAGCTAGAACTTGCAACTCTTGGTTCGGGAACAAAATTCGGAACAAAATTTGAACCCGTTGCATCAATTACCATCCTCTGATATGGATTCAATTAATCATAATAACTCTGATCCCCACTAACTGAGAATTGTCTGTTTCGTCCATACTCCTCATCAGAAATGAACGGTTCACCATGACATATTCAATTATAGTAATTCGGGGTAAAACTAAATCTACAAAAATATTACCTAATTTTATCACACTATAAAAATTTACCATTACGACACCTTCTAAACAGACACCTTAGCTTATTCTCATCCATAAAATCAACATGACTATAAGTAAATCTAAAAATTGTTCCAACCCAAAAATAAACTCATCAGTTAAATCCCCGACGATCAGATAAATTCTTTTTATACATCCAATTTCTTTAATTATGCATTTTCCCTACCTCCAAATTTAAAATTTTTAAAATATTAATAAAAATTACTAAAAAAACTACTAAATTATCAATAATAATAACATCATTAATCCCAACTAAATTGATATAACCATAAATAAAAACATTAATTGTATAAAAATTTAACATTAATTTTACAGTATACATTAAATATTATAAAAGTAACGTTAATTTCACAAAACTCAACATCATCAATAATACTAACCTTAATTTCACAAAAATTTAATAATAATAAACAATATTATAAACTTAATTAATATCAAACAAATTAACTAAATTATTAAAATAAAATTAAATATTATCATATAATCAAATAAAATATAAAATATTGAACATTTAACAATATTGATTATTTAACTAATCGAAATAAGATTTACTATAAATTACTGATGATTGTTAACATAATGTTTCACCTAATAAATAATCAACACTTTCGATTTCAATTTTATATAAAAAATTAAAATTAACAAATCCAGTATCATCATTAAATCAACCACTAAATACAATAAAAATAAACTAATATAAAAATAAAAACAACACAAATATACAAATTAACATAATTGTATTTTCCAATTATTATAGTACAAATTAAAACATTTCTCACCACCAAATAATAATTCACCGATGGGCTCATATATCAACAACAGCAACAACTTCCAAACCAAATATTTGAGAATCACAAACTTTGACACATCAAAAACAATTATCAATAACTAATATATTATTAAAATAATATTATAAAAATATTTTTTTAAATAACAATTGTCAAAACATTTTTAAAAAAAAATTATTCAAAATAGTGGCAATGACGGGCCGAGTCGGGCCCCAGACCAATGGGTCGGGCCCAGACCAATAGGTCTGGCCGGGCTGAGCCGTGCAAGGGTCCAGCCCCATAGGCCACACGTGAAGGGGCACGGGCCAATGGCTGGGCCGCGTAGGGGCCTGCGGCCCCTTCGCGAGGGGGGGCAGCGTAGTGGCCAATGGCCCCTTTGAGCGGCTGGGCCGCGCAGGGGTTGCGGCTGGCCCGTGAAGGGCAGATCCAGCGGCCATGAAGGGCAGATCCAGTGGCCAGCCACCAAATCTGCCATCTACAGCCCAGATCCGGCAGCTTGCTTCCTACGGCCGAGAGAGAGAGAAAGAGATTATCTATCACCATCGTTGATCCGGCATCCCTTCCGCCATCCCTTCGCAGAACCACTTTCGCGGCTATTTGAAAATGAACAAAGCGAGAGAGAGAGAGAGAGAGAGAGAATGAGAGAATGAAGAAAGAAATTAGTAAAGTGTTAGAATATATTGAAATTAGGGACAAAAATTTTTTGTCCCTAAATTCGTTGCAAATCAGGAACGAAAAACAATTTTCTCCCTAAATTAGGGACGAAAAAAAAATTCATCCTTGAATCAGGGATGAAAATTTTTTTCGTCCTTGAATTAGCGACGAAAGTATTTTTTTTCATCGCTAAATTCTGTGACAAAAAAATATTTTCATTGCTAAATTTGCGATGAGTATATATTTTCGTCGCAATTTACAACGAATTTAGCAACAAATAATTTTTTTCTTTACAATTTGCAATGAATTTAGCAACGATACTTATGGTTTGCAACAAAAAACTCATTAAATGTACTAAAATAGAAACTAAATAAACAAACTATTAACGATATTTGAATACTATGATATAATTATAAAAAACTTTAATTAGATTGATCATTAATTAACAAGTATTTCTACTTTATCTCTTAATTTAGTGAATCGAATATATAAACAAATTTATAAGATTTTGACTAAAATGAATGTATATTTTTATCATTATATGAAACAATTGAATAAACAGAAAATGAATATACTAATTTAAAAGATTATACTATATTATCATTCTTTTATATAAACAGAAAATGAATGAACTATTTTTTGTTAAAAGTTATTGATTTTGTGAACATTTTAAGATTCTCTACACTATCAGTATATACCACCGTTTACAAATCATTTTTTAATTTTAGAAAATGTTATTAATACAAGTAATTAAAAAGTGAGCGAAAAATGAATTTAGCGATGAATTTTGCCACAAATGCTATATTTGTCGCTAATTGACAATAAATTTAGTAACAAATAATCAATTTTTTTGCGACAAATATAAGTATTTGTCGCAAAATTTGCGACGAATTTTGAAATTCGTCGCAAATTTAGGGATAAATTTGTTTTCGTCCCAAATTTAAGGACGAATTGAGAAATTCGTCGTAAAATTTTGAGATGAATAAGCAAATTCGTCTTAAATTTAAGGACGAATTTCTATTTCGTTCCAAAAATTTGGGACGAATTTTTTATTCGTCCAAAATTTAGGGACGAATGGTTAAATTCGTCACAAATTTAGGGACGAATAATTTATTCGTCGCAAATTTAGGGACGAATAATTTATTCATCGCAAATTTAGGGATGAATTTTTAATTCATTGTAAATTTTGGGACGAATTATAAATTCGTTGCAAATTTAGTGACGAATTTTGAAATTCGTTACAAATTTAGCAATGAATTTTTTTTTCGTTGCAAATTCGCAACGAATTTTTCGTCAAAAATTTTTCGTCAAAAATTTTTCATGAAAAATTAGAGACGACTTTTGTAACGAATTTTTTTTTTTTTGCTAAATTTGTGAAGAAAATTTTTTTGTTACTAAAATCATTGTTAATTTGCGACGATACTGTTTTCTGTCGTTAATTTTGTTACAGATTTGCGACGAATATTTTTTGTTACTAAAATTCATCACTGAATTCTTGTTTTTTTGTAGTGTTCAAGTCATCTTATCACCACTCTTTGCTCAAGAATTTTAAATGCACCATTCACATCCAATCAAGCCAATCTCCAATAATTTAAAGATGTAGACCTTAAGCCCCACAGGATTGATTTGAACCATTTGACAATTTTATATGACCTAATTTGGTAAGTTGGACGATCTTGCTCAAACAAACATGGCAACTTAGAACTGCATCATGCTTTTGGTCATAGTATCTAAATTTGGCCCATTACTTGATTCACAGGCACCATTTTTCTTTCTTGTGTTTGGTGATTTTTTTTGGGTGGAGGGGTGTTGTTGCGTGTGCAATAAAGTCCAAATCTTGTTTGAATTATATTCTGAATGGCTCACCTAAGGAATTAATAGTAATTCCAAAAGTGACAGGTGGCATGTAATGTAGTTTATCTAAAGGAATCTTATCCTCTTTGTGGGCCTATTTTTGCCAATAATTTTTGGGTCAGCCTCTCCTTTTTTCTAGTGTTTTTTCCTTATGGGTCCCTTTCATTGAATTTCATGTCCCGGGCACAGAGAGAGAGAGAGAGACAGAGAGACAACATGTACATGAACATGTATTATCATGGCAATTCTTACATCAAACACCACCGTTCATTGCTACATTCATCCATAAATCCACGTCCACCAAGCCCCACCAACACCATTATCAAACTTACTCGAAAGCATACAAAAAAAGAAACCTAAACTACCAGAGTGGAGGCTATCATCATCTCTCTCTCACCGACAGTCTTTCATGCCACCACTCACTTGAACTAAAGCACTGTCAAATTTAAAACAAATCCACTAGGGAAGCCATTTTATTCACTCCACTCACACACACACACACTCTCTCCCTTCTCCCTCGTGAGAGAAAGCTGAGTTGCACTTGTGTCACAATGAGAGAGAGCTATCTAGTGAAGCTTGTTGGCAACATTACAATGCTGCCTGATCTCACCCTTCTCACCAGTGAGAGGATTATTCTCTGAAAGAATAGTAATAGCTCTAGAGAACTCCTTATGCCAGTACTCTTGGCTCTTGGCCATTTTCTTCACATACGGCTTGGTCCTCTTGTCTTGGGCAAGTTGGTGATCAACAATCAATAAGCCTTTGTCGTCCAATATGTTCCTGTAATAGTTGTTGTCAAGAATCATAGGGGTACCACGGTCATTTCTCACATACTGCACCGCCTGTGGGTCGGGGATTGGATCTGGGCACTTGTGGAGCATGTGCTCAACATGGTCTGGGTTGAGTGCTGGGTCCACTTCTGGGTACAGTCTGTGGACTAGCTTGACACAGTGGGTTCTGCCCACACTATGAGCTCCTACATAAGATAAGGAACACAATTAGATGTATGTACAGATATGCATATATATCTGCATGTATATATGTATTTCGTGTACGAGTGCATATGTACACTTGTAACATATTACATTGTAAGATAAGAGGGCAAATTTCTGTTATTTGTTCCTTCCACACATATCTGCCATGATGGGACAACTCGGTTCTTAAAATTAGGGTCACTTTTAAGAACGGGGAATATCATCTTCCTTGCTTTATTTAAGTATCATGACCATTTTCCCCGTGGAAAGTAAAATTGTGCAGGAGAGAGTTAAGGATTGGTTAAATATATATACCTAGGAGAGCAACAACTCCAGGAGTGTCAATACCAATTTTACCAAATCTCTCGAGAACAACAGAGATGCTCTCATTGTGGTCTGGGAGGTATTCTTCAAGCAGATCAGCTCTGCTCTTCCTACCATCTCTCCTTCCTGTCTTCAAGGGAATGTAAGGTCCTCCAAGCTGTTTAAAATTTTTAAAAAATAAATAAATAAATAAAGGTCAAATTTTACAAAATTAATACTTAAAATAAATGGAGATATGGATCTGTAACACTGACAACCCCTTTCATCTTTAGCTTCAAAGGGGAAGTATAAGACTATCATAACTCACAAACTTCAAATTTGCAAGTGGTAAGTCTCAAATGGAGCATTTAATTGTTGCTTTCGCCCGAGTGAGAGAGCAAGACGACAAGTGCAATTAGTGTAGATTAGAATAGCAGAATAAATGTGGATAGTTCAAAACAAGGAAAAAGCTCCCAACCCATTATTCTAGATCTATCATATGAGGAAACCTTATTAGGCAAACAAAGAAAAATTGAGCACAACCCATGACTGAAAAACCAAATCAAGCCCAAGAAAGTATTATAACTTTGTGATGCAAACAAAGAAAATTAAGCAAAACCCCTAAAAAAAATAATATATATATATATATAGAGAGAGAGAGAGAGAGAGAGAGAGAGGACCTGAACAATGCCATCTCTGGCAGCGAGAACAAGGATATCAGCACAAGAAACAACACCAGGACACTCTCTCTCCACGGCATCCTTGATGTCCTCAATGTACCTAAAGTTTCTGAGACCAAAGCTCCTATCCGTTTCCTTCTCAGACAAGGACCTCCTTGTTGAGTCCAGCAGCAATGAAGCATCACATGACTAAAACAAACAAAACCCACATCAGAAACAAATTAATTCTCAAAAATATTTATTTATTTATTTATTTTCGTTTTGGTTAAGACAAAAACACAAGCAGATGGTAAAATTACTACCTCAACAGCACAGTCATGGAAGATGTTTCTAAGCCAAGAAAAGGCAGTGTTCTTATGGCGTTTATAGAGAAGTCTGACTTGTTCTCTGATAATGTCTTCAGCTTGAGGACACGTATCCTTGTAAAAGTTCATTACAAGACCAGGGTCTTGTGCTGAAACTAACACAGCAGAGAAACAAATCACAGCTAAGAAGAAAAGAGCTTTGCACCCCATTTTCTCTCTCACTCCTAACCTCACTCTCTCTCTGCCCTCTCTCACTAGAAGGTCAGTGACCTTGAGCTTGATCTTCTTTTCTCACTAGCGGTACTCTTAAATAATGTGAGAGAGAGTGAGAGAGATCCAAAAGAGCAATAAAGTAAAAGACACTTGTCATCAATGGCAGTTACTGAGAGTTATAACTCTCATGCTTTTGCTGCAAAAGCATACTTAAAAAATTCTTTAGAGTGTTATTTTAGTAATTAGAATGTCAGAATTTAACATATATATACAATCTTACTGTTCGAATTATTAGCTAAGATTAGCATAATGCGAGAGATTAAGTGAGCAAAAAATTAATTAGATAAAATTTTATGTGAGATTGAGTTTTTAATAAATTTAAAAAATATTTTAATAAATTTAAAGTTATTCAAAATTAAAAATTTTGATTTTTTTTGGGTACAAATATGAATGATGGTATGTAGCATTATTTTTAATCTTTGGAAAGTTGACAATAGATGTATCTCTTTTTATACAACTACTAAGGTTTAAATTTTAGTAATTGTCGTAGAGTGGTTTTATTGAACACACGATTTATTCATCGTATTTATGTCGTATACATAGGTTATAAATTATTCTGTTATATTTATTAATACATATTTTAAAGAAAAAAACAATTTTGCATTATAGAAATAATAGTAGAATTTTTTACGAAGAGATAATAAAACTTAATGTAATATATATTTATCGATTATTAAAAGATAAGTAATGAAATTGTGTGCTTTGACACTCATAAAAGCATGTTATGCAATTGGTCATAGATTTTTATTTTTATTATTATTATTATTATTATTATTGATCTTTATACTACTGCTGGCAGAAATAAAAAGATTTATCAACATTTTGCTGATTTAATAGTAAAGATACTGGATTTTCTTAATTAAATTTTTGAATTTGAATTTTGAAAATGAAAAAAATCAAGCATGGGAAAAATTTGTCTCTTTGACCTGACAGTTAGCTCGAAGTGAATTAGTCGAAACTAATAAATTGATTACTAAATACCGATTGGTCAAATGCAAAAAAAAAAATGAAATGTTTCAGATGACAATAAATTTTACTGATCGATCAAACATAAAAAATAATGAACTAATTCAGATGATAATAAATTTTACTCAATTTTTTTTTTTTTTTTTTACATTTAGAATATTATTGCTCTTGAATACAAAGAAAATATGACTTTAACAAGTTAATTTAGACTAATATAAAAGAATACTCAAATGAAGTCTAGAATCACTTATGGGATAGCCAAATGAAATTGATCACCTATGATAACTAAACAATAAATTTTGTTAATTAAATCATTTATTTTTAACTATTACTGGTTTTTTTAACCTAAAACTTGGATCGAAAGGAATATACATATAAGGAGAAATTCTTAATTTTGACATTGAGAAAAAAAAATCCTAATTTTGGATGACTGCAAAACCATTTATGGTTTTAGGGTGCGATACATCATTTTCCCCCTTAAGAGGATGGTTTTCAACTATTGCATTTTTTTACCAAATTCACCTCCTAAACTCTTTTAGTAAAAATTTCTTTTTTTTCTGTTTGTCGCATAAAAAGATTTGAATTTAAGATATTTAAAAAAAAAAAAAAAGAATGAGGAGCTGTAGCTCATTGGCTTTAATAGAAATTTCTAATGTGTCAATATAACAACTTCAATCTACGATGATGGTTTCATCATGTTGGGTGATAGTTTATTGCCATTCGATCAAACAATGAAAAACAAAAATAGTGTCGTGCCAATGAGGTTTTATGGTAACCCATCAAACTCTTAAAATCAAAATTATTTTAAAATATTCTAAAATTTAAATTTTTAATATTAAAATTAAGATTTTCCCATGTATAGATTTAATATATATATATAAATCTGTACCCTTTTTTTTTAATAAAAAAAGATTCATTCAATATACAAAATACTTCACATATTAATACAGAGATAAGTGGAGGGTGGGTGTATATGTACACACTTTTTTCTTTACATTTTTTAAAGAGACTATTTTTACACCTTCTGTGATCTCGAGATTTCGAAATTATCGTAGAATAATTCTACCATTATATCAAAACTCACCCAAAAATATACATATATATATATATATATATATGTGTGTGTGTGTGTGTGTGTGTGTGTGTGTGTGTGTGTGTGTGTGTGTGGATTTAATGAGATAATGGTGAAAGCAGTTATTGCTTACGGGACATATACAAGAAGTCATGGTCCATATTGCCATTGATGCTATGGCCCTAGATATTTCACTTTGATATGACATTTTAATGTTAAATCTTGAATTGTTAGACATTAACGAGAAGTGAAAAGGCATTGTCCTTACAAAAATATGACCGTCCTGATTGTACCCTATGGAATATGATGCCTTTTGTCCCTTTTCCTCTACAGCACAAGAATTTTTTTTTTTTTTTTTTAGAAAACTTTGTCTTATCTTAATTTGATTGGTTATAACCTATAGAGCTGCATTTAGGTGTCCCCCTGCAGCCGATGTGACATTTTTCATTTTTCTTCTGCTTGCAATGTTTCTCAATTAATATAAAAAAATTAGTTCAAAAAAGTTACGATGGCAAACTGATTCCCATATAGCACATTTTTTATTTTCAATCTCTCATGGTAATTTATTTTACATGTAAAACTTTGTTTTAAGAACTTGAAACCATGCAAAAAAAAAAAAAAAAAATTGGAGCTGGATAAAAATTATTATGAGCCATGAAATTAATTAGTTTGATCTAAAATGATTATTTTTTATTTTTATTGAGAAAAGTTTTTTTTTTTAATTAATTAACGATATTTGATAATAACGTTAAATCTGATTAAATCCAATTCAAGTTGAATTGAATTATTAAGTAATAAAATTCTTTCAACACTTATTTTTTTCGTATTAGAATCTAAAATCATATTTAAGAAATATTTTTATCCAGTTATAGAACCAACTGGACTTAGGTTGAAAAGTTATTTAAATATATAGTAGAGTTGGTGTAATTTATATTTAATCCATATATATATAAAGCGCCATGGGCACTTACTGTTCATTTCTTTTCGAACATTTCTCAATGGTCATTCCATATTTTTGAGATCGCACTATTTTTTTTCCATTCGAGTCTTTATAATTTTTTTGACCCGTTTCTTTCTTTTTTTTTCGTTTAGCTCCTTTATCCTTTTGGTGTTTTTTCATTTAGTTTCTTACACTTTTTTTTGCCCATGACCATATTTTTTTTTATTCAAATTTTTATACTTTTTTGACCCATTTTTACTTAGTTTCTTTGTCTTTTTAAGATCATATCTTTTTTTTCATTCAAATCCTTTCACTGTTTTACTCTTTTCACACTTTGTTTTTTTTTTCAATTCAGATCCTTACACTTTTTGACCCTTTTTTCACTTAGATCCTTCATTTTTTAGAGGACCACACTTTGTTTTGTTTTTTTTTTTTCGCATTGAGGTTTTTGCACTTTTTTAATTCATTTTTTTTGTTCAAATCTTTCGTCTTTTTGAGATATAAGTTTTTCTCATTTTATTTTTTTGGCGACACAGATTGTAGTCTTTTTTATTTTTAGACTACAATTTTTTTTATTTTTTTCATTCAGATTCTTACTCTTTTTTTTTTTAACTTCGCTTTTTTATCTTAAATCCTTTATCCTTTTGGGATATAGATTTTTCTTCTTTTATTTTTTTAGTCTAACAAATAGCCATTTCTTTTATTTTTAGACCACAATTTTTTATTTTTTTATTCAGATTCTTGTTCATTTTTATTTTTTGATCCAGATTTTTTTCTTTAGTCATTCATATTTTTTAAAATATGATTTTCCCTTTTTAGGCTCCATTTATCCATTCAAATTCTTATTCTTTTTTTGATCCAATTTTTTTTTTCACTTTAGTCATTCGTCTTTTTTAGACATAGGTTTTCCCCTTTTGCTTCTTTTACCCCACGATGGTTGTCCCTTTAATTTTAAATGTAATTTTTATTTTTTTTTATTCTGGTCCTTATTGTTTTTGTTTTTAACCTCTTTTTACTTTTGAGTTCTTCATTTTTTAACTTAGATTTTTTTCTTTTTATTTTTTAGGCCCACGGATGTTTTCTTTTTATTTCTATTATTTTTTTCTCCACTTATTATCTTTTATCACCTCATTTTTTTTAAGAATTTCAATGATTATTTTTTTTCTTATCGTTGATATACATCGTATTTTTTATTAATTTAAATGATAATTTAATTTAAATATTAAATTAATTATAAATCTAATAAATATTTATATAATAATCGAGTAATAACCGGTTATAATAAAAGCTCCATGAGTGCATGGATTATTCCTATTCAACCACGGATGTCATAAAATAAATAAATAAATAAATAATAAATAGATAAATAATTGAGATGGCATCGTGTCGGTAGTAACGTGGAGGGCGCGGGACGCTACTGATGTTATTGTTTACTAGTGCAACTTAGCATGATTAGATTAGATCCAGGGCTCAGATTAAATAAATAAATGATCATTGACTTGTATGTGATAAGTAGGCTGAACTTTTGAACTTTGACAAATGGATTACCATCGACCGCCGGGATTGCAAAATAAAAGAAAAATTAATTCATATTTTAATAAGTTTGAAACTCAGAAAGCAAATCAGATTTTAAAAGAATATGATCTATAATTTGAACCGTTCATATGATTTAAACTAGATTTTAGTGAACCGAACGATTCAAATTTGATTCAGATTAATATCCTTTTCTATTGATCGTGTATTTGTCCTTAGCTTAATAAACATTTTCTCTCCTCAAAAAACAAATATCATTGTCTCATGCATCAATGTCTAATTGGTCCAGTGAACTATATCTATCGTGAGAGTAATAGTTATGCAAATACTCTGATATAAGTGGGGTTATCTATCTCTCCGAATTTTCACGAATTTATCTCTCCTCCTAAATGAGGTGTATAGCTTATTGAAATTGATATTTCAGAGTTTAACTTCTTTTGGAAACTAGTACTCCCTTTCATTTTGTCAATCAAAAAAATAAATAAATACAAAAATAGTCTTACAACTTCATAGAAAGGGAAGCCTTTTATGTGCATTATTATTGATATATTTCAAGTTAATATTTCATGGAAAATTCTACGACGAACAATGATGTACCATTATTTTAATTTTTTTTAACTTAACTACTAATATCCGAAAACTTGACTAATTCGATTCGAGATTATGAGACCTAATTAAAAGACTGACTCTATTTTTTTATTTTCAAAATTTGAATTCAAAATCTTAATTAAGAGAATTTAATGATCTGTCATTAAATCCACAGCGCTTTATTATTATTTTAATAATTAACTAGAAATAAAGGAAGTACCGAAATTGATTCATTTTGTTGCCCATATAAAGGAAATACACAAACCCACCTCCTTTAATGCCCATCTCTCCATCTAGATTTCATAGAGATCAAAATCTGGATTTGAAGAAGCCATAAATTTTTTGAAATTATTGACATGCCCATGAAACTAGAGTGAGGTTGGGGTCTTTCCTTGTCTGAGGGTGTTCTAACCTTTACATGGGGGCATTTTCAATTTATTTAATTTATATGGTAGGTGAGAAGTACTCATCCCTATCAGACAAATGTCATGACTTGAAATAATGTGTATTATTTTATTGCTTAGGGAGGCTAATTATTTTGATGCTTGGTGATTTGGAATATGAAACTATTGATTTATAGAAAGTCAAAAGATAATTTAATAGAAATTGAGAAATAATTTTTATTAGGGTTAATTTTTTATCTTCTAAATAATTTTTTTGTAATTATTTGATATTTGGGTCAACTAAAGATTGACACATTATTAGTTTTTTTATTTTATTGGTTATTCAAATTAGAAGTTCTCACAAGTAGAATGATATTTATGGTTGGGCTGACATGAACATAATGACCATGGATGATTATTCCCTCGTTCCGATAATACCCTTCATGACAAGGAGGCTGCAGGACGGCACTCTTAACATTTTCTTTTTCCTCCCATGTCCGGTCTTATTTACTATGGTGGGGACAGGCAAGAGAAAATGCACATGCACCCATCTGCCAACCCACTCAATGCTCTTCCCTTTTTCTTCTTCTTTTTTTTTTTCATAAATCATTACTTTCCATTCAATTAAATCTTATTCAAACTAAATTAAATCTTAAAAAAATAAAAAATTCTAAATATTTATTTTCTTTATACATAATACTCAAATATAAAATATTATTTAAAAAATATCAATCAATAAATTAATTAAACATTAATACTCTATATTCTTTCTATGACCATACTAAAAGAAGTTTTTACTCTTTTTATGTATGTTTTCCAAGATTACAATTTTTTTATTAGTTTTTTAGATGTACATTAACAATAATGATAAAGAAAAAGGAAAACTATTTTCCGATATGTTTGACTTAAAAAACATTTTCAATGAAAATACACACACACACTTGTATATATTTTATTACATGATATTTGAATTTCAAATCATGAAATTAAAAGAGAAATTATGATCATTAAACTATTCTTTTGAGGACAATACATATATACATTCAAATATATATTTCTATCAAATAGAAATTCTTTGCATATTTTAATAAATTTAATGAATTAAATTTATGACAATATAAAATTTTTCAAACTTAAATTAGTTAAAATATATTTCAAATCAAACAAATTTTTTTTTAAAACCATGTTAAGATAAATTATCGTAAAAAAATTTAATTTATTTAGGTTATGTCTGATCTGGTCTCCTTAATATCATTGGAAAAACATTAAGTAATAGACATCCTGGATGTCATTATAAGACTCTAAAATCGTAATTGTTGGGAAGAGAAAATTATTATTATTTTTTTTAAAATAAGTGTCAAAGAATTGAAGATGGGAACTCTAAAGTGGGTCCAAGGTATTTATTACTATACCAATAACTTGGACCTGAGACCATGTGGTCTGTGTTAAGGACGGTATTATACGTAATTTTAAAAAAAAAAAATTAAAAAAGATACGATTAAATATGATTGAATGGAAAAAAATAAAATAAACGTGAAGAAACTCTAATGATTGAATCATCCAGAGAGACTACGCAAACTTCTTGATAGTAATATTTTTTTAATTTTAAAATATTTTAACATATTAAATTAATTAATATTTATATAAAAATTTTTATTATTTAATAAATTATTTATTTATTTATTTATATTTTATATCTTCTTGTATTATTTATTCTATAATTAGTAATTAGATATTTGATCATTTATATTTTTATTATAAAATGTGACTATTCTATTATTTTTATAAAATAATTAATATTTATATAAAAATTTTATATTTTTTATATTTATATGTTTATTTAAATTTAAATTTTTATATTTTTATAAAAAGTTAATTTTTTTAAATATTATTTTGTATCCATTTCGTCTGCCACCGAGGTACCCTCACATGACCTCCCTTTCTTTGATATTTCATCTTGAATTTTTTTATTATATTATACTATTTCCTACGCAAAATTTGCCTAATTCAAACTTCTGATTTTTTTTTTTTGGGAAATATCTGCCATCTTGGCAGAAGAACTCCGACTTGACTGATTTGAAGTGCATTCATCTCTAAATAAATTTTACATCTAAATTTCAATAATTACATTATAAAAATTTTAAATTCATCTAATATAATGTACAACGGCTACTAAGATTTTTACTATTTATGAGATGGGGTAGGACTAGGAGGAGAATAGGTAGTAAAATATTATTCTTCTATTTTTTTTCCTCCTTTCGGTAATTTGTTCTCTTCAAAAATATAGGAGGGTAATATTTACAATAGACTAATTGTTATCTATAATAGGGTGAAATTGGTAGAAAAGCCCCAAAGAAAAACTTTCATTTGTAGATAATTTTCTGTTCATCCTTTCTCTCTTCGTTTTTTTCCTCTAAAAAAGACTAAAAGTGAGTGAAATTTATTATAAAAAATATTTATTAAAAATGAAAAATCTCCTAATTCAGATATACAAAAGGAAAAGAATAAATTTTTGGATGGTTGCATACATTGTCATTAGGCTAAATGTTGATTTCGAGATCTTTTATTATTATTATTATTATTTGTGGCTAATTGTGATAGATTTGTCTTAATTTCATGTGACTCGAATTCTTTCTCCCACATTTTTTTGCATTTGAAATAATCGATATCTCGAATCATATTTCAATTAATTTAATTTAAATTATTGTTGAACTCTTTAGAGAGCTCTCCCAATATAATTCTTTTCATTCCTAAAATTAAACTCGACTCTTGATTAAGAAATATAATATTTTTTTTACTAGATCAACTATCTGTCAATCTCTCCCCCACTTCCAACGCACTAGATTAGAAGAAATTAGAAATTAAAATTGCCACACAAAAGCACTTATTTGTTCATTTATTTTCGATTATTTTAAGCAAGGAAGGATCTAGCATAGATGACTTTTGGTTTTTATTTTATTTTATTTTATTTTTTTAGTTTTTGGTAGGGTAAAAAATTCAAGCCATTTGTATTTGAGACATTGTGTAATACCGGAAACTTGATGTTCAGTATTTTGGAAATATTTCTATAAGAAAGTACTTAAAACTTCCAATGAGATGAGAAAAACAAATATATATATATATATATATATTATGGTTAAATAAAAAAAAAAAAAAAAAACGAG
Organism: Dillenia turbinata; assembly: GCA_037126225.1. NCBI lineage: Eukaryota > Viridiplantae > Streptophyta > Magnoliopsida > Dilleniales > Dilleniaceae > Dillenia > Dillenia turbinata. The sequence continues at coordinate 14,477,201 of JBAMMX010000023.1, read as the reverse complement.
AAGAGAGAGAGGTGGGGCTGCGTTTCGGAGTGAAACGCAGCATCTCCCCCAATTATGAGATTAGGGTTATCTCTCTCCATCTCTCACTTTCCCGTCTCTCTCTTCGAATCTGCGCACTCTCCCTCTCCCTTGCGATTTCGCTCGCCACCACTCTCCCTCCACTGTGACCACCGTGACCACCGCAAACCACCGCGGATCACCATCTCTCGGCCTCGAGTCACGCTGTGTCGATCTCTCCATCTCTCTCAGTCTCTCTTCGCGCTCTCTCCCTCGCGCAATCACTCCTCCATCGATTGATCCGCCACCACCTGCGACGCGAGCAACCGAACTCCGACCACCGTGAGCCACAGGCGATTGTCTCTCTCTCTTTCCGCGCGCGAACAGAGTCCTCGATCTCTCTCCCGTGCGCGCGATGGCAGAACTTCCACTGCCTTCTCTTTTTGCCCACTCGCAGTGCTCACTGTGAGCACTCCCCACGGTCGCCAACCCAAACCAGCGGCCATTGCATCCTTGCAGAAAACCCTAGCCGCAGGACATCAAAAACCCTAGGTCACAGCTCTGCAGAGGTAAGCCTAGGTTGTCCAATTTTGATTCTAGGGTTTGAATCTTCTGAGTATTTAGGTTTAAGTTCTAACGACATCGTAAATTGAAATTGTTACAGGTTTGATTCATTGGCGATCGGAAGCTAGGACTGTAAATCGAAAAACCCTAGGTGAGGGATTTTCAATCCCTTCAGTAATTCAAATTATTTTTGTTGAATTAAGGTAGAAATTACATCTATATATATTCTGAAATGTGTTAGACTTGAAAGAAATGTATTTCCCTAAGTGTTTGTATGAAATTATTGAGGTTAGGTCTAGAATTTGATGTAAATTGGACTGTGAAGCATGTGAGAAGGTCGTAGATAGTATTAGAGTTATATTTGATTGAATTATGTAGTTTTCCTTGGAATTTGAATGGAAATCGGCGTGAATTAAATTAATATTAAGGAATTCGGGAGAAAATGGGTAAAATTGAGGAATATTGTAAATTTAAAGTCATTGGTGATTTGAAATGATACTAGTTTGAGGAAACGAAAGTTTTGGAATGTAATTATGCAAGTTAAGGCTATTGTACATAAAAGGAGAATTTGAAAACCCTTTATTAGAGCTTTAATTGATCTTTATTCGTCTTGATTGGTCTAGGTTGACCTTTGGAGACTCGAGAAGAGTCGTTATGAGTTGATTTCGGAAATAGAGAGTGAATACCCTCTCTAGAGGTGAGTGGACGGTTCATTGTGTTCGTAAATGAGAAACCTGTTTTAAAATTGGTTTTGAAATGTTTTTACATGATTTATGTAAATTATTTTGTGACTGTGGGCTGTCTGAACTGGATTATGAAATATGAATGCATCCATTGTGTTTATAAATACTTTTGTGCCATGTGATATTTGATATTGCTCTATGAGCTGCTTTGGCATGAAATTGTGGATTATTGGTTGAAATTATGGCACATTGTTGAGAAATGGATTGAATGAGAAATGGAGGGTGGGCGAGGTGAGTATAGTCATATACCTACCACGGAGCGACCCGACGGGGTGACGTGGTTTGTGGTTTAGATGTGCGGGGGAGTAGACGTCCCTCCCCTCGCAAAAGTCGTGCTATATCCGGTGCACCCCCGGTGAGGCACGAGCCAACGCCAAGGAAGGGGGTTTGTTTTGAGATATTGGATAGCAAAACCCTTGGCGGATTTTCGTCTGGGTTTGGCCGCCCTGAGACGGAAGCATATTTCGATGGAACCCTGGGGATTTTTCGAAAAAGATGATTGATATGGATGCATATTTGTGAAATGTGATTTATTGAAATGATTTTATGGATATGAGATGATTTATGAGTTATGCTTTGACTGCCCCACATTCACACCTTATTTATTAGCACAAATGCACCATTGCACTCCACTCACTGAGTATACCCCTATACTCACCCCTCTCTCTCCCCATTTTTCAGAGGAGACTTAGTTGGGTGCCTACTCGACGGAGCTTGCGAAATATTTTTGCGGATCGGATAAGTATTGGCATGCAGGGTTACTTTTGGAGATTTATAGCTTGCAAAACATGGAAAGGGAAGTCTGTACATTCCAGCCGTGCGGATTTTATTGATACTGGCTGAGTTGTCGGCAAGTATTGATAAAATCCGATGATTTTTGATTTATTTTGATTTACTTTGATTTCTCTAGTTTTGGAAAACGGTTTATATCATCTTGGGACATTTGGACTGTAAATCTTAATTTCAATGCTTTTTCTTTGATTTTATGAAGTTTTGTACAACTCATACCGTTAGGATTTTATCGATACTGGCCTGTTTTCCTCGGGTAAGTGTTGGTAAAATCTGACGGCTATGTTTTGGGACTTCTTGTTTGTTAAATGCTTTCGGAGTGGCCAAGATGGTCACATTGCATGCGTGCATGTACAGTTCCCGCTCCCCGTTGTGTGTTGCCGTGTAATCGTGCATGTACGAGTTCCCACTCCCGATGTGTGCTAATGTATGATTGCATGTACGGGATCCCACACCCCGATGTGTGTCAATGTGTGTGTTTGTACATCCTTGATGAGCCGGATGGGCTCCTTGCATGTGTATTGATTTTTGAAATTTCTTGTTTTTGAAGAATTTTATGAGTTTGATGATTTATTGTGAATTTGATAGCCTTGCGGAGTCCCGGTAGATGGGGAGGTTTTACCCATGTACCGAGACGACGCTTGTTGTCACGTGGTCGATCCGAGGATTCGGGCGTGACAGCTTTATTGGTATCAGAGCTTAGGTTCACGATTTTAAAAGTTTGATGATTTTGGAATGATTTCAAATGTTTCCAAATGTCCCAAAAGTTTCTAAAGACCTTGAAGTATTTGGTTTTTGAAAAATGTGTTTTCGAGAATGTACAAGTCTTCCATGGATTTCTTAGGAGGATAGGAATGCTCATTTTTAGGGGGTTAAATACCCGGTTCAATTCCTATTCTATTTGCTGAGATTTGACTCTTCTTCGTAGAACTATCCCTCATAGACGAAAATTGAGGAACCGAATGAGATTCCTCCTACACACCTCTACATATTAATTATAGTCATCATATATCTTGATTTCACCTCTTTATTGAGTTGTGGTTAAGATTCTTGCTAGTAGATTGCGTACGGTACTCAGTGATACTATTATCTATAATTTAATAATTAGGGTGTTTTTATTGAAGATAGATTCAATATCTGGTTTTAGTGGCTTATTAGGTGGTTCATTTTGCTAAGAAGCATGATAAAAGAGTATATTTGAGATTTAAAAGGACTTGTCCATTAGGGTTTCATTTAGAAGGCACTTTGAGGAGTGTTCCTAGTTGTGGAGTCTTGATAGCACGGTGGTGGTGAAGGATTAGATTGAAATGATGACATGAAAAGTTACAAATGTGATGCCGTGACTTTGGTAGGGTTTCCTACAATCGGAAGAAGGAAAGGTTGTAATGAGGTAGATTGGATAGTAAAGGAAGTGTGCACATTGAAATTTATGGTTCAAAATTGGTTGAGTTTGTGAGATTCAAGAAGATTTAAATGCCGAAAAGTTTGGAGTATTTTATTTAGAAATTGTGTTCAAAGGATTCTAATATTAGGAAAACTGCAAATCTGCTTTCAAGGCGCTAATAAACAAATGGATATTTCTAAAAGGAATTTATGGATATTTCTTCTAGACAATTTAACCTTGGAAAAATGGATATTTCTTCTTAAACAAGCAATGGCCAAGTGATTCGTGGTTAGGGATTGAAATACTAGAGCTGGTATCAATTATTTCTTTTCCCTAAATAGTGGGAGTTCGAAATTGTTTTAATCATGGACATGAGAACTTTATTAGAACCATATGGATGTAGATTTAGTATATTAGATAGTATGAAGGAAAGGTTGGTAAGGATAAACTGAAATGATATTGACAGGAATTGTTAGAAAGTTTCTTCCTATTGCCTGTAACCGATATGGAAAATTTTGATGATTTGAGTGGATATTTATATTTAATTATTGGCATAAAAAGGGAATGCTTAGTTGTGTTTTGTTAGTAAGTGCAATCTGTCATAAAGTTAGATAGGGAAATGTACAATTGCATAAAAGGACTATTTGATGCTAAAGATGGTAAGTGGTTTGGATTAATGCTAAGTAGATTCTTGGAAAATTTGGAGTCTTCGGAAACTCATAGAGGTGTATAGCATGTGTTCAATGATGGTATTTACTTGAACTTTTAGTAGCTCGGCTAATAGAAAGGTAAATGAGAAATTTTAGAGAAATCAATCGTAAGATCGTCCTCACATTATCTTCGATTTGTATGAGCTAGTGAATCAATCACTAAGTGGGGACTTTGGTGTGGTAAGGCAACCCAAATGCGAGTCAGGTAAATTCCTTAGAACTTGAACTTGATGATTTAGAGATTTGGATATAAATATTAAGTGATCATGATTGCATGATAATGAATTTAAGGAGAGATGATTTTGATGTTTTGAGATATTCATGGTGTTAGTGATAATTATATACCTTGATTGAAATTGATAGAAAGTGTCATTTGATTCTTTTCCCATAAACATATAGTATTATTCATTGGTGGTCAACTCATTGAGATTTTGAGTTGAGTTGTTTCCAAATTTAGAGATATTTGGGTCAACTCGTTGATAATTTGGTTAACTCTCTTATGGAAGATGTGAATGGACGGCTTTGATGCATATGAGTGGGTTAATTGTTTTCAATTATGAATTATAAATTGAGTTTTGAAATGACTTTGCAAATGGATTCGAAATTGATTTGTGAAATAAATTTTGAAAGAGGATTAAAATATTTTGTGAGTGTGGTGTGCCTGAAATGAAATTGCAAAATATCCATGACTCATGACTTTGAATATTGAACTATTTGCACTTGTTACATTTGGATACTTATGTGAAATTTGAAGAATAGCTATATCTTATATTTGAGAGTGTGAATCGATTGATAACTTGAGCTTGGGAACATGGTGCTGGAAAACCAATAATGACTAAGTCTTGCCACGGATCGAGGCCATGGAGGCAGCGTGGCAAAGGCTGGGTAGGAGAGTGATTTTGGACAGACCCGAAAGTTATTGAAAGGAAAATATAAAATTGTTTATTGAATTGGAGAATATGAGTCATGGAAAATTTGATATAAATTTATGTTATTACAAATGATTTTGGCATTACACGGAAATGAATTTTGATATATGCGTTTGGCACAACCACTTTCACCCTTCATTCATGCTCAATATGCCATGCCGTCTATTCACTAAAAATTTCCATGCTTACCCCAGTCCTTCCTAATATTCTTTAGAAGAATCTTAGATTCGAAACATGAATTTTGATTTCTAGCAACGGCTAAAGTCAGATTCTAAAGAGCACAGATAAGCATAACTAGTGAAACAAGATGGTATTATTAAATGAGACTTACAAAGGTAGGTACCTGTGATGAAAATGATTCGCTTCAGTTGGTCTTTTATTTTGTTTGGTGAATTAATATTACTTTAAAGAGAATGATTGATAGTAGAGAGATTTTGTACGATAGTGCAATGAGAAGATCTATATGTAGCTAGGATATGTTTTGTTGATTTAATCGTTTTGGTGACGTGGCTTTGTTTAATGAAAGGTTTGTTTGTAACCCTAGGAAAGACCTATTGCTACTCATGTTGGGAGTTCCTTTCATATAATTATGAGCAGTTGGATTTTTAGAAAAAAAAAAAATTGAAAAGGGAAAATTCAGAATTTTATCACTAATTATGATTTTTTTATTTTAGAAATCGAGACCATCAAGTTGTCACGGGAGAGATCCAAGTAATTAGGATTTTATTTCTCTAATTTCTACCGGAATGGAGTCTTTGAGTCGATTAAAGTCGAGTGACAAGTGGATGCAGTTGATCGAGTGAGTAAAGTGGAAGGAATCGAATATAGGAAATTGTTACAAGATAGATCCATAAGCAAGGTGAGATTTATGGGTAATATTTAAGATAGTTTAGATCAAAAGGAATTTTGACCAAGGTAGATAAGATCAGTAGAAGATTAAATGAATGCAAAACAAATTCTGGTGATGTATCTTTTGTAATTGTATAAATCGTAGTTGTATGATGGCTTGTAGGAGGCATTGGTTCTAATAGAAAATTTTGAGTTATTATAGAATGAACAGAAATTAGCATTATAGTATTGATGCGAGAAAATTGGTATTTTTGAAAATATTTCTTTGGAAAGAAGTAATCTGGTTTCAGAAGTAGAGAAATTTGCATATTGGCCAAGCCAATCAACTCGGGGTTTTTTTTTTTAGAGAATAAGAAAGTTATATTGAAAGCATTGTATATGGATAGAAAGATTGTAATGTCTAAAGTGCAATAGTGATAAATATAAGAGACACTAGAAGTGGTTATTACTTTGATGATTTGGGGGGGTATTAATGCGCATAACGGGTGATATGCAAATATATGTACTAGATTTAATTTGGATAGAATATTGGTGATATTGCATGATACTAAAGTGATAGAGAATGATCATGCTAGAAACACCTTGACTAAAAGAGTTATCTAAATAAGGATTGGAGATTTAAAACTTGGAAGCATTCAAATATTGTCAGTGGATTAAATTTTCTCACTTAGTCTAAGCCATATTGAGGTTGATTTACATTTCGACATACACAAGTTTGAGGATATAAGGATTTTCTCTATCTTTGGATCTGCAATTGATATGGATATGACATACTAGTGGACATTTCTTATTTAAAGTCTCTTTTGAAAGATAATTTAAGGAATGTTTATAGTTTTGGAGTTTGATAGCTTAGTTGTTGATTCTGAAGTTAAAATATGTCAGTCCTAATATATCAAGAGAAATATTTGACGGAACCATCTCATGTAGTTGAAAATCCTACGATAGAATTGAACCTAGATCCAAATTTCAAAGTGTAAACCGTGTTAATACTAGATTGACTGTTCAAACAATTGAGAAATAGGTACATTCCTATGGCTTAAGTATGGCGGAGAATATTATCAAGTCGAAGAACAAACTTGAGAGATTGAAGGAACAATTTGGAAACAACACCCATCATTTTGAGGTATAAAATTGTATTTTGGAATTTCGAGGACGAAATTTGTTTTTAGGGGGTTAAGAGTTGTAATACCGGAAACTTGATGTTCAGTATTTTGGAAATATTTCTATAAGAAAGTACTTAAAACTTCCAATGAGATGAGAAAAACAAATATATATATATATATATATATATATATATTATGGTAAAAAAAAAAAAAAAAAAAAAAGAGAAGAGAGAGAGAGGAGAAGGTGCTGCGTTTCGGGAGTGAAACGCAGCATCTCCCCCAATTATGAGATTAGGGTTATCTCTCTCCATCTCTCACTTTCCCGTCTCTCTCTTCGAATCTGCGCACTCTCCCTCTCCCTTGCGATTTCGCTCGCCACCACTCTCCCTCCACCGTGACCACCGTGACCACCGCAAACCACCGCGGATCACCATCTCTCGGCCTCGAGTCACGCTGTGTCGATCTCTCCATCTCTCTCAGTCTCTCTTCGCGCTCTCTCCCTCGCGCAATCACTCCTCCATCGATTGATCTGCCACCACCTGCGACGCGAGCAACCGAACTCCAACCACCGTGAGCCACAGGCGATTGTCTCTCTCTCTTTCCGCGCGCGAACAGAGTCCTCGATCTCTCTCCCGTGCGCGCGATGGCAGAACTTCCACTGCCTTCTCTTTTTGCCCACTCGCAGTGCTCACTGTGAGCACTCCCCACGGTCGACAACCCAAACCAGCGGCCATTGCATCCTTGCAGAAAACCCTAGCCGCAGGACATCAAAAACCCTAGGTCACAGCTCTGCAGAGGTAAGCCTAGGTTGTCCAATTTTGATTCTAGGGTTTGAATCTTCTGAGTATTTAGGTTTAAGTTCTAACGATTACTGTAAATTGAAATTGTTACAGGTTTGATTCATTGGCGATCGGAAGCTAGGATCAAATCGAAAAACCCTAGGTGAGGGATTTTCAATCCCTTCAGTAATTCAAATTATTTTTGTTGAATTAAGGTAGAAATTACATCTATATATATTCTGAAATGTGTTAGACTTGAAAGAAATGTATTTCCCTAAGTGTTTGTATGAAATTATTGAGGTTAGGTCTAGAATTTGATGTAAATTGGACTGTGAAGCATGTGAGAAGGTCGTAGATAGTATTAGAGTTATATTTGATTGAATTATGTAGTTTTCCTTGGAATTTGAATGGAAATCGGCGTGAATTAAATTAATATTAAGGAATTCGGGAGAAAATGGGTAAAATTGAGGAATATTGTAAATTTAAAGTCATTGGTGATTTGAAATGATACTAGTTTGAGGAAACGAAAGTTTTGGAATGTAATTATGCAAGTTAAGGCTATTGTACATAAAAGGAGAATTTGAAAACCCTTTATTAGAGCTTTAATTGATCTTTATTCGTCTTGATTGGTCTAGGTTGACCTTTGGAGACTCGAGAAGAGTCGTTATGAGTTGATTTCGGAAATAGAGAGTGAATACCCTCTCTAGAGGTGAGTGGACGGTTCATTGTGTTCGTAAATGAGAAACCTGTTTTAAAATTGGTTTTGAAATGTTTTTACATGATTTATGTAAATTATTTTGTGACTATGGGCTGTCTGAACTGGATTATGAAATATGAATGCATCCATTGTGTTTATAAATACTTTTGTGCCATGTGATATTTGATATTGCTCTATGAGCTGCTTTGGCATGAAATTGTGGATTATTGGTTGAAATTATGGCACATTGTTGAGAAATGGATTGAATGAGAAATGGAGGGTGCCGCAGATGACTATAGTCATATACCTACCACGGAGCGACCCGACGGGGTGACGTGGTTTGAGGTTTAGATGTGCGGGGGAGTAGACGTCCCTCCCTCTGCAAAAGTCGTGCTATATCTGGTGCACCCCGGTGAGGCACGAGCCAACGCCAAGGAAGGGGGTTTGTTTTGAGATATTGGATAGCAAAACCCTTGGCGGATTTTCGTCTGGGTTTGGCCGCCCTGAGACGGAAGCATATTTCGATGGAACCCCAGGATTTTCTGAAAAAAAATGATTGATATGGATGCATATTTGTGAAATGTGATTTATTGAAATGATTTTATGGATATGAGATGATTTATGAGTTATGCTTTGACTGCCCCACATTCACACCTTATTTATTAGCACAAATGCACCATTGCACTCCACTCATCGAGTATACCCCTATACTCACCCTCTCTCTCCCCCATTTTTCGAGGAGACTTAGTTGGGTGCCTACTCGACGGCTTGCGAAATATTTTTGCGGATCGGATAAGTATTGGCATGCGGGGTTACTTTTGGAGATTTATAGCTTGCAAAACATGGAAAGGGAAGTCTGTACATTCCAGCGTGCGGATTTTATTGATCTTGGTGAGTTGTCGCCAAGTATTGATAAAATCTAATGATTTTTGATTTATTTTGATTTACTTTGATTTCTCTAGTTTTGGAAAACGGTTTATATCTCTTGGGACATTTGGATTTGTAAATCTTAATTTCAATGCTTTTTCTTTGATTTTATGAAGTTTTGTACAACTCATACCGTTAGGATTTTATCGATCTTGGGCCTGTTTTCCTCGGGTAAGTGTTGGTAAAAATCCGTCGGCTATGTTTTGGGACTTCTTGTTTGTTAAATGCTTTCAGAGTGGCCAAGATGGTCACATTGCATGCGTGCATGTACAGGTTCCCGCTCCCCGTTGTGTGTTGCCGTGTAATCGTGCATGTACAGGTTCCCACTCCCCGATGTGTGCTAATGTATGATTGCATGTACAGGATCCCACACCCCGATGTGTGTCAATGTGTGTGTTTGTACATCCTTGATGAGCCGGATGGGCTCCTTGCATGTGTATTGATTTTTGAAATCTCTTGTTTTTGAAGAATTTTATGAGTTTGATGATTTATTGTGAATTTGATAGCCTTGCGGAGTCCCGGTAGATGGGGAGGTTTTACCCATGTACCGAGACGACGCGGCGGTTGTCGCGTGGTCGATCTGAAGATCGGGGCGTGACACATTGTCCTTTTAGCTACACCAAATAAGCTTATTTCATACGCACGTACTTGAGCATGGAAGTTTGATAGTCAAATGATTAAAAGGCCGAAAGAAACCATAAGCTTGACGTATAAACAATGATTTAATTTAAAAAAAAATACACAAACTATTTGTGTGTGTATATTACTATATTACTATATTATACATTATATATATTATATATAGTTTTTCATTTTATTTTCAGGGACTTGCACTGATATGACATATAATGGCCCCCTTCATTTTGATCCTGCCAAACCTGTCTGTGTCAATTGTCGATTAAGGACAACTATATAGGCAATAGAGGGTATTGTCCAAAAATGCATTACAACCAAAAGAAAAGTCCAATTGCAACCAAACCAACATAAGATTATGATGGGACAATCGCAAGAATGAAAAAACTACACAACAAAATTAATTCGATAACTTAGTCCCATTATCAGTAACAACGATTTAACTAACAAAAACCTTTACGACAAACAATAATTTCTTTGTCCAATGTTACTCCCCCATGAAACAATTTGAGGTTCACCACTTGGGCAATTCAAGCCCTAATAATAGCACTTACTCCCACATGACAGATTCCAAGAGTAGATTGAAATTTGGAGATATCTGACCACCACCATGTGCAGTCGTGCTTCTCCCATTGAACATTAATGGCTCAAGAGAGTCCCATCTCCAAGTCCATACAGGAAGCTCACCACCATCACTGTCCCCAGTAATAGCCACTCAATTACAGGTCTGTAAGTGATGGGCTTTCATTGACCTCTCAACCCTTCTAAATGCAACATTTCTATATGGATAACTCATAACTGCAGAACATTTAGGCTGGATACGTGACCCGACATGAATAAATCAACTAGCATCTTGTGCAGAGCTGACCAATATGGTAGTTTTGCTGTAACATTCAGATTATCATCCCCAATTCACTCTGCATCTTACATCAGCAACAAGATGGCGTATATGTGGCACATACCATTTTACTCTTTGTACACGTTCCACCAAAACCTCCCAATTGTGACCTGCTACCAAACAAAATTTTAGCAGTGAGTTGGATATTTTCAATACGGATGAGAAAACAGCATATAACTTGCAGGAGCATAAAGTGATAATACCTTCAGATATGGCAATTTCACAAATTGATTTTGAAACATGTTCTGCCCACAAGCCCTCCTCTGAATCCTTGACATTGCTGCGCACATGTAAAACTCCAACACCAGATGCTACCAAAGCTTTCATGTTTTCAGAAGAATACACGTTTTCCTGATTTTTAGACCAGGTCATGCCTATAACAGGCGAGTACATGCCAACAGATTATTTGTATTATGACTAGTATCAATAGATATTTCTTCTTTTTTGGGGGTGGGGATCATGGTGAACATTGTGAGTAGGAGAACTTCACAATGGTCAGATAGAACACCTGAGCACCCTTACAGCAGTAAGCCAGCTACCTTCACTGGATAGCAGGAGACCAAGACAGACTCGATTATGGCAATGCCTTATAAGATTAATGGATAATAAAAGAGAGACAATTCTAGAAAACTGCAATATGGATCCATAAAACCAAAATTTTGAATTAAATATCAGCAATGTCATTATATTTAAAAGAAAAGTTCTATATAACTATAGTAAGACCAGTATTATTATATTACACTAAGTGTTAGGTCATTAAATTATTACAAAAGTATTAAATTATTGTATCTGAAATGAGGATATTTAAGTGGATGTGTGGTAAAATTAAAAAAGATAGCATTAAAAATAAAGAGATATATAATAAATTAGAAATTAGTTCAATTGTGGATAAAAAGCGAGAATATCGTCCGAGATGATTTAGACATTTGTAACAAAGACTCAAAAATGCACAAATTAGAAGGAGCGAAAATTTAAATATATGTGATTTAATAAAATGTAAAGATAGATCATTGAAAACTTGGATGTAAGTTATCTGTAAAGACATGATAATTAAGAGTGTAATCAAGAAGATTGTTTTTTATAAGAATAAATAACGTAAGAGAATACACACCAATTAAATCAACTCTTTTTTTTTTCACATTTCTAATATTTGTCTTTCATAGTCGATTTTAAAATTTGAGACTAAAGTTTAGATTGTTATTGTTGTTGTATTATACAGGTATGTGTACATTTTTGGAACACGAGCTTCCTTCAAATTTTTTAGTGTATGAAACAAATGCAGGGACAATGAAACAAATGCAGGGACACAACTTTGTTGAAATTTCCAATCACAACCAAGAATCCATCATGGGCATCCAATATTAAAACCAAAAGGGTTAAAATTAGCAGAACAAGCAACTCACCACCTGGTCTGAAAATCCTGGTGAAAATTTAAAACCCCAAGGCCAAAATCCGAAAAGCACAAAACCCCCACCGGTTTCTCCGACTGAGAGTAACGGGTCTGTTTTTCTCATGGGTAGGTAATGACCACCGTTTCCCCATACCCGTAGCTTAAATGGGCCTGACCTGGTTAGGTCCGGCTCTCGTACTGTCGTGCTGGTACTCGGAGAATAATGCCGGACAAAAGATAAATAAATAAATAAATCATAACTTAAATTTTATTTCAATAATTTATATAAATATATTTTAATTAATTTTTATTAAAAATATATTTATAATTTAATAAAAAATCAATCAACACAATGATACAAATTATTACGTAAAATTTAATATATTTAATTTATAAATGTACGATTCATCTAATATTATAATTAATAAATATCAACATATTCAATGCACAAGTACGATGACCAATACCTTTTTTTTTCCTTTTTACTTTGCAATAAAGGGTTCGGATTATAATAATGGTAGGAGACCTCTCCCTATTTTAAACTCGATAAAAAATTGATCCGATTTAATCGGGATATAATTTCAGATATCGGATGGTAACTAAATCAAGACCAAAAAAACAAAACAAAAAGTGAAAAAAGTGGCGAGTATAATAACTTTCTTTAAACATTGTTGTAAGAAATTTATTTATTATATATGTTTTATAATAGTTAATCAAACAGATCTTTTCATTTCTTTTATTATATTAAGGTTTGAATTTAAAATTATTAGACCGAGAGAAAACGGTTTTTTGACTTGGAAACAGACGGGGCCTAATTATAATTGCAACCTACTCGAAATGAGAGAGATGGATTGGTTTATGGCCAGGAGGCAACCTAGTCGAACTGAGAGAGATGATTCAGTCGATTAGATTTGTGGCTAGGAGGCAACCAAATCGAATTCTGATAAGCCTTACCATTTGAACTATTCGTACTTTCTAGATTACGGTGGGGTCTCAATTTGAAGTTTGATTTCTTTCAATTTAGTGGAGGGTATTAGAAGTTCTTAAATGGATATCTTAATGATAAAAAGTTTTTATTTAATTATTATTTTGAGATTAGTGTTTAAATTTTTATAAAATATGTATTTTTATAATTTTTACGATTCATATATAACTTAAAAGAAATTAAACGAGTATATAAAGAAATGTTTACAGGAACAAGCACCGAAGAAAAACTCCATTAGAATATAGAGACAAATCGGAAGTGAAGTGCTTTTGCACCATAAATCAAGATTGCATTTTATCCTATAAAAACCAATAATTTTCATCCCAATGCGATGGGATAGGTGTAAGATTTGAAGATCAAACGGCATCAAATGGCATCCCAGTGCGATAGAAATGGTTTCCTACAACCACACGCATTAAAAAAAAATAATTTCAATATATATAATTATTTTGTTAATAATTATGATGAGTAAAGGGTAATATGTAAAACTTGTCGATAAAAATATAAATTTATAAAAAGTTAGAGAGTTGACACATTTAAAAAACACATAATAAGAGATCATGCGGATAAACTATTTCAAATTAGATAAATACAAATCGTCATCGGGGAAGAATGTCATGGGTACATTTAGATATGATACCGAAATAGAAAAAATAAAATAAATAAAATGGATAGCACGTAAAGAGTTACCATTTAGTATAACAGAAAGTGAAGTATTTGAGGAATACATACAAAAATATTTATAATTAGGTTATAAAAGAAATAGTAGAAAATCGGATAGTAGGAAATCACAAAACAATTTCAAATAATAAAAGATATTTTAATTACAAATTTTATGATCACTTCTTGTAAATTTTTAATAATTTCGGATATTTAGAAAGCACGTAAAAATGAACATTATGTTATTGTAACATGTGATTGGATTCATGATTCATGGATTTTACAAAAAGAATTTTATTTTTTCGACGTTAGGAACCACCAAATTCTAGTTCTAGCATAATTAGAATAATTATAAATGTTTGTCATGAATATGATATTAGTGATAGAATTTTTTATGTATATTTCGATAATACATCCGCTAATACTAATTAATACTAATGCCCCTAATATTTTTTTAAAAAATACTTTAAAAACAGTATTATATGAAACATTTTTCATAATAAATATGCATATCATATTTTAAATTTATGTGTTAGAGATAGTTTGAAAGTCACGGAACTAATTTTATAATCTATTCGTGATTTAATTTTTCAAATTAGAAATTTTTTTGACAAAAATACAAACAATGAAACATTTATCTAATTTACATAATCTAAAATTTAAACAATTAAACAAAAATATGACATTAGGTAGAATTCAACTTATAATATGTTATAATGTATAATTTATTTTAAAAATGTTTTAATTGAATTTGTTATTTATAATTATGAATATGATTTTATTGATAATACCTCTTTTAATTTTACAAATATATTAATTCAATTATTGAAAATTTTTTTATACACGTACAAATTTATTTCTAAGGTTTACTATTCAACAACTCATTTAATATTATCTAATATTTATAAAATTTGTTTCGTATTTAATTAATTTGAAAATAAAAATAAATTTAGTGAAATTATTCAACTAATGAAAATAAAAATTTTAAAATATTATGAAAAAAATTTTATTTTGTATTTAATAGTTAATGCTGTAGATCCATCTGTAAAACTTGAAAATGTTAAAATTCTAATTGATTATTTTATTGATAATTTTTCAACAGAAATATATATATTAGTGTCTCATATGTAAAACAAAAAAACATCTATTACTTTAAAATATATGTTTGCATTATATGAAAAGGAACATAATAATATAAGTGATAGTGATGTAGACAATAATAGTAGTAGTGGTTTAATAATTTATTCATTTTTAATTTCATTTAATTTTTTACATGTGTTAGCAAAAAAATAGAAAACAAATACTTCGTTTTCGTTACTAAATGAATTGATTTTATACCAACAAATATATAGATTAGAAAATTGTAACGATAATGATCAATTTGATATTTTAATTTGATGGAAAAATTATGCAACTTACTATCCAATTTTATCCAAAATAGTTAAAGATACACTAATCCCTCTGATATCTACAGTACTATTGAAAAGTATTTTTTAGTGCAGATAGTCGAGTTTTAATGAAGAAGCGTACAAAATTGATGGACAATAGTTTGGAAGTATTTATTTGCCTAAAAGATTGGAAGGATACCGAAAAAATGAAACAAAACATGAAAAATAGTTTGGAGAGGAAGGATGAAGAAGAATAATAAATATATAGTGAATAGGAAAATTATGTGAATATGTAATCAAGAAAAAAGTATCCCTGTAAAAATCAAAAGTGTAATCATATTGAGTAAGTGAATTTGAAAATTCAAATGAATAAATTGATACTGAATGTATATTAAAGTTGGAAGAATCACTCTAAAAATTTCTTATGTCTTTTTTTTTTTCATTTATTTGTTGATTAAAAAAAAATCATAAAACTGACCTAGTATGGTCTGGCATAGCCCAACTCAACGGCCTGTTTCACCGAGTCAGACCGATTTCAAGCAAAGTAGCCCAGGCCAGTCTCGAAACTGCGGCCGTATCGGCCATGGTTCTTGGACCCATCCTTGTACCGACTGAGCACGGACCGGTCTCAACTCTAGCAAGATCCAGGCCAAGCCAATGTTCATACATGGTGTAATATTCCATTTTTTTAAGATAAAGTAAAGAGGTTAATTAAAAAAAATGTCTTATTTGAAACCCAGGGCAAAAGGAGGCAGGAGGGTAATTGCCTTCTAAAACTTAATATATATAATTTTAAAAATTATCATCCTTAACCTTCCGGTCTTTTTGTCTTTGTTGGAATTAAAGTTGCGGGACTTAAAATTTTCCACATTATAACAAATTTCCAGCATAACCTATTCGAGATTTTTTTTTTTTTAATAAATAGAAAAGTGTCGAAGTGAAAACCTCTAAAGAAAAAAGGATATTGTTAGTTGAGTTGTATTGCATTGGCATCGCCTATTTGTGGTTATCAACACCATTTGATCACATTAAGCCATGGTGTTGGAATGACTATTAACAACAGAATGGAAGTTCAAGTTATATACAAGAGTGATTTAACTTACAATTGCATATAATATGTATGTATATGTGTGCCATCATCAATCCTAAAAGCGTCACATAAATTTAGTACCCAGTCCCTTGCCGACATCTGGTTGATTTTGCTACTTCCTATATCCCAAACCCAATAGAGCTATACAGAAGTTCAGTTGTATACAAGCAAAGAGTCAGTTCAATCGTCGTTGACTTGATGTGTTTGAAGAATGCGTTGAAGTCCAATACTTCTCTATCTCTTCAGCTGTTCTTCCTGGAATTCTCCCAGCAATCAAAGACCACCTAACCAAAAGTCAGATCAAGACAACACTAATTAGAACAACATTGAACCTAAAAGGAGTCTAAAACCTCAAGCTAGACAACTAAAACAAGTACAGAAAACGTAGGAAAAAAAAGTACCTCTTTCCAACCAAACTGAACATTCTTTCTATGAGTGTAACCTCATCTTCAGAGAACTCAAGCTTATGATCATGGTTTTTTAGCCCTAAAATGGAGAAAACCCAGATCATAAATCAACAAAAAAAAGATGAATATGTGTTGAAATAAGATTAATAGCCGTTTAATTCAAAAGGGATTACCTTTGTTTTCCTCTTTATTGTCAGCAGATGTTTGATCCAAGTCTTCCATATATGTTTTTCTCACAAGCAAGCAGTACAGTAGAGTCAGGGAGGGGTCTCACTGGTTGAATTAATAGATCAAACTGTGGGAGATATGATAAAGATATGGTGAGAGAGAGAGAGAGAGAGAGAGAGAGAAGTATGACCGGTGGTTCTTAGCTTTGAAGGGTTGTTGAGGATTGTTGTTTGTTTGTTGGTTTGACAACCTTAAATGACCCAAGAAGGGTCCTACTCAGAATATCAAATATAATATATAATTAGTATTATAATTTTAAAGGAGGAATGACATTTAAAATTATAATTTCTAAAATAATATTATTATTTCTTTCAAAAAAATGTCAAGAAGGGTCCTACTCATTCCTCCCTTCGCCTGGTATTATATAAAATAAATATTTAAAAACTGATTTTAGAGGACCTCGAGACAATAAGACTATACAGAATCATTTCTAAGATTTGCCTTTTTTTTAATTATAATATTGCTCACTCTCTAAAACCATATAATAAAATAATTAAGTGATAATAATTTGAATTTATTATGGATGATATAAATTCTTCCTTATCCACAAAGCTAAAGTCCAAGACCACCTGCTGTTTTCATTAATACCTTTTTATTTTATAGGTTATCCAATACCCATACGAATCTATTTGTGATAAAGCTGGAGGATGAATGGCTATGATTAGGAATGCTTAAAAGATAGTTATAAAAATGAATAATTGATCGGCGCTGTGGGGACGATACTTCGCCCTTTAATCAGGTGTTTGGGTTCGAACTTCTTTAGAAATAGAAAAGACATCATCGAGAGATCTCATTTCAAAAATGATCCCGATAGTAAATTGATTTGAATTAATGAAGATAAAATCTTAGATATCAAGGGGTGGGTCAGCCAAGATAAAAATAAATAAATAAATAAATAATAAAAAGATAGTTATAAAAGATATCACGAGGATTAAGTGTGCAGCTTTCCGGATTTCATCTTTACTTGAATTATTATTTTGTTTGTCGCTAAAAACACACAAGGGTTTTTATGAATTTGTTTTAATGGAATAAAAGAGATTTAAATTGTTATTATATTAATATTTTTCATATCAATAAATTTAAATAACATCAACCGGTATTTGTATAAAAGAGATTCAAATTATTACTATATTAATATTTTTTATATTGATTAATCTAAATAATAATGTCAATTTTATTAAATAAGCCTTAATTTGTAAATTGGTCAGATACATGGAATTTATATGTTTAAATGAAGACATAATGTCATCTTATATATTACTAATGCGTAATTATATTTATGTGTTATCTCCTAGTTTTCATTTCCAATTTGACTCATTAAAATTATATTGTTAAATCATTATCACTATATATATATATGTATATATATATATATATATCATATACATATATATATATATACATATATATATGTATATACATATATTTATGTATATATATTGGTCTTAAGCTGATAAAGGAAAGGAAATCCGGTGATTCATTTTTCACAATTTTTTGTGAAATATTAGTAATTTTATTAGGTAATTAAATGATTAAATATATAATTTTATCGGGTATCCATCGGATCGGATCGGATATTGCCATCCCTCTGTATATGTACCTTTTTTTTTTAGTAAAAAAGAAGAGAAAAGGAAGGGCCAGGCCCAACCAAAACACAACACACACACTACACAGAAACCAGCTTATGATTGCCAACCTTGCTCTTGGACTCACGCAGGCTCCCCAAGTCCATCATGTCTTCCAACAACAGCTTACTCAGCTCCTTTGGTGGGCATTCTACTATAGTGACACCAGAGGTCATATTTCTACCCATATTAGCGAGGAAGTCAGCGCATTTCTTCATTTCCCTAAAGATATGGGTCACACCGGTCGCCCCCAACTTGGCCATCATTTCTCTGCATTCTATTGCAATGGGATGGAGGGAGTGATCATCTTCTTCATTTCGCTCTAGCAAGTGAACAAGCTCGAGGTAATCAACTTCCACTTGGAACATGTTTATGTGCAAATCTTTGGCTAGCCTTAGGCTTTCTCTTAGCCCCCATAACCCAGCCGTGAGGACATCTACATTTCTAATATTGATGATATATCCCTTTATCCAACTACCATCATCCTTCCTCAAAACCCCACCAACGCTAGCTTTCCTGGTAATCAAGTCTGCAGTGCTATCTAAATTGAGCTTCACACTCCCTTTTTTCAAAGGCTGCCACTTCACATACATATCCAAACTCCCACTTCTGCTGTCTTTTCCCTCGAAAGCTTCTTCCCAAACTTTAGACATGTTGGAAATCCTCTTAAGCAAGGCTTGATTGTCCTCCCTCTTGTTATCCATGACCATCGTACATCTCCTTTTCCACATGGCCCATATGACTGCAGCAAAGGAGAGGCTATCCTCTTACCAGATGAAAGTTTTTTTTTTTTTTTTTTTTACTTCTAACCCCCTTTTCTTAGCTAGCTCCCAATCTCTCCTTCCCTGAACACCCCTTCTCCTTCCATACTTAGCCTTCTCCAAACAGCCCTAGCCTGCAGTCTCTATGGACATAAAGCAATGTTTCCTCATTCACCGTACATTGCTAGCAAATATCATCCTCCGTTAAACCTCTTCTTTTTCTTTCCACATTAGTCAGGCACTTCTCCCATCATACTATCCACAAGAAGAATTTCACTTTCTCAGGCAAATTTGTCTTCCAAACCTAGCTCCAGTCATCTTTCCCCAGACCACCAGCAGTTTGATTCATTTGCATAAGTTCATAGGCGCTAGCTACGGAGAATTCCCCATTGTTAATTCTACTCCATATGATTTCATCTTTAACTCCCTCCCTTTTTGAGATCATCATTCCGCTTATCACTTCCACCATATCATCAATAAACCATTCTCTAAGGTCTTGGGTTTTCTACCTACCCTCTTCATCATTGAAGTCTCCCACCCTAAACTGTGGCAGCTCCCTCATTTGAGGGAGAATGGCATGAGTTGAGAGTCTCTCTTCCTCTGCCCATCTATCCCTCCAGAAGTCAATATCTCTCCCATCACCCACTCTCATTTAGCCCCTTCTAGTAGGCATTTCCTATTATTCATGATACCCGTCCAAATGCATGACCCTCTTGCCTCTTTCTTGTAACTGAAGATATTCTCTTTGTTCAGGTACTTGACTCACATAACCTGATACCAAAGAGTCTCCTTGCCTTTTGCTACCATCCAACCTAACTTAGCAAGCATCACCATATTACTCTCCCTTATTCTGCAAATCCCTAGCCCTCCCAACCTCTTTGGCTTCCACACAGTTTCCCAGTTCACTAAATGTATTTTTCTCTCACCCTCCTTATTTCCCACAAAAAACTCCTATTAATCTTATCTAATTTATTACATGTTTCCGTTAAGAGCCAAACTGTCTGCATAGTGTACATGAGTATTACAATATTCACGGTTTGAATGAGAGTTTTCTTCCCAGCTACACTCAACACTTTAGCTTTCAAACTGCCATGCTTATTTTGAACCTTTTCGACCAAAAAATTATAGAAGTCCCTTTTCACCCTCTTATGAATGATTGGAATCTCTAGATACCTCCCTAAATCATCTGAAGGGGTAAATTTACTAATTACAATCAGAGACATCTTAGTGGTCCATGGAATCCTAGGAGAAAACCAAATTTTGGATTTAGCAGGGTTCACCTTCATCCCACTCTCAATTAAGAATTCCTGAAGACATTCTAAAATAGTGCTCAAATTCAATTGTTCTGCCTCAACAAAAAGGAGCAGATCATTTGCAAAAGCATGTGCGAAATCGGCAGGCTGCTTCTTGTCACTTTGATGGACTTCCGTCTCCTTATTTAATCCTAACTTGGATCATGTATACTAACATTTCCATCACTAAAATGAAAAGGCAAGGGACAATGGGTCTCCCTGTCTTAACACCTGCCCCATCTTAATAGTAGTTATCACTTCTCCATTCCAAATGAGGAGCACGTTTTCACAGGAAACTAAATACATTATCAATCAGAGGCAAGGGAAGATTACCATCCAACAACACTCTTCCTAAATAGCTCCAAGAGACATTGTCAAAAGTTTTTCTTAAATCAATCTTTAAAATCATTACATGCTTCTTGTCTTTGGACTTACAAAAGGAGTGAATAATCTCTTGAACCACCACAATATTTACAGCCGTGCCTCTCTCCGGGAGGAAACTATTCTGGTGTTAACCGATCGGTCTCAACCTTTGGACTATGACCTTAGACAGCACCTTGTAAGTGGTGTTCAGCAAATTAATAGGCCTAAAATCATTCATTGTCCCACAGTTCTAACTTTTAGAAATCAAGATCATGTAAGCATCTACTAGCTTAAGAAAAAAGAAACCATTTTTTTATAACTTCATTAACAAATCTATAGGGGAAATCGTTGACAACCGACCATTGCTTTTGGAAAAAGATCGATTAAAGACTATCTAGCCCTGGCGCCTTTAAACCTTGCATGAAGAATGCAACCTGTTTAATTTCCTATTTATTTGCATTTTTGATTAGTTGATCGTAGTGATTTTTGTCAATTTTCTTTATGAAACTTGCATATCTATCACTAGTTTGGATCACTTCCTTGCCGTTGAAGAGCTCTAAAAAATGGTTTCTTACATGATTCTTTAGCTTATCTTGATCTATGCACCAATCTTTATCCACCTGCAGAACTACAATCCATTTTTTTGTGTCCTTATCTTCATGGTGAGATGGAAAAACTTGGTGTTTCTATTACCCTTACTCAACCAATTGATTCTGGATTTTTGAAGCCAAAACGTCTCTTCCTGGTTTAGCACTCTATTGTATTTCTTAAGAAGATCAGTCTCCAAAGCTTGTAAAGTTCCAGAGCGGTTGTAATTTCTAGCCCTTTGGATGCCTTTACTCCTGACCTCCAGCTTTATTTCAAAGATGTTCCCAAAAACCATCTTATTTCAATTCTTGAGCTCATCAACTGGGTTCCTAATTGCCTACACCAGAAATCCCTTATCTTTTACTCAAGCTTTGCAAAAATATCATCAAACTTTAGATGAGATAACCAAACTAACTTATATCTAAAAGGTTTACTCTCAGGTTTGGGAGGAGCTGAAACCTTGGTGTGTAAGATTATTGGACTATGGTCCCCATGCAAGCACGTGAGGTTAATTATTTTCAACTTAGGAAAAGTTACGTTAGCCTCCAAATTCCCAAGGATTTTATCCAATTTTTCTTATAACACAATTCTGCCTTTTTTCCTTTTGGACAATATGAATTTGTTTCCGCGGACTTTGAAATCTTGGAGATTGCATTCTTCCCATCTGTTTCTAAACTTCATGCCCCTTCTCCAAATCTTGCTATTTCTACTTATGGTTTCAATTTTGCCCACTATATCAATGAAATCACCCATCATGGACTATGGACTTGTAATTCCCGTAGCTAATTACTACATTTCCCCCTAAAAGACTATGTTATTCTGTTCGTAAGGTTGGATATAGACATATGTAAGCCACCATTCCCAATTTCCTTCCTTAACCTCTGCATGGACCCATTGATAAGCATGGTGGACCACCCAAAGCTCCACCTTGCTTTTATTTCATTTAAGCCATATACCCCAACTAAAGCTATTTGCATCCACTACAAAGTCCCCTTCCATGGCCTACCCAGACAGGAATTTAGGAAACTTACTAGAGATTACCTTTGTTCCGACGAGGCACAGGATATCCGGCACCTATCTACTCACTAATTCTTTGCATATTCTCCTAAACCTCCTATTCCCAATGCCCATACAGTCCCAAGTGATAATTCTATAACTCATTTTAAAGGTCATGGAAAATGAAGTAGCAGGATCCATCCATTAGCAGCAGTTGTAGTCCATGTCGTCAGCCTCCTCTTTTCCTCTTGCTTCCCTATCTTCCCATTCCATTCTTCCCTCCATTGGTTCGTTATGTTTTTGGAATAATGGTGATATTTCAATTATCGTTGAAATTGAAAAATTGGACTCACCACCTAGGCTTTCTTCCCCTAGATCAAAAATTTCAATGTATGTTTCCTCTCGGTTTGGCCTTTTAAGATCTTCTAGGCTCCCAATTTCCTCCTCTTCACCCCTTATGATAGTCGCCCCTGCAGGTCTTCTTGCTAAGCCTACCAGGCCCATAAGCCCCTCACTCTTTTCTTTTAACAGCTCATTTCTCCTCAGTCCCTTAACTCCCACGGCCCATTCAGCCAGATCCAATTCAATTGGCCCACTACCCTCCTCTTTCTTCTTATTGTTTTCCATTCATCCCATTCGTTTCTCTCTTCTGATCTCTGTCCCCATAATCTGACTCACTTTCTTCTCTCTTTGTAGATTTCCAATTGTTTGTTCTACTTTTTTACCTCAAATGTTGTCTCCTTCATCCCTTTTTCCTTCCTTATGCCTGATCTCTGCCTATTGTCCCATACTTGCTCCCTCCATTGGCCCCTCGATTAGTTCCCTCTTATGTTGTTTCGCAATCTTCGAGGTGTCATTGACTTTTCAAAGAATCAATTATATGTGTTTTTGCTGATCATGTATATGTGTTTTTAGGTATACAATTGCAACTTTTTCCAAACTTATACGTGGTTTAAATTTTATTTTTTATTATTTTTTTGATACTTAACTATAAGTATATGAAAATCAGACTAATTCGATTCGAGTAGTTGTAAACCCAATTAAGAAATTGGTTCTCTCAAAATTTTCATAAAATCTCACTCTCTTTCTCCCTCCCCTCGTTAGAGAAATTTCAAATGATCAAACCTTCCATCATTGGAAAAATCTTACACTAAACATTGCCAAAGAATCAAGAGAAAATTCTACTTATTTTCATGAATTAAGGCAAATTTATCTTATGAAATTTACACCATTATTATATTTGAGATGATGAAAATGTCCTTCTTTGAATGTGCCTTTCTTTCTCCTTTTTATATTATTATCTATTATTGGTATTCTTCGGCTCCAGAGGTGACAATGGACAAACAACATTCCCTATGAAGCTAAGAACATAGACAAGTATCCGATCGATTACTATGGAAACCCAGAGAAAATGAAAACAAAAACCATAAATGGTATGCAAATTCATAATTGATGAACCCCCTAGCCAACAAAATCCAATGTCTAAATATTGAGATTTTTTTTTTCTGAAAAATTTTGCTTATTTATTGGACAAGTTCGAAATTATTTATTAAAGGTTCTTATTTGGTGTATTAATTTTTTTCATTACTTTGTATTTTTAACAAATATTTATAGTAGTTTAATACACGAACCAAAATAGGGATTTAGACTATTATAAATAAAAAGGAAAAAGACAAAAAGAGAAAACAATTTTGCAAAATTTCATGTTACCACAAATTTATTTATTTCTTAATTGAAATTAATTTTACATCAAATATGTTAATAGTTTCTTAGTTATATCCTACAAAAACACTTTCAATTTATTTTTATGATGTAAAATTTTAATTTTAAATATTAATTCAAATATAATAAGTGCTGATTAAGGATATTACCATTGTTTATTATTATTATTATTATTATTATTATTAATAAATATAACGGATAGAAGAGGGACTTCACTTGTGGCGACATGATTTGGTGAGATAGTTCACAATCCAAAGATAAAGTGGCATTTTATTAAATGGAAGCAATATTGGGCATTTGTAGCTATTCTACGAAGAAAAGGCCCTAATTCGCAAATTCCAAAAACAATATCCGAGGAAGAAACGCAGCGTTGCCCACTACGACGCAACATTCATGGCTAAACCAGTACCAACACGACGTCGTTTAATTTCAAAAAGTAAAAACCCTTCAGAAAAACCTCCGTTTTCTGCAAACTTCCTTCTTCTTCTTTCTCTCTCCCCTTCAGATTAACGTATCCGAACAGTGTTAGGGTTTCTATTTCGAGGTGTTGACGATTCATTTTTAGGGTTTTTGTTAAAATTATTTTTAATTCTTCAAATCAGATCACGAACATGGTGGAGAGCGGTGAGAGTTCGTCGGAGGAAGACGTCGACTTCAATCCATTCCGCAAAGAAACGCTTTCAGTCGAAGCATCTTCAAGTCTGAGCTCAGAAACCGAAGGTATTGATTCTGGCGTTGTTGAAAGTGTACAAAACCCTAATTTGTATAACGAGTCGAATAATGTTGAACACAATCGTGAAATTGATGAGATTGTGACTGTAAATAGTGAGAAGGAGAAAGAATTGAATACAAATGACAACGTTGTTCTTGAGGTTGTGAGTAACCCTAATACTAATTTAAATTCTAGTAATGCGATTGAGGTTGTTAATGATAATAATAATGTACATGGGGAATTGAACAATGTGACGAGAATTTGGAATAATCTGGTAGATTGGGTCGTTGATGATGATGATGCAATATGTAGGAGAACTAGGGCACGGTATTCGCTTGCCAGTTTTACGCTAGATGAGCTCGAGACGTTTCTCCAAGAGACGGATGATGAGGATGATTTTCAAAATGCGGATGATGAGGAGGAGTATAGGAAGTTTTTGGCAGCTGTCTTGTTGGATCCTGATGGAGAGGGAAAAGATGCAGAGGGTGAAGGAAATTGTGATGATGATGATGATGATAATGATGCTGATTTTGAGATGGAAATTGAGGAGGCACTTGAGAGTGATCCGGAGGACAATATTAGAATTGAGAGTCAAGAAGAGAGGCGGCCAGAAACTAGGCAGAATAGACGGGAAAAGGCATTGGATAGTGGTGGCAAGAAGAAGGTTTTGGGTCATGTAGATAGGCCGTTGCGTCCATTGGTGCCGATAGTGCCTAATTTTCCCGCTGGACCTTTAACTTGTCCAGGTGGTGTTATTCCCCATTTTCAAGTTTCACCACCGCAGGATGGTTTTATTCATGGGTTTAGTCAGCATCAGAAAGCCAAGTTGCGTGGTTTAATTCATGAGCATGTTCAACTTCTTATTCAGGTGTTTACTCTTTCGGTTGTTGACTCTTCTAAGAGATACATTGCGAACCAAGTCCGGGAGTTGATTTGTGAGATGCTTTGTCAACGTGACCGACCTGGTCCAAGTCCTTCCATTTGGGATGTGGCTTCTCTTCATTTAGTTCAGGGTTATATGGATGATGTTTCGGCTGGTATGTCGCAATTTGATGTTTTTCTTTTTCTCCAGCCTTCTTGGGTTTTCATCTTATATTTGTTATACTGATGTGCTTGTATTTACTTATTTCCAGCTATGCAGGAGCTTTATAGACGCCAAGTGGGATCAGCTTGTGGTTTTCAGATTGATAGGCAGCCACTTTTCCCTCTTCCTCGTGTCCCCTCATGCAGTGGAGCTGACGAAGTAGTTTTTCCAGAAACTGCTGCCTGGTCTTACCCCATTCCAAAATCTCCACAAAGCCAACAATTACCCAAGAAGTCATTGGCTGCTGCAATTGTAGAGAGTGCTAAGAAGCAACCAGTTGCTCCTGTTCCAAAAGAAATTGCCAAGCTTGCTGAGAGATTTCTTTCGCTCTTCAATCCGGCACTATATCCTCATAAGCATCCCCCAATGCCTGTTGCGAACAGGGTGCTTTTCACAGATTCAGAGGATGAGTGAGTAAAAAACATATAAATTTTTTCCCTTTTAGTGCGTTCGCCTTCGAGCACTTCAATACCTAAATTTATGGGCTACTTGCTACTCATTTGTGGTATTTTTTTATATATTCTTGATGCTCAGAATAATTCCCCTAAGAATCTATGATATCTCTGAAATATCATTTGCATATTATATAATCAATATGCTTCATCTGACACCTTTAGATGGTGTTTGGATGCAACCTCTTATGCAGTAGTGATTGCATTAAATGGAAAAATCTATGCTTCAACACCTGTATTGGCCACCACCATGATCGAATCCTCTTGTTTCAAGAGGCATAATGGCTGTTACAGCCGATATGCATCCGACAACAGGCTGTAAGACATTATGGTGATGGTGATATTGGAACACCTCCATTAAGTGCAAAGCCTGTCAATCTTCCAGGGCAAATTTTTACTATGTTATGCTGATATGGTCATGGCCATGACCCTGATTCAGATTTATGATTTCTACTTTGTCCGAACTTATTTGCTTGCAATATCTTGGAAACATTGTGTTTTTTTTTTTTTTTTTTTGGCTGATAAAAAGGGTAAAACCTGCTTCCCATTCGGTTTTACAGTGATGCAGAGTAAATAGAGATAGTCTGCATTAAAGTGTTGCAGATTAACAGATTTCTTTCATGTTTCTTTTATTTTTATTGCTACGGACACTGATAAGAGTGTCATTTGTCAACATACACAAGGTGTCGCACATGGCATCCCCTTTCACTATGCTGACAAAGGCAGGGTTATACATGTGAATTTTCTGTAGCTTATCCCTTTGGACAAATTTTTCCTCATGCTGAATGATATTGGCTTATAGGAATCTATTTATGCCAAATGACTTAAAGTAGCTCATATCATCCATAATTTCATAATAGTACGAAGTGGCACTTCTTTATAATTAACCAGGTATCAAACACAGGTGGATTGCTTAGCAATGCTTAACTGAGCAACTCTTGAATAGATTAAATGTCTGAAGAAAATAGTTTCCATAGAATTTGTGCTTATTTTTTCACATCTATACTTTCCATAAAAAGGAGAGTATCAATCTATGACAATATTGGTGCCCAAAGTAATACATGCGAAATTCATGTGGAATTAATATTCTTGAATTTAGAAGCCGTCACATTCAATCTGAGTCAAATGCTTTCTAGGAAATCACAACATCAAAACAATCTCCAACAGTGGCCTTCCAAACATATCTATTCACTTATTCCCTTGTGTGTATGATGTCACTAGAAATTTCCTTATGGAATGGGCTTTTTATACCTTCAGGGAGTTCTTGCCTTTCTAGAAGGTGGGAAGATTTTTCACTTTTATTTTTCAATGAAACTTAAGCGTTTGGGTAGGCAAAAGGGTATGGGGGACAATTTGGCAATGGGCTAGAATGGCAGTCTTATGGTGCATTAGGTTAGAGAAGGATACCCTGATCTTCAAGGAGCAAAATCCTCCTATAAGATAGTTTTTTTTTAGCTTCTTTCTGGTCTTTCATAGCTGAGGGATATAGGGGAACCTTTTCAAGTGGTTGTACTGAGTACAACTTAAAACATACTGATCTGATATGACTAGTTGCTGCTGTTAGTCATTTGCCATTTTGCATCAGTTAGTTTCCCTTACTGCCCTTTCACACTAATTTACCTTTTGAACTCCCAGTTGTCTTATCTTTGTCCAAGTATGGCCCACTTTCATTTGTATTACTGCTTTTCTAATTATAAGGTCTCCTGTCAAAGCAGATTACTAGCACTGGGCATGATGGAGTTTAATACAGATTGGAAGTTGATTCAGCAGCGCTTCCTACCTTGCAAATCAAAGCATCAGGTAATTGCTACCGGAGATTGCATATTGAAATCAAACTGTCATCTTTTCCTTTGATCAATTATATTCCTAAAATAGTTAATATGTCAAAAACCCATGTGTTGTGCTGCTCTCTCTTTCTTTCAAAAAAGAAATAATTTTATTCACAATAAAAGAAACACAGAAATCAAGGAAGCACCAAAGAAGTGCTCTCCGAAAGGGACTAGAATGGAAAAGAGTCGATCAAACCAACTATATCCACAAAGGATTTCAAAAACCTTGTCTCCAACCAAAAACATAAACATTTCATTCTCCACTCCCTCAAAAATTCTCCTATTTCTTTCTGTTCAAACCAGCCAAACGATGGCCAAAGGAAGCATCTGGATGACTTTCTTCCTCGCTATAGAAACCATCACATTACTCCAAGCCCACAGCTCGCTTATTATAGAGCTTGAAGATGCCCAACATATTGCAAAAGAGAGACCGAGCCCATGTGCAATGCAAAAGCAAGTAATCCACAGCTGAAGCTCTCTTTCGTATGACAAATTCCTACATACCAAAACAATGGCTCTCTTTTCGGAGAGTATCCTAAATGAGAATTCTCCCCAAGTCGACTCCCATCCCTTGGATGGCAAAGCAATTTTCAAATAATCTTCAAAGGAAAAGAAACCCTCCCCTCATCTTTATAGTTCGATGCAAGCAATTGTAGTATCTCTTCACCTCAAAAGTTCCTCTGGGCTGTCCCCTTAAAACCACTGTCTTTCCTATCTAAATCCACCTTGACACCCTGCAGGAATTCAAAGAAGTTGAAGAACTCTTCCAATTCCTGGTCATTTTCTTGTCTGCTAAAATTTACATTTTAAAAGATGCAATCTCCTTGAAAGGAGACTAAAGAACACACTAATGCCTCTTTGTATTCGGCTTCTTAATTGAAACTTGCATTCAATATTAGCTGTCAAACCATATCTTTTGGATAAAGGTTGTGCCTTATGGCCATTTCCTTCTATGCCATTTAATTACTCATGGATAATAGACGGTCATATACTGGTTTCCTTTTTTTGCCTCAAAAGCCGAATTCCCATAGTCCAAGCTCTGAAAAATAGGGTCCCATTCTGGCATTCTCGTGTCCCTACACGTTGCTGTGATCATTGGTGAAGCTTAATCTGAGCATGTAATTTGCAGGTTATAGTTAGTCCAGTTTTTTTTTTTCTCCTGTAACGAGGAAATTGATTCGTTTATCATAGGATTTACATGAGTAATGCATGTGCTATTGCATGATCAGGCCATGCATGTGGTGCACTTCAGCCTTTGCACAAGAAGCCCACTGCACATGCAGTGATCACATGGCTGTTTGTTGAAGTCATAAGACTTGCCACTGCACTTGGTGTTCCTTCAATGTAAAAATGGTGGTGCTCTTCTCATTGTGGCCTAAATCAAGATTTCTTTTGTCTCTCACTCACGAACTCACAGGTCAAAGCAACAAACATATGTGAGAAGCAAAATAATATTTAGGCAAGGCTTCTCAGATATTTCATAACATTGAATACTTTCATGGTTAAATTGACACCTTCAAAGACTGCAATGCAAATGATGACATAGATGATAGTATTTTGAGTTGGGTCAACCTCTTCCATGAGGGAAAACCCTGGGGCCAAAAGAAACTTACTTTAGTTTATCCACATTACTGTGCTGCTTGGGCAGTTTCTGCATATGACATTTGGTGCTTGTATTGCAGATTTTTGTGAGGCAGAAAAATCGTTGCTCCTCTAAAGCCCCTGAAAATCCAATTAAGGTATGTGAACCTTTTTTTTTCTCTTTTACATTTGAGCAGTGGGGATGTCTTGAACCCCGGACCTGGGCCAAGGGGAGGGGTATGGGTAACATCTGGCCAACAGTCCATTGGTTATGCGTGCGATTTATTGTAAATGACTATTTAGCATGTTCTAAGCTTCTTCTCGGGCATTATCTAATGGGATTGTTTGGTGCTTATTTGTGCTTATCTCAATCCTCTACCTTTGGTGCCGCATTTCTTTGTAGGTACACACATTGTGTTTACCCCCTTGTCACACGTCCATTTAACCTATGTTTTGGTTCTTTTTGTTGCCCTAATACTCCCCGCCTTTGCACTTCCTTGTCCTTGTTGCATATGACCAAACCATCTTGTCCTTAGTCCTCTCCCTTGTTCTTCTCCTGCCCTTGCTTTTTGACATCTGGACACCTGTACCTTTGTTATCACGGGCACTTTGTTCTTAGATGGTTAGCATTTTATCAGCAGCATGGCTATTCTCATGGCTAATTATGAGACCTTGTCTCTTGCTTGGTATTTGTATGCGATCACTACCTAACTGCTGTTTTGGGTCCATCTTGATTTGGAATCTATGTTCATTTCTCTGTTTGGATGAGTAATGCCTAGTTGACAAATATTGCACTCTTTAATGAACTCATGTTTCAAACAATTTTTGTTTAGGATATGTTGATCAGCATTCTATATGTTAATTTTGAGCCTAATTGACTCTAAAAAGTCTCTTTGCTTTTGCCTTGTGATGTACTGCCAAGATCGTTTGATGCCTTCAATTTCTGCTCTTACTAATTTCTTAAAACATGTGTTTCTTGATGTTTTTTCCAAATTTTCTTGTCAATATCCACTTGTCAGTTCTTGAAATCATATCATGTTGCTTTAACAAAGTTGAATCTGTAATTTCTTGTTCTCTTCTTAGGAAAGATGGCATTTATTTTCTCCGTAATGGACTTTCTTTCTTTTTACATGGGAAAGGCAGCATTCTTTTTCTTTTTGAGTTTTCATGCATGAGCAAACTATCCTTTGCGCTAATCTTATAACTGAGAGAGAGAGAGAGGAATCAAATTGTTTCTCTTCTTGCTAGTTGGTTGCATGAGGGATTTTAAATGATTGGCTTGCACGGACTCCCAACCGCAACAGTAACAAATCACACAATTAGACTCTATGACATGAAAACGATCACCCAAAGTCTCTTTAGATTAAAAAAAATGCAGACATAAGAAAACACAAAAACGATGTGCCTAGGGGCTCACTTAACCAGATGACAGCACTTTCTAACTCTATAAATGGCAACTCTTGTTGACTCTTTTCCTTTTCCAACTCTGAATCTGTGAACACTTTGTTCTTCCTTACGCTGCTGAAAATATCTCCATCTTTATATGCCTTACAGTCCTTCCCCCTTAGACTGTCCTTGTCCTCAAGGACAGAAATTTGGGAACCTGGGCTGCAAATTCCGGAGAAATTCCCAAGTAGCTTCATCCTTTCGCCCACTTGCTCATTTTACTAAAACTTAGTTTCAGCTGTGTTCCCTCTCTTCACCATGTGTCTATCTAAGAGGGCTACCAGCTCATATTGCAACTCATCAGTTGTATCCATTGTTGGAAGGATCAGGAGGTATAGTGGTTTGGTTGGACCATAGTATTTCTTCAACTGTGATACGTGAAATGTGAGGTGTAGATAAGAACTGGATGGTGGCTGTAGTGTATAGGCTACTGGACCTACCTTGGTGGGGATTGAGTAAGGCCAAACAGCTTGAGAGAGAGCTTGTGAAAGTGGGAATGAGAGAGGGATGGCTGCTGATATAGTCATAGTTTTAACCAGACCCACTCAGCAACTTCAAAGTCCTATCACTCCTCTTGTTGTCTGCCCACTCCTTCATTACTTGTTGAGTCTTTTTCAGATGGGAGTCTAGGAGCTTGATTGCATTCTACCTTGCCACCAGGGTCCTGTCCACCAACTCCTCAAAACTGTCCCCAGAAAAATAGGGTAAATGCAGTGTTGGTTTGTAACCATACAAAGCTCTGGATAGGGTACACTGGATGGCTGTGTAGAAACTGGAGTAATATCAGTGTTCAGCCAACCCTAACTTTCTAGACCACTATTTTGGCACATCTTTGCAATAACATCTGAGGTATGCTTCTAGGCTTCTATTCACCTCCTGTGTTTGGCAATCTAATTGGGGGTGGTAATTAGTGGAAGTGTGAAGCTTGACTTTCAATGACTCGAACAACTCCTGCCATACCGTACTAACAAATACTGGATGACTATCACTTACTATGGAAGATGGTAGCCCATGAAGTTTATACGGAGTGTCCGTGAACAATTGCGTGAAGGTTGTTGTAGTGTATTGGGGTGGGGGGAAGAGACTGAAAGTGGGCATACTTGGTTCTCCTAACTACAATAACCCAAATACCTGAAGATTTGGTAGACCGACAATAAAGTCCACTGAAATTGAATTCCATGGAATGGGTTTGTATACATAGAGGTTGCAACAACATGGTGAATCAGCCTTGGACCTTTGACAAATATAACAATTTCAAACATGTTCTCTGATTTCTCATAGCATGACCTTCCAATAAAACAACCCTTCAATTCTTTTGGTAGTAGCTCTAACTCCAGAATGCCCTCCAATTGGACTCTTATGATAAGCTTGCAGGATGAATTTTCTAAGTTCGGAATCAGGCCCTGCCACCACCTTGCCTTTTCTGATCAATAGGTGCTTGGAAAGGTCTGCAATCAGCTCCTTGATCAGCTGCTGTAGTGTTGGTGAAGCTTCATAACTAGCCTTGATATGTGATAATGGCTCTGGTTGAAAAATATAGGCATACAGAGCCATAAGCTCTGAATGGGGTGCTCTTGACAGTGCATCTGCACCTGCATTCTCCCTTCCCTCTTTCTATGCCACCTCATAGTCATAGGGGAGTATTTTCATCAACCTAAGTTGTTGAAATCTTGTATTTATTCTTTGTCTCATGAGGTATCTGAGAGGCTGGTAATCATTGAGGATAATGAAATGATCTCCCAGCAAGTAATGATGCCACTTTGTGACAGCCACTAGTATAGCCAGCATGTCTTTCTCGTAGATAGATAGAGACTGGAGTGCAGGAGATAAGGCCTTGCTTATGAAGGCATGGGGCTGCCTTTCTTGGGTCAATACTGCTCTGATCCGAATGCCAGAGGCAGCAGTCTCAATGACAAAAGTCTTAGCGAAATTAGGTAATGCCAGCACTGGAGTTGAGCTTAATGAATGCTTCAGCATTTCAAAAGCCAATGTAGCCTCTTCAGTCCATCTGAATCCATCCTTCTTGAGTAGTGGTGTCAATGGCCTGCTTATCAGCCCCAATCCTTGGATGTTCCTCATATAATGCCCTGCGAGACCAAGGAAACTCCTGAGTTGTTTCACCGGGTTGAGGCCATTGCTGAACTGCTTCTATTTTCCTAGTGTCAGTGGCCACACCCTCTGTGGTAATGTAGTGGCCTAAATACTCCACCTTGGCTTCCCGAAAGATGCACTTAGAGAGGTTGGCAAAAGGTTGCTGACCAATCCCTTAGTACAGCCAAAACCTTCTTCAAATGCCTCAGATGCTCCTCCCATGTTTGACTATACACTAGTGTATCATCAAAGAATGCTAATACAAACCTCCTCAAAAAAGGTTTAAAAATATTATTCATCAAAGCCTGGAATGTCAATGGAGCATTTGTGAGCCCAAAGGGCAACACAAGGAACTCATAATGCCCATGGTGAGTCCTAAATGCAGTTTTTTGGCATGTCCAGAGTGCTGACTCTGATCTGATGATAGCTGCCCTGAGGTCCAATTTGGAATCCAATCTTGAAGCCAGCTTGGCTATGAGGTCCTCTATAAGTGGAATTGGAAACCTGTCCTTCACAGCCTGGTTATTTAACTTGCGGTAGTCAACACGGAGCCTCCAAGACCCATCTTTTTTTTTTTCCCTAACTAGTACCACCAGGGATGCATAAGGACTATGGCTTGGTCAGATGATACTTCTTGCTACATCTGATCAATCAACCCTTCTATAATAGTTTTCTGGTAACTGGGGCACTGGCAAGGCCTCAACTTGATGGGATTGGCCTCTTCTTTCAATGGATATAATAGTCATCTCATGGGTGGGAGGCAACTTCTTAGGGGCACTGAACACATCTGTAAAGCAAGTCAAAAGGTCGCTATGGAGGAGTGGACTTTGCTCAACATCAGTTCATTTTCCTGTTCCTGCTCCACGTTAGATTGTGCAAATTTGTATAGCTGCTGCAACAGAAGAATTGTCGAGAAGCCTAACCAATTGCTTGCCAGAGGTAACCTTGCTCTTGACTTCCCCTGTTCCCTCAATCACTACAGTCCTACCTTGGTGCAAAATCTGCATGGTCAGCTTGCTGAAATCCCTCACAATGTTCTTCATAGTCTTCAACCAATGTACCTCCAAAACCAACTTCATAATTGCCCAGTGGAACCACAAAGAAATCTGTTGTGAAAGTAAGATCTGAATAGTCCATTTCAGCCTTCTGCATATTGCTTTTATCTCCAATCTTGTTCCATTAGATACTTCAGCCATAAGTGGCTCAACCCTTTCTATCTTGCACCCCAACCATTTTGCTGTGGATGCATCTAAGGAGTTGAACTTCCCAAGTCTAGAAGCATATAAACAGGCCTCTTCTTAAACATTTTCCCCACTTTCATTGTTGGGCAGCTGCTGTCCCCATGGACAGAATTGAGTGATATCAATGGTGGCAACTCACTGTCAACCTCCATTTCATAGAGAGTGTCATCCCCTTGTCCTTCATCCCCACCAACATACTCCAAATTTATGGAGTGCAATTATCTCCTTTGGCGCTTATGACCAGGCACAACCTTCTCATCACAATAAAAACATAACCCTTTTGCCCTTCTCTCATCCACATCAACTGCCCTCTTTGTGCTTCTAAAGGTATCCCCTGTGGCGGTCCTAGGGAAATTGGTTCCGAGTGATGGCCTGAATGGGGTCATGTGGGGTCTAGATGGGGGTGCAGGTAACAGCGGAGGGTTGTTTCTATATGAAGGCCTTGAATTAGACTTGAATTTCACTGACCAGTACTTGTATATTCAGTATTGCATGAGGTTTATTGGGTTTTGGGAAAGCAACAGGGTAAGTAGGAGGCTGTGGCTATATACCTTTGCAAGTGCGTATGCTTCATGTAAGTATTTGGGCCTGGCTCCTTCATGGCAATCGTAATATGCTCCTGCAACCCTCCTAAGAACAAGCCTGTGCATTGCGAATCATCTACCTTTGCTTTGTTTGCAAAGCATCAAAGCTGTCTGCATACTCGACTACTGTTCCATTGTGTTGCAGTTTTTTAAACTCTTCTGTCAGGTTGTTGTGAGGATTAGTTTCAAACCTTTCCCTCATTGCAACCACATATTCATTCCACAGAAGAGGTAAGGGACTGCATCTAGAGTTGATGAAGTTTCAATGCCACGATACCGCTCGACTACTGTTCCATTGTGTTGCAGTTTTTTGAACTCTTCTGTCAGGTCGTTGTGAGGATTAGTTTCAAACCTTTCCCTCATTGCAACCACATATTCATCCCACAGAAGAGATAAGGGACTGCATCTGGAGTTGATGAAGTTTCAATGCCACGATAGCGCTCGATCCTCAATGATGGAAGCCAATTGAACCGTTATCTCCGGAGCAGTACCATCAGCAAGGAAGAGCTGCTCACACCTGAACAACCATGACTGAAGGTCACTCCTGTCAAATCTAGGGAAGTCAATGCGGGTGTTTCAAGTTGTTAGCTGATTGTGAGTTTGAATTGAAATGAAAGGATTAAGGTTGGGTTAAGAATTTGGGTTTGATTATGAGGACGTGAAGTTCTGTGATGAATCAGGTGAGCTCAAAGTCTGATTAACCCTAGCCCCCATATGAGACCCTTGAGGCGGTTCTTTAGTTTCCCCCATTGACTGCTCAAAATTTACCTTATGGTCTCCAAACATGGCTACATGTCTGCTGAGAGCTTCTTTCATGAACCTCATACCTTCTTCCAACCTTTTCAGATTTTGAGAGCACTTTCCTTCTGCAATAGATGGTCATCAACTCTCCAGAATCAATGGCTCTGATACCAATTGATGACCTCAATCTGAAACTGAGCTCAAATTTCACCTAAATGGAGTGGGTTGGGAGTGAAATTAGGGACTTGGGTTTAAATTGATGAAGATTGCAGGGCAAAGACGCGAACGAGTGAGAGAGGGAGGAATCAAATTCATTCTACCCTTTCTAGTTGGATACATGAGGGATTTTAATCAATTAGCTTGCACAGATTCCCAAGTGCAACGTGAACAAAACACACAATTAGATTATGACACGAAGATGACACGCCAAAAGGCTCTTTAGACCCAAACAATACAGACATAAGAAAACACAAAAACGATGCGCCTAGCAGCTCACTTAACCAGGTGACAGCACTTTCCTACTTTATAAAATGACAACTCTGCAAACACCAATTTCCTTCTTCCTTATGCTGAAGCTATCTCCATCCTTTTTATCCCTAACATCGGTAAATATAACATTTCCTGGGTTTTATTTTCCAAGAAGCAAGAACTGAGAATGTTCTATAATATAGGATCCAAAGTAGGCAATAAGGAAAAATCCAGTGGAAAATGACCTTCCAAAAAATGAAAAAGAAAATATTTTTCAGTAAAATTTCAGTTAGTTCCAAACAAGTGGAAAATCTTGGAAAATATGTTTCAGGAAAATTTTTTCCTCTGGAGATTATTTTCCACCAAATAAACACAACCTCAGATGAAAAGCTTCCTAATTTGGCCCTTGTAATTTTTCAGATATTTCTTGTTTGCGCCTTGTACTTCTTGCAATGTAAGCTCAACTCAATTAGGTCTTAAGTCACAAATTGTTTCCAATGTTAACTAGAACTTTATAAATTGCTTAATATTCTCTAATCACAAACTCCTAACTATTTAGATCGGTCATGATAGGGTCTCGACTCCATCATAGCCTCCTCAGGAAAAGGTTTGACCTACTTTTCCTAAACATGATTATATTTTCCAATATCTGGAGGTTGAATATATATGCTAGAAATCAGGGGCATATGTTTGTGTGGCATGGATCTGTAACCAAAAATTGACTCATGTGATACCCCCTTTTTTTGGCTAATGTTGGATGCGAGCCCAACTTCCAATAGGTTTAATTGATGCTCATGTGGTTGTTAAGCAAATGGATTTGTGAAAGAGGTAGTTATATGATGACCATGAAAACAATTTAAAAAGGTCATGTCATGCTGTATGAAATACAGTATAAGATGCAAATTAGAGATTCTCATGAATAATGTGTTTGGCCGTTTTATGATTATGGTGTCAAGAAAAGATTGCTACACATGGACCATGATGAACCCAAGTTTGTACATGTTGTGGACACTTGAACTTCAATATTATTATTAGTGAACAACATTGCTCAATGATTTTATCTTCTCGATGGCCTCCATTTTTGTTTTTCTTATTCTCCTTTCTTGCAGGCAGTTCGGAGGATGAAAACCTCTCCCTTAACTGCTGAGGAGAAAGCACGAATTCTTGAGGTAAGATTTTATTTTATTAACCTTTGGATGCACTCAATGGCAATATGTCTTGTGATTCATGGCATGGCATTGTCAGTCTCTTACCTCACCTGGATCTTTTAGGGACTCAAAGTTTATAAACTTGACTGGATGTCAATATGGAAACATGTTGTTCCTCATAGAGATCCATCCTTGCTACCTCGACAATGGCGCATTGCCCTTGGAACTCAAAAGTCATATAAATCAGATGGAAGTAGAAAGGAGAAGCGGCGATTATACGAACTTCACAGGAGAAAAAGGAAAGCTGTGGCTATGTCGAGCCATCATAACCTCTCTGAGAAAGAGGTAATTCTGCAATGGGTTGTAAACAACCAGTGGTTCTATCTATTTTGTTGCATTGTAGTTTTATCTATTTTGTTTCATTCTTGAAGATCAATGACTTCACTGTTGCAGAATGTTTAACTAGATTGATCTAAACAAAGAAGAAACCTTCTTATTTTACTTGTGTGAAACAGCATAGAGGCCATTCAAAAATGGAGTAATAGTCCAATTTACCAAAAAACTTGGAAAAAGGAATATGGAAAAGGGAATATTGTGTTCAAATGTAATCACTTTCCAAAAATAGAAAGAGGAAAATTTTCTTTTCTAAAAATAATAACTAGACTTGGAAAATTTTCTTCCAATTGTTCATCATTTGAAGAACACAGTTCTCCACAAGTCTCCAAATTTATGATTCGTTTGGAGAAAAATGCCCTCAGCACTACCATTATACCTAATTTATATAGAAAATGCCCTTTCCACATTTATTCAATTACAATTATATCCGGCTGGAAAAAATGCAATGGAACTTTGAGAAATTAATGTGTTTTCTAACTTTCTATTGGAAAAGGAAAACTGGAAAAAGAGTAGAAAATTGGAGTTGGAGAATGAAAACTATTTTATGTTTCTGAATGGCACCATACATTGCATGCAAACAAGCAGATTAAGTGCAATTAATTCCCCACATTGGTGGGCCCCTGGTTTGGATATATTAGTTTTAGTAGCTAAATATCATTACCTTCTTAGTAAAACTGAAATTTCAAATGTACAGGACTCATGAGAATGATGAAATATAACACCATTCTCAATGACGTGCTCAATTTTTCTTAGGACCTAGTTGAATTAGTGCTGCAATGCAAACTTTGAGAAAAAGGGCATCTGGATACAAGAATTGGGCACAAGGGATTCCTCACTACACTTAGTTTAATGTTTTATGAGATTGTTCGTTGCAGTGGTTCCTCTTGCTGGGTAATTGGTTGACCTCGTAATTGTTGGTTGCAGGATTGTCTGACTGAAAATGCTCGTGCAGAGAACAA
Source organism: Dillenia turbinata (assembly GCA_037126225.1). Classification (NCBI taxonomy): domain Eukaryota; kingdom Viridiplantae; phylum Streptophyta; class Magnoliopsida; order Dilleniales; family Dilleniaceae; genus Dillenia; species Dillenia turbinata. The sequence continues at coordinate 14,437,972 of JBAMMX010000023.1, read as the reverse complement.
TAGTGGTGATGATCACATAGATAATGAGGATGCAGCTTATGTTCATGAGGCCTTCTTGGCTGATTGGAGACCGGAAACCTCCATACCTCATGATTCAGCATCACAACAGGAAACCAATGCCAAGGATCAGAATACTTTTCGTTACACAAAATCTCAACCCAAAGGTTGCATGCCTGATTCTTTAGCAGCATCAAAGCACACTCAAACTTTGGACTCTTTATCTTATTCGACTCATGTGGGGCGATGTTCATTGTACCCTCAGATGTCAATTCATCATCAGCCTTGTAGAGATCAAAGAACCAATAGTTCTCAATATGTAAAGCTAGCACCTGATTTGCCCCCTGTTAATTTACCACCATCTGTTCGTGTTATCTCTCAGTCAGCTTTCAAAAGTTATCCATGTGAGCCAGGTGTTAGTGTTTCTGGTGGTAGAACGGCAAATGTAATTCCTAGACTTTCTAATGTAGTAGAACCCGGAAACAGCCATTGTACAAACGCTGGACAGATGCCATCTGGAGAGCACAGGGATAAGTGTGGTGGAGAAGAGAGGGCTTTAGAGTCAGAGTCTCATATGCATCCTTTGTTGTTCCGTGCCCCAGAAGGTGGACGTTTTCCATATTTCTCATTGAACAGTGGAACTAACACATCTACTTTCAGCTTCTTTCCAGGAAATAAAACTCAAGTAAATCTCAATCTCTCCCCTAATTCTCAGCAAACAAGATCTTCAACTGATTGTTTCCACAATAAGTTGAAGTCCCAGGAATTGTCGTCAACATCATGCGGCATTGAATTCCATCCACTTCTGCAGAGAACTGATGATTTAAATGAGAATTCTGGAATTGCCTCCTCTAGGAGTACCCAAGCTTCTGCAGGCTTGGAATCATTTGGAGGAAAAACTCAAGCAAATAATCCTTTTGGTGCTGTTCCCGATGACCCAGGAACTGATAGTGTTCCTCCTGTTGGCTTTAAACCTGCTAGTCCTTATGAAAGGGCAAACGAATTGGACTTGGTGATCCAGCTAAGTTCTATGTCCCGAAAGGAGAAAGCAGTGGAGAGTAGAAATGTTACCAAGGATAATACAACTTCCAAAATAGAATTGCAACCTGGAAATTTCTCAGTAACTCTACACCGGAATAGACTGTCTTCTGATTCCAGTGGTGATTCTGCAGAAACATTAGTTCCAAAAGGAATCTGCAGTAATATTGTCACAGGTGCGGATGAGTTGGCTGTACCAGGTGGTGGTATCAGCAGAATAAATATTGATAACGTTGGTGACCAATCTCTTCCAGGCATAGTGATGGAACAAGAAGAGTTAAGCGACTCTGATGAAGAACCTGGAGAGCAGGTGGAATTTGAGTGTGAGGAGATGGCTGATTCTGAAGGAGAAGAGGGATCAGATTGTGAGCAAATTGCTGACTTGCAGGACAAGGTATTACTGTGTATATCTCAAATCTTAACTGATCATAGATTGAGATGGTTTTATTACATCTATGGGCAAATTAAAAAATAAGATATATTGCATATTACCTTTGTTTACATTTCACATGCTGTCCTTTTATAAATTGTAGTTAACATATTTAAATGCTAAAGCATATGCTCCGAATCCATGTCATATGTAAATTTAAAGGGCAGTTAAAAGTAACATTCCTGACTATGCTAATTGTAAGTTGTAACTCATTACAAAGTAGAATTATTTAAGTCTTAGATTTTAGAAAGATGGTATGCAAAATGTAGGTAGATGTAAAATATGGTAATATTTTTTATAAATTTCCTAATTTACTTTTATATTGGGCCTAAGATGAGATGTGCAACAAAGAGCCAAAGATGCACTAGTTAGGAGGGGTGAGATTTTAAATGTTGGAGATTTAGTAAGTTGAAAATCTGGATGCAAATTATCTATAAAGACAATGTCAAGAGTTTAGCCAAGAAGATGATTTTAGATTGAAATGAGTGGGATAGGAAAATCCGAAACAATTGAATCATGATCATCATTATTATATTTTAAGTTTCTATTGATAGTTTCTTTTTAATTCTCTCTTTTTATTATTTTATTTTTATTTTTTAGTGTTATTTTTCTATTTTTACTTTCAAACTTTAATTTTATTTTTTTATTATTTTTTTTCCTTTCTTCTATTTTGGTCTCTCAAACGTTCGACCAAAAAATTTGGGATTAAAATTCAGCTTGTTGTTGTACTTTTATTTTGAGCCTGGGCCAATTCTTGTAGTTCTTAAGTAAATTTGGTTTGTCAAAGCGTAATTTTCTAGTTGGTCAGCGAATTAGTTTGACTTATCACTTTTAGGCTATTTATGACTTGGTGGTACAAATAAACCCATATTATATTGGGAATATTCTTGCTCTCAGTGTCTTTAAACCAACCCAGTAAAACTAATACGATTTCTGTCAGGTTTGATAATTGATGCTCATGTACGTAAGTAATATTACCATCTCACTTAGTTGTTCCATCAGGTTGCAATTTGGGAAAGCTTTGGTTCTTAAATTTTTCGAGCCTCTAGTTTTACTACTTTTTTGAGTTCTGTGTTTCTTGAGTTAATTTCTCTTCTTGGAACCAGGAGGCCGTAGATGCCATGGTGGAAAAAGCTGCAAAAGATGCTGATTCTGATGATCTTCAAGAGAATCATCAGAATAGCCATGGCACTCCACCAGGTGAAGATAGTGTTGGTGGAAAGAGCACCAGTCCTTCCTCAGAGCCGGAATTGACAGGAAAAGTTACTGATCAAAAAAGAATTTCTTCATGGTTAAGTTTAAACTCATCAGGTCCCAGATCTCCATTGCTTGCAGAGAGTAAGCGTGTGGAGAACATTGAGGAGGATAATCTAAGCAAAAAGTTTGATCCACCTCTTAAGAGGACAAAATCAAGCACAGAAAGCTCCGCAGAAGAAAATCTTCCTGTGGTCACATCGTCCCATGTTGGTATCATTTCCTTAGTTTCACCTCCAAGAAAGTCAAGGAAACGTGCTTGCAGGAGTAGAAGTCTTAACTTGTAAAGAGTTTAGTAACTCAATTTTCAGCCTGTGTGTAAAAATTGGATCGCAATCTCAAGTTCAATGATGTGCTCAAATTTTACCAAAACCAACAATCCCATGTGCAATCTCAAAATCCTAAGTGGTAAACCTAAGGTGACTTGAGTCATCTTTTGTAGAGTTTTCTCCCTTATTCTTTTCCCTGATCTTCTTCCCCTCTTCCATGCCCCTTTTCCTTTCCCGGATGGGTGCAACTCAATTGTTACTCCTTCCCTGCCATTGTTTAGCTTGTTTTTTTCCTCCCCTTTAAAGGTGGGGAATTGATCTTGTAAGTAAATTTTTGGAAGGCTATTTACCTAAAATCTTAGGTGTATGGCGGTGCAGCTCTGTTCTGGTTTTGGAAACACTTGATGCTCCTCATTGACAAAATATATGATTCTGATCATTTAATACATGCATACAGAGACAGAAGTGCATTAAGTTGTGTTGAGGTCAGGAAGATGATTGTTCTTTGGGCTGAGGAACATTTATTAACTAAATCAAAAGGATTTTGTTTGGAGAACTTGGTTCAAGGTTACAAATGAATGGGTTGTTTATCTCTTAGTTTTCTAGAGTCGGATTATGTTATGAATAGAACTTTTAGAATTAGTTTTTCTGCATTACTACCTCATCTTCTTAACAGATCATCTGAAATAATTGTCGTGCCACTCTGAATTATTGTGCTTTTTTATGTATGGAGGAATTTATTAAAATAATGATATTTTAAATAAAAATTAAAAAATAGGGCTTTTTTTTGCTCCAGAAATAGAGATTTTGCGCTCTGTGAACGTCTCCCCCACCTTCGCCAAAATGAAGGGAAAAAAAAATGAGGTTGCGCGTTCTGAGATCGTGCAACACACTTCCCTACCCACTTATCGAGCCTATTTCCATTATCAGCCATTCTGCAATAAAAACTTCACAAATACAGCCACAACAAAACGACATTTTCCATATCACCAAACTACAGACATTTCAATCATCAAACTTCACAAATATCAAATACCAAATATTCAAACTCTTGAAATATCACCAAACTTCACAAATATCAATTATCAAACTTTACAAATTCTAAAGTCCAAAATCATCAATCAATACTCCAAAAGTAAAATTATAAACAAACACATATCACATAAATATGAAACAAAAGCAATAAAATTACAATTAATAGATTTTTAAATTACCAAGTTAGAAAATAATACAAAAGAAATATCGATATACACAAATAAGACAAACTATACTAAGTACTACATCTAGGTCATCCAGATTTCTACGGGTTGACATCTAGTGGGAACTGGAACTGGAACTGGAGTCTGATCCTGCGTACCCTCATGACTCTCAGAGAACTGAAGCACGATAGTCGTACTATCCTCTAAATATCGACACCTCCTCCGCCGCTGATAAACATTAAGTTGTGGAGGCTCACCTGGCATAGCGTCGTCATGCTCCTCGGAGGCAGGTGTCTGTGTAAACGTCGGGGTGGGTATAAGAGTCGAGTACAAATACATCTGAGTGTCCATATGCTCCTCGAATGTTGGCATTCGTGTAAATGTCGGACTGGGTGGAGTGGGATACGAATATATCTGCGTCTCTACATGCTCCTCAAAGGCACCCATAGCACCAGAAGTAGAGGGAACGTCTAGATCTATATGTCCCTATGTAGATGTCGAAGGATAATCTCTCCGAGGTGCTGTATGTCTGAAGCGCTGCAATGTGTCCCATATGCCATCTTTGATATAACCAACTCGAGGATCTACTCCTGGGACAGTGAGAACATCAGAGGCTATTAAATGAAGATCCTCGAGCTGGTAGCACTGCAAAAAAAAATATATTTGTAACTATAGATAGTAAAGAATAAAAGTATTATAAAATGATCAAGTGCTTATGACTTACCATAAATGTCACGTCGTCTGCGGTCGGTCGAAAACCTTGCTGATATCGATGTGCAGGACTACCAATCAAGATGCGTATTATTTGTCGATACCAAGCCATATAACCAGGTGTCGTCATATTATCATCATAACACTCCTCTCCGATCATGACATGGTTTCGACAGTTATCCCATACTTACAAGTATGCCACATGCTCTATACTCCAATCACGATTAGATTTTTCATGTCGGTCAATGCGATGCAACTCCATATCTGTGTATATGGGTGTCACGCCCCGAACCGGGATCGTGAACAGTTGCCCGTTGCCCTGGATGCTGGCTGTATTTTTACAGAAAATCAGACAAAACCTCCCCATAAATTTGAGGTCTCCCATGTACAATTTCACCTGTATATCAACATTCATCCTGTAAATTGAACAAATGGTCATCCCGGCCTCTCCAAAATCAACTAATTCCCACAGCCAACATTCAGAACAATGCAAGGCTATAAAATTTCTAGCAGATCTAACCACAGACCTTTACTGTCATGCCCAACTAGAGCATGAGCAACCACTACACTGAGTGGACCTAAAATTTTATATAATATACAATACTTTTTCCCAAATAACATTCAAATACGTACAATCGCCTCAATGCAAATGAAATATGAGAGTTTCGCAAATAAATATACATAAATTATACAGTCATCCCAAAATAAGTACACGGCCAACTACGGACCTCAACAAGATCTCGCAGGGTCGAAAATATAATACAAAATTTAAATCTCAGCTTAAACTTAAACCTCACCGTCCCAAATAACCAAATCCGTCAAAATCTCTAAACTCTGAAGTGTCGCTCCAGCACAACAATCCTATTTGAGGGAGGAAAAAAGAGGGGTGAGTATCTATGGGAGGATACTCAGTGAGTGAGGGGATTAATCTCAAGTACTAATAGTGTAGGTAAACATTGGAGTGTCAATATCATTCGTAACAAAAAATTCAAATTTCGCAGTAAATCATGATATTTTCGAATAAAAAGAACTCATTTAATCATTCACACGATATCACACATATATGCATCCATTTAAAATCAAGTAGATCATAGAGCATGCTGAAAGGATCCTGGCAAAGGTCAACCATGACCAAGGACAGGCGCATCGGGGATTTTATTATGCAAAGTGTTTCAAAAGTTGCTTTCTACCCCGATGTTGGCCGTGGGCTTAGCCCTTGCTTACCCAGACTCGTCAAATAGGACCCCACCCGGTGCTAGACGGTGGCGTTACACACGTCCTCCCCCGATGTAGGTTCAACCGGCCGTGCCTATAAATAAATATAAATTGGACGTTTGCAGATACCTCCTGCAGAAGCGTATCCGGGCAACCCGTGCCTCTACAAAGTCCCTTCATAGCTACGGAATCATCAATGTCATCATCATAGTATCACAAGGGCACAACGTCCCGCAGGTAAGAATCATATCATCACAAATGGGCATCCCAGTGCCCTCACAGATCTTAAAACATTTCAAATCCGTATGCCAATACATTCATCAAATCATTTCAAATAAGTATACCATTGCAACGATAGAAAATGAAACTTATCAAATTTTCAAGTAATGGCACAATTTTGTTTCATTTCAAGTATGGATGCATAGTTATGGAAAACATAAGTTTAAGACACTCCAATAATCACAAAACAGATTTGAGATTTAATATCACACGTCGAATCATTGCATATCAAAGCATGTTTTGTTTAAAACACGGTAAAATCAGATTTTCACTATTTCATGCAAGAGATTATGGTCCCACTCACATTCTAGGGAGGGTAATCACTCCCTATTTCCACAATAAATCCAAATTTGACTTCTCGAGTCCAACAAGATCAACCTAATCAAATTATCACAATAATCATCAAATTTCCAATTATTCTTAGGGTTTATCATTTTCCCTAAATTTGTACAAACCTTAATTCCTTAATTTTTTGGATATACTCCAATTTCATCAATTTCATTCCATTTATAAGTAAATAACAAAATCAAATAAATCTTAATTCAAGTCTAAAACCATTCAAAATCGAAAACAAGTCTAAATACATAAATTCCCTATAAGTTAGAAAAATCTTTAAAAATTCATACACTTTTCAATTTCCATCCAAATGTTTCAAATCATATGTCATTTTCAAGGTATTGGAGTCTATTTTCTTAATACAAAAGTTGTATTTTGATTTCCTATACGTAGGACAACTTATAATGAAAAGACTGCATCAATCCTTAAACTCAAATCCCAAGGAAAGCTACACAAACCAATCAAACAAAACCTTAATACTATCTAAGACATTCTTCCATGCTTTGCAGTCCAAATTTATATCGAATTCTAGATTTAATCTAAATAATTTCATATGAAATTGCAGGAAAGTACATATCCTTTGAGTCGAACTTATTTCAAAACATACATATAGTTTCCAATTCCAATTTCAATCCTAAATTCGATAAAAATAATTCGAACGTCCAAAAGAATTACATTTCCCTCACCTAGGGTTTTGCGCAGTTTACAATCTCGTGATCCAAGCGTTGTGCAATTCAGTCCGGGACCTGAAATGCTTCAAATTCGAAGCAAGAGTCAGCAATTAAGTCTAAATCACCAAGGAATCGAAACCCTAAAGCTATTGAATCAGAATCTCGCCTTTACCTACGTAGAAAATGAAGTCTGCAGGTGACTTAGAGCTCTGCGATGATCGCAGAAGGCTCACCACAGTGAGCAGCTCGTGGTTGAGCGGATAGGGTGGGGAGACAGGGCTGTCGCGCGGGGGAAGGATAGGGAGAGGCAGGGTCACGCGCGCGTAGGGGAGAGAAGAAACGGGCGGCCGCGTGCTGGGGATGACTGCCAGAGGAGTTTCAGCCGCGGGTGGTGAAGAGAAAGAGAGAGAGAGAGAGAGACTGTGAATGACGGAGAGTGAGAGAGATTTCGCTAGAGAGAGACTGAGAGAGATTGAAGTGGATAGAAAGAGAACGAAAGAGACAGAGAGAGAGGGAAAATTGAGAGAGAAGAACAGAGAGAGGGGAGTAGACAGGGAGGATGGTGCGGGACAGACAGGTGGCGACCGCGGTGGTTCGCGGTGGCTGCGGTGGTGGCGATCGATGGAAGGTGAGGGCGAGATGGCAAACGGGGGAATCGCGAAGGGAGAGAGAGTGCAGAGGTTGGAAACAGAGAGAGAAATAGAGAGTGAGTAGAGGGAGAGAGAGGATGGTGGTTGTGGCTTGCGGTGGTCGGTGGAAGAGCGATCGATCAAGAGAGGGAGAGTGATGGCGATAAAGAGAGATCGCGAGCGGGAGGGAGAGAGAGCGGAGAGTGAAAGAGATCAACCGAGAGAGAGGGAACCGAGAGAGAGTGAGACGGTGGTGGTGGTTGATGGCGGAGGAAGACAACGGCGGAGGAAGACAGCGGCGAATGTGGAGGCGGCAGTGGCGGAGAGCCGCTGTGGTGAAGATGAAGAGACGGAGGGAGAGATAGAATGGGAAAAGGGTTAGGGTTTTCTAACCCTAACCCGTTTTCTCTCTTTTTTATTATTATTATTATTATTATTATTATTATTATTATTATTATTATTATTATTATTATTATATTTTTTTTATAAAACAATTTATAAATAAATAGATAAGTAAATGAATAAATCAATAATTAAATAGATGTTCATATATATATTTATTTTTTTTTATACCCACTTTACATTTAAAGTTCTAATTTTTTTTTCAAAACAAAATGTATTTTGAATCGGAAGTATGGATATTTTAAATATACATAAAATTCAAATTAAATACCCCAAAATCAAAAATCAATGCAATTAAAAATTTCTCTATATATTTATAAATTGAAAAATATTTTATTAAATTTCATGAATAGGAACACTAGTACGGACACCGCAGTGTCGGTGTTACATTTCTAACTCCCTAAAAATAAGTTTCGTTCTCGAAACTTCAAATGCAGTTTATACATAAAAAATGAAGGGTGTTGCTTCACATTGTTCCATAAATCTCCCAAATTTTCTTTGTCAAGTAAATTCTGATTAATAATCTAGCAACATTTTACTTCCATGAAATTTGATCCATTGTTTCATTCCATGTCATTTCTAAATTACTATCAACTAAGATTTCCACTCATATAGCTACCAACTCATGTCTTAGTTTTCTTTCCTTGAAGTAATCATCACCAACTAAATATCAGGCCACCATGAAGCATGCTCAAACCAAACATATAACACATAAAAAAATGCACATACGCTTTAATTTCTATCATAAGCTGAATGTTTATGATTCTATCTGCATGTAGATACTATTCATTAATTTTGTCCTCTTCTCCAACTAAATTTACACATCTTCCAATCCAATTACAGTCTTGAACCACAAAATTTGTTAACCTCGCCAAGTAATATATACAAATCAAAGAGATACGATGAGTTCTATAATAGTGTCATCAATAATTACACTCCTACCTTCTTTTGGTCCCTATAGGATTGATTTGAAAACTTTAAGAAATTCTCCTCAGTAAGAGGGAATAGTCTTAACTCTCATATTTTTCCAATGCAATGACATTCAAAAGTCCTTTGTCAAGAGAAGTCAAGAATCGATTAAAGTGCTAAACAAACTCCATACTTATAAACGAGTTATTAAACTCCATGAAAATGAACACCCATGTAATCAACTCAAAAATATTCATCGTAGCTAACAAGATAAAACAAGAGAACATTCATCAAGCCCCAACATCTACTCACAATTTCAATTTCTCAAGAGCATTTCACCCTATATCTTAATCATAAAAATCCTATATTGTCATACCTATCACACAAAATATCAAACTTTTAATATCAAATGTCAATCCAAAATGATTACTACAAGGGTACTTACCATTCAGCCAAACAATCTAAGGAAAATCTTCAATCACAATTAAATATATATATATATATATATATATATATATATATATATACACTAAATATCTTTAACTCCTTTATTAACAACCCCTTTTCCATTTTATTTATGCTCAACATCAATTAAAGCTTTGTACACATAAATTCCTCGAGATGTTTCAATTCTGAAATTTTTTTATAGTTTGCTTTCTTCAAAAGTAAAATAGACCTAACTACCAAACTTGAAATCTTTTCCTACTATCCCCAAAATTTTCTTCATCAATTTATAAAGTTAAAGCCTCTTTAGCAAGAAAATGTCACTAGCAATCTAGAAAACCATTTGGTATTCATTATTTAATTCCAAGGGGATCCATCGATCCATGAGTATACCATATACAAGAATCCTAGGACTGAAATATGTTAACTGAACAAAAGTTCTACTAAAACTTCATAAAATATCGGTGGTCGAATTTCCTCAAGAAGTCTTCCTATCGCAATAGATCTGTAATCTCATCACCAATAGCCTCCCACTAATTGAGGGCATCACCATGTAACAGTCTCTCTGTTACTCGTAGCCTCTATAAACTGTATCTCGAATGATATGCTTGCCAAAATGAGTAACTACCATAATCTCCCCATCAAGTGGCGAGAGAGGCCTATCAGAATGACGAGCGAATATGTCGCTCACATATAAAAGCTTCGACCCGATATCTATGAGAATACGGGCGTCAATACCAAATATTCGTATGGTACTTAAAGATAAGAAGAGGTTAAAACATTTAGAATACTAAGAAAAGTAGACATATATATATCAAACTAGTTAAGCTTCAAAAGCTTTAACTAGACAAAATTATACATCAATATCGTGATATACTAGATTCCATAAAGAGCGTACAACAAAAGGCTACACTGAGGGGTCCGCGGGAGGATCCCTCATAATAACACTAGGGTTTGTCGATGCGTCCTCCTGGGTCATCGCAAACACATGAGTCTGGGCCCTAGGCTGCTGTCGCGACGGTCCTGACACTGTACTACTCCCGGCTGCAGTCCGAGGAGTGGTAAGAGCTGAGTACGCAGGTACCCCCTACTGGCCTGTGCCAGAAGTACCAGTACGACTCTATAAAGTCGGTCCTCGAGCTAAATCCTGGCAGGCACTCATAATGTGACCTTGCTTCCCCAACTGGAAGCAAGTAACCCGTATTCTTCATGCCCCGTATGCATGGTGATTGCCACATTTGCGGCAGAAAGGCTATCTCTATGCCGTAAACTGTGTAGTGACACTAGAGGCTGGTGCCTCAAAACTCTATGGTCGAGGTTGTGGCATCTGCACCCAATGGGAGGTGTACGACTCATACACCTGCCTAAATACATCAAATGATGGTGATAGAACCGTAGCTATAATAGCTGGCTGAGAGAGTGCTAGAGGGGTACACCTGACGAGGAAACATCCTCGAGTATTCTAGATGTCTCTGGTACAAATCTAATACCTCGCCTAGTAATCATAATCTTACAAAGAAAGAGCTTAAATTAGATATGATTCAAAGATTAGGGTTAGTTACGAAGTAACTAACCCCCTAAATGAAGAAACTTATCAATTTAAGAACTGATAGATCCAATATGCTAGGCTAGATACGCACCGTATCTAACCCCCTAAAAAGAATAACTCATATGACTAAGACCATATACTGGGATCCCATGACTGTAATGAAACTCTCATATGCATTGAGGACTTTTAAATCATACTTGGGAATATTTTCAAAACTATTTTATCAAACACAGCTCTCAACCTAGAGCTCTGATACCAACCGAGCTGTCACGCCCCGAACCGGAGTCGTGAACAACCACCCGTTGCCCTGAATGTTGGCTGTGGGAATTGGTTGATTTTGGAGAGGCCGGGATGACCATTTGTTTATTTTACAGGATGATTTTGAATTTCACAGGTTTAACAGGTTATTTGTACATGGGAAATCTCCAGTTTATGGGGAGGTTCTGCCCGATTTTCTGTAAAAATCCAACCAGCATTCAGGGTAACGAGTGACTGTTCACGACTCCGGTTCGGGGCGTGACAGTTCGGTTTTCAAATCAACATTGGCACAATTTTGTTTTATTTCAAGTATGGATGCATAGTCATGAAAAACATAAGTTTAAGACACTCCTATAATCACAAAACAGATTTGAGATTTAATATCACACGTCGAATCAATGCATATCAAAGCATGTTTTGTTTAAAACACGGTAAAATCAGATTTTCACTATTTCATGCAAGAGATTAGGATCTCACTCACATTCTAGGGAGGGTAATCACTCCCTATTTTCACAATAAATCCAAATTTGACTTCTCGAGTCCAACAAGATCAACCTAATCAGATTATCACAATAATCATCAAATTTCCAATTATTCTTAGGGTTTATCATTTTCCCTAAGTTTGTATAAACCTTAATTCCTTAATTTTTTGGATATACTCCAATTTTATTAATTTCATTCCATTTATAAGTAAATAACAAAATCAAATAAATCTTAATTCAAGTCTAAAACCATTCAAAATCGAAAACAAGTCTAAATACATAAATTCCCTATAAGTTAGAAAAATTTTTGAAAATTCATACACTTTTCAATTTCCATCCAAATGCTTCAAACCATATGTCATTTTTAAGGTATTGGAGTCTATTTCCTTTATACAAAAGTTGTATTTTGATTTCCTATACGTAGGACAACTTATAATGAAAAGACTACATCAATCCTTAAACTCAAATCCCAAGGAAAGCTACACAAACCAATCAAACAAAACCTTAATACTATCTAAGACATTCTTCTATGCTTCGCAGTCCAAATTTATATCGAATTCTAGATTTAACCTAAATAATTTCATATGAAATTGCAGAAAAGTACATCTCCTTTGAGTCGAACTTATTTCAAAGCATACATATAGTTTCCAATTCCAATTTTAATCCTAAATTCAATAAAAATAATTCGAACGTCCAAAAGAATTGCATTTCCCTCACCTAGGGTTTTGCGCAGTTTACAATCCCGTGATCCAAGCGTTGTGCAATTCAGTCCGGGACCTGAAATGCTTCAAATTCGAAGCAAGAGTCAACAATTAAGTCTAAATCACCAAGGAATCGAAACCCTAAAGCTATTGAATCAGAATCTCGCCCTTACCTACGTAGAAAATGAAGTCTGCAGGCGACTTAGAGCTCTGCGATGATCGCAGAAGGCTCACCACAGTGAGCAGCTCGTGGTCGAGCGGACAGGGTGGGGAGACAGGGCTGTCGCGTGCGGGAAGGATGGGGAGAGGCAGGGTCACATGCGCACAGGGGAGAGAAGAAACAGGCGGCCGCGTGCTGGGGATGACTGCCAAAGGAGTTTCAGCAGCGGGTGGTGGAGAGAGAGAGAGAGAGAGAGAGAGACTGTGACTGACGGAGAGTGAGAGAGATTTCGCTAGAGAGAGACTGAGAGAGATTGAAGGGGATAGAGAGAGAACGAAAGAGACAGAGAGAGAGGGAAAATTGAGAGAGAAGAACAGAGAGAGGGGAGTAGACAGAGAGGATGGTGCGGGACAGACAGGTGGCGACCGCGGTGGTTCGCGGTGGCCGCGGTGGTGGCGATCGATGGAAGGTGAGGGCGAGATGGCGAACGGGGGAATCGCGAAGGGAGAGAGAGTGCAGAGGCTGGAAACAGAGAGAGAAATAGAGAGTGAGTAGAGGGAGAGAGAGGACGGTGGTGGTGGCTTGCGGTGGTCGGTGGAAGAGCGATCGATCAAGAGAGGGAGAGTGATGGCGATGAAGAGAGATCGCGAGCGGGAGGGAGAGAGAGTGGAGAGTGAAAGAGATCAACCGAGAGAGAGGGAACCGAGAGAGAGTGAGACAGTGGTGGTGGTTGATGGTGGAGGAAGACAGCGGCGGAGGCGGAGGCGGCGGCGACGGAGAGCCGCTGTGGTGAAGATGAAGAGACGGAGGGAGAGATAGAATGGGAAAAGGGTTAGGGTTTTCTAACCCTAACCCGTTTTCTCTCTTTTTTTTATTACTATTATTATTATTATTATTATTATTATTATTATTATTATTATTATTATTATTATTATTATTATTATTATTATTATTATATATTTTTTTTATAAAATAATTTATAAATAAATAGATAAGTAAATGAATAAATCAGTAATTAAATAGATGTTCATATATATATTTATTTATTTTTTATACCCACTTTACATTTAAAGTTCTAATTTTTTTTTTCAAAACAAAATGTATTTCGAATCGGAAGTACGAATATTTTAAATATACCTAAAATTCAAATTAAATACCCCAAAATCGAAAATCAATACAATTAAAAATTTCTCTATATATATATATAAATTGAAAAATATTTTATTAAATTTCATGAATAGGAACACTAGTACGGACATCGCAGTGTCGGTGTTACAATGGGAGTAAGAATATCCTGCCGATAACCAAACTGGCGTAAAACTCTCGTAGGATAATAAAACTCAACGACCTCGAAACATATAAGCAACACACTTGCTCGCCATATATCGCTCCCGACAAGACAATAATCAAGTAATACTCTAATGTCGGAATACGAATACGGCATTCAGAGAAACTGAAAAAATAAAATTGGGTTAGTTAGTCTTATAAATATTACAAGTAGTGCACAAGCTGATAAGGGAAAGGAAATTTACTCACCCCATAGTCCCTCATATGATCAAGCTGGTCTCGATATGATCGTAGCACAAATTGTCCCGTATGCACATAGCTATGAGTAACATCCCAACTAATAAAATATGATTAGAGATTAAATTAGATAAAATTAAACAATATCATAGTTTCTGATAAATAATTACTATTACGTACTGAGATCCTCGAGGACCGGCCTGCATGTTTGGAGTAAGAGATTGTGGATCAGTGACATGTCGTCTAATAGGGGTAAACATAGTCACTCTCTTCCATGCCCAGAGCTGAAAACAGATCAAAAGAATGTAAATAAATTACGTAACATAACATTTTATATAAAATTATTGATGCAAAACAATTAAGAGAATAGAGATGAAATACCTGTATAAGTAGTACCGGTCCTGAAATCTATCTAACACCATCAAATGAAGCCCGGCACATATTCCTGTAGAGTGTCGCTAGTGCTGCACTACCCCAACTATAACTCCCAGCACAGTCAAGATCTTGTAGGAGCTCCAAATATAGAAGTTTCACCATCGATCTAGATTTATCCCCCAAAAGAGTACCCAATAGCTGCATAATCCGACCACGTGCATGAAAGTGAACTAAAATCTGATCCGAGTCGGGCCCTAGAGGATGTGAATCAAGAAATTTTGTGACCGCTCGCAACTTAAGTCTATCTCCGTGAAAATCCTGTAGACTAGAATAGAAACCCAAAAGACTACGACACAAATCCTGCCACTCAACAAGGGATCGACTCCTATCTACCTCAATAACTGCCTCTCCATCAATAGGCAAGCCAAAAAGAACTGAAACGTCCTGTAAAGTAATAGTCGCCTCACCAACCGGTAAGTGAAAAATGTGTGTCTCCGATCTCCATCTCTCAACTAAAGCTATAATCAGGGCATGATTATACTAAATATGCCCACATCTGTACGCTCCGTAAAAACCTACTCGCAACAAAATCTGCTGAACTCTAACATCAAGTGGTCGAGCAGCCCAAAAACCGCGATCTGACCGCCGCACCTCTAAGGGTGTATCACTACCGGTCTCCCATATAGACTGAGACCGGAGTGAGGGCTGTAGGGTCAAAACACTAGGATCCCGTAGACCTGGGGTAAATGTCGGCTGAGAGTACTCCATATCTATGAGCACAACACACAAGTCATAATTCAACATTAAATATACATATATAAAAAAAGTATGAAATAATATCTAACATATAATAAGTCATGAAATACAACATATAATATTCATAATTAATAAACTATCAATAACAAGTCATAAATAATATACAATTTATACACATATTAAAAAACTTCGTAGTTATGATTATTTTTTCAACCTCGCCTTGCTCTTTCTTGCAACCGAACAATTTTGGACAATGATTTCGATTATGTCTGTATTCTCCACAAGCTTTGTAGCGTTGAGTTCTTTTTCTATCTATTTCATTATGAATTCACGTGCTGCGTGGTTTACCCGGCTGATTATTAAGACGTGTAAGATTGGCAACTAACTTGAAAGGAGGAGGGGCCAATAGTCTTTGTGTGGAAGTGGATGGAACTGACTACTATAAGTAAGAAATATTGATCGACAACTATGAAATTAACTCATAAATGACATAAATTCACGTCCCAAATTGGCACAAACTCTCCACATGTGCGAGCAAGGATACTTGTATATAGTATATTTACCACAAGTACAAGTTGGAACATCCATGAGTACGGTATGATTGTTTCCACCTTTCCCACCATGAAAACCAATAATGATTTCATATTCCCCTCTTGCTCTGTTAAATATCTCATAGCGATGATATTTTGCTTTCTGTTCAACTCTATCCAATTTTTCAGCCACTATTGTTGGCCATACGTTGCCTCTTTCCAGATTATTAGATGTCGCTTCTCGATTTTTGTTAAAAAAACGAACCATACAATACATTGTTGCTCGCAGACGTGCAGTGATTGGTAGCTTTCTTGCACCCTTCAGCACACTATTAAACGACTCCGATCGATTCGTGGTCATGTTTCCCCATCTATGTCCTCCATCATAACACAACGTCTATTTATCGAAAGGAATGTCCATCAACCAATTATAAGCGGGCTCGCTCAACTCTTTCATTTGGTTCATAATAATTTTAAACTTTATAACTTGTCTTTGTTATGCCACCATATGCACTAACTCAGTTAACGGCTTATTTTGAAACCGTTTGCTAAAATTAGTTTTAACATACCGCGCATAAAATCTGTGATACACAAATGGTGGTTGTAGCATATAATTCCTCTCTACAGCCTGCAATATTCTGGGAGCCCTATCTGATAGCAGACATACGCCCTGTCGATCGCCAATGATGTGCATTCTCAAATTCTCTAAAAATCATGCCCAATTTACTATACTTTCCTCATTAACAGTAGTAAAACACAAAGAAAGAATATGATTAGCCGAATCAGTTCCAACGGCAATCAAAATTTTCTCCCTATATCTCCCATACTGGAAAGTCCCATCAACACTTATCACAGACTTACAATACTTAAATGCATCAATGCATGATTTAAAAGCCCAAAAAACTGAGTAAAAAACTCGATCAGCAGCCCCTAAATTTTCATTAAACCTCCAATCAACGACAGTTCCAGAATTACTCATTTGCACAGCAGCCATAAATTGGGGCAACAATATATAAGAAGTCTCCCAATTACCATACACAATTTCTATAGATTTTCAATACCCCAACCAAGCTTTCTTGTACGACAAATCTAACTCATAGTCCCTCATATCCTCTACTACATCATACACTTTATAGTCAACATTCTGTTTTATATGACTGTTGATAAGACGACCCACCATATTAGAGTCTACATTAGGATGATCTTCGGCAGGCATTCGAGGAAAACAAGTGTGTTTTGCATTTAATCTTATGATTTCCCAAATATTAAACTTTTTTTTCAATCTTGCCCGAACATGCCACAAACAGTTGTTCTCATAGTAGAAAAAACATCTCACAAACCACATATGTTGGTTACTTTTATAAACTTTAAAATATCTGTGCTGACGCATGAACAAGCACTTCACAACATGCTGAACTCCCTCTTTTGAATTGAAAATCATCCCAATTTGTAACTCCGAAGTGCGATCATCATCCCATGTAGGACGGTTAAAGTCATTATACTCATCAACCATCATATCCCCTTCTCCCATATTATATAAAAAGTGGATGTCTTCTTCCTCTTCATCTACACTGTATTCTTCATCTGCAACATTCTGATTATCATAAGTTTCACCTTACGATTCCTCATCAACAAATGTATCCACAGGATCTGTCTCCTGCCCCTGATAAGGCATACTAGAATTGAGCTTTCCAAATTCATTTGTCGTAGGCATAACTGATTCACAATGAGCATTCAATGCAACATTATCATAAATGAATGCCCCATACTGTAACCATTCATCTCCAACATTCACATTTCTCAACATTTCAATGTAGGATCCAAAATTTGTTACGCCCCCGAATGAACTAACTCCAATTCCACCAAATGAACTGTCTGGATCTCTCCTAAATGAACTACCTGCGACCTCTGACTCATTTTCTATCATATGAATTGGTGCATCTACGGTAGCATTTATAATTGGTTCATGCTCTAAGAAAAGTTCAACTGATGACAAACCCGATATATATCTAGGCAGTGATAACACCTCCGATAAAAAATCCGCCTCCACCTGTAATACACAATATGAAAGAGAATTACCAGACCAGAGAGGATATCTACATGAAACGTTCAGTTTGAATTGTCTAGAATCAATCCTATATTTCTGATGCAATACATTTATAAACTCATCTCATCCAATATTATTACGAACTACAACACCCGTTTTAGGTCCGACACTATACCGATACTCATTTTCAGGTCCACCAATTTGACCCCCCAATAAATCACAAGTCTCACACAGTTATCAGTCATCTCCCTTCAAACATCATGAAAATTACAGTAAATGTCAACATTAAAATCAACATCGATATACAATCAAGATAAATATTCATAACATTTGTAGCAACAAATCCCTAACTCTAACCCTAACATACTTCACGAAAAAGAAAAGCAAGAGATAAGCAAAGACAACATAATAAACAAATAGATACACAATCCTAACCCTAACCATAACCCTAACCCTAACCCTAACATACTCCACAAAAGAGAGAAGCAAGAAACAAGCAAAGACAACAGAATAAACAAATAGATACACAACCATAACCCTAACCCTAATTTGTCTAATTTTATAAGAAATTAACATTTTATTCTACCTACAACGGTTGTACAACAAGTATGGGGGTGCAATTATTCAATGAAACGAAATGAACAGATCATGTGATGGAAGAGAAAACAAAAAAAAAAACTGCATGCTTTTGGCGAAGGATTCGAAGAGTACAAGAGATTAAACAAAGTGATACTGTGGTATTACCTTCCAAAATATAAATGAAATTTTGATTTTTGTAAGAACCAGCTTGATGGAGCGCAAGCAATGTCGCACGTGGATCGCGCAATCGCCAGTTGGGAGGAGAGAACTTCGCGCAAGTGATTGAGCTGTGGGGGAGGCGCGGGCCTTTGTAGCACTCAGTGGCGCGCTCTGGATCCGCGCAAGTTATCGCGCGCTCCCAGAGCGCGCAACAGTTGGGTATTTTTTTTTCCCTTCATTTTGGTGAAGGTGAGGGAGGCTAATATCGCACTCACAGAGCGCGAAATCTCTATTTCCGGAACAAAAAAAAAAATGTCCTATTTTTTTAAATTTTATTTAAAATATTATTATTTTAGTAAATTCCTTTTATGTATGTTTCGTTTACAAGATAGAAAAAGCATAATGCTACAAAGTGTGGTACAACAAGGTTTTTCTTTTTCTTTCCTGATAAATGTTTTAAACGCACATAGGAATTCACAAATTATGTACCATATGAATACATAACTTTTGTGGGAACTCAAAATTTTCTAGTGTTAAGTATCAATATGTGAGAAAAGTGCATGCCCTATAAGTTTTCCATTTTATCAAACTCAAAAGCCATAACTCTTTTTTTACCATAAGAAAATTGGCAAATTGATTAATCTTAAGCAAATTCTGAGAATCACATGGTCGCATTGCCGCATATTCCTGCAGCCGGAGTGGAATTGTCCTGCCACTCAACCACAATTAATCAAGCATGAGTCCATAAAAACTCAAATGATCTTCGCCGAATCAAATAACACCCCGTCCAATCTCCCAATGGTCACTATCCTTATCCCCAAACCTCATCCACTCACTCTCTCTCCCTCGGCCTCTCATTTCATTCCTTTCCTCTTATACTCGTAACCACATCCCCTATACCGCATTTTAGATAAGAATTTAGTGAGAGAAAAAGAATCACAAATAATAAAGACCGAGAACACCCGGTCTACACCCCTCCCTCCCCCCCCCCCTTCTCTCTCTCTCTCTTCCTTTCACAAAAATCCTTTCTAGAGAGAAATCCCATCTGAGGAAACCATGTCTTGCTCAAATCTGACAATGTGGGTGTCCTCAAAACCTTCACTTTCTGATAGTTCTTCCCTCTCTTTTTGCTCTGCAATGAACCCCTTTCAGCTTCCTTCACAGAATTCCCCCACTGCTAACCAATCAAGATCCTCCTCTGTGACTCCAATTCACTGCGGTATCCGTGAGCTCAGAGAACGTATCGATTCAGTGAAGAACACCCAGAAGATCACTGAAGCAATGAAGCTTGTGGCCGCTGCAAAAGTGAGAAGAGCTCAAGAGGCTGTTGTTAATGGAAGACCTTTTTCTGAGACTCTTGTGGAAGTGCTTTACAATATTAATGAGCAGCTCCAAACTGAAGACATAGATGTTCCGCTTACCAAAGCTAGACCTGTCAAGAAAGTTGCTCTGGTTGTTGTGACGGGTGATAGAGGCCTTTGTGGTGGATTCAACAATGCAATCATCAAAAAAGCCGAAGCCCGGATGGCAGAACTGAGGGAACTTGGTCTTGAATATACTGTCATCAGTGTTGGCAAAAAGGGTAACTCTTATTTT
The DNA here is from genome assembly GCA_037126225.1 of Dillenia turbinata. Classification (NCBI taxonomy): domain Eukaryota; kingdom Viridiplantae; phylum Streptophyta; class Magnoliopsida; order Dilleniales; family Dilleniaceae; genus Dillenia; species Dillenia turbinata. Next base: position 14,417,473 of record JBAMMX010000023.1, on the reverse strand, counting down.
CTTCGTAGGCCTTATATCCCAGTCGATAGGTTCCTTGAAGGTGGAACTCTTCCCACTGCAAAAGAAGCACAAGCGATTGCTGATGATGTGTTTTCACTATTTGTAAGTGAAGAGGTTGATAAAGTTGAGCTTTTGTACACCAAATTTGTGTCATTGGTTAAGGCAAGCCCTGTGATTCATACCTTGCTTCCTCTATCACCAAAAGGAGAGATCTGTGATGTGAATGGGGTGTGTGTTGATGCAGCTGAGGATGAGTTCTTCAGGTTGACAACCAGGGAAGGGAAATTGACCGTCGAAAGAGACGTTGTAAGGACGAAAACCGAGGAATTTTCACCAATCTTGCAATTCGAGCAAGACCCAGTACAGATTCTTGATGCTTTGTTACCTCTATATCTAAACAGCCAGATCTTGAGGGCATTGCAGGAGTCATTGGCAAGTGAGCTTGCTGCTAGGATGAGTGCCATGAGCAATGCAACCGACAATGCTGTGGAATTGAAGAAGACCCTGTCAATTGCCTATAATAGAGCCCGACAAGCAAAGATAACAGGAGAGATTATTGAGATTGTATCTGGAGCACAAGCTCTTGTCTAATAAAGATGTGTTCGGTGCTTCATAAATAGGTATTTATACGGTTGTTTCTGAATTCGATTTCCACATTCCTGTTCAAGAAGAAAAACACTATTGCAGATTAGAGAACATTTTAATTGGTAATTCTCAACTGCGAACAAACTTGGTGCACAATGAGAGGACATTCCACGAATTCTGTATGCTTCTTTCTTTTTTCCTCCATTACGTATATATGATGTCTATATTTGCTCGGAGTTCCTGCCTTGATGTTGACTAATGCATGTTCCGGAGTTCCGACTCCAAAGCAATTTTGAGAAATCCTCTTACATGCATGCCCGTATCAATGTTTCATCTACATACAACTAATTTTGTATTTGTCCATCTGAAATGGTTTCGTGGGACTGATTCACTTTTCCTGGAGAGCCATTTGCACTCTCATAGATCTCTACATCACTCTGTCAGGTGACAATACTTCAACAATCAAAGAAGAAAAAAAAATGAAGAGTGCTCATCAAATAACTCAAATGTATCCAAGGTAACAAATAATTGATGTAACACCTAAAAGGGGTAGCAAACTAGCCCTCTTCACCTCTTTTCTCAGAGCAACATGTAACTAGTGTTCCCTACAATATCACAAGTTCTACCCCCCTACTAACAATGGTTCCAGAGTGTCCATGTTTAAAGTTTCTCCACTACTGAATTTCTTCAACTAACCCGTAAACTTTCCTACTTATGGTGCATTTGCCACGACTGCCTTATGTGACCTAAGTCTGCAGACTAGGAAACTAGTACCATGATTCACAAGAGTTTTTTGACGCATGAATCACATAGAATAGAAGCTGTAGCTAATGCAGGAAAGGGGGAAGAAAACACCACCAAGCGATGGTCCTTGCTATTTTCCTGGTCTCTCATTGTCAGGCCACGAATAAGATGCTTTCGCTGTTCCTCCAAATAATTATGTTTTACCTGATAAATAAAAATATCCTGTTGGTTTAGGAAATCAGTTAGGATGGGCCATAAAGAATAAGATATAAATCCACTTCAAGAAACACAAGTTTTTCTCCAGTCAAGCTTTGGCTAATTGACTAACTAAAAAAATGTTGTTCACAAAACCCTGTTTTGTACATTTTCAAGTGACAAAAAGGTAAACATATGCACATGAAGCACAGGACATCAGCATGAAAACAACGAATGATCAGCATTTGTTCAAGAATACCACATAACTATTGGATCCTGCAAGTATGCTTTAGCATCTTTTGCTCTTCACAGAATATCCCAGCAATCTAGTTTGTTCTTCAATACATCAACAATTATGTGAGATATTTCCAGAAAAGCAAAACACAGAAAAAAAATAATAATAAATAAGAAAAGCAAGAATAGCTGGGTCACTCGGTCAAATCTGGGTGGCAAGATCGTCTAGATGTGATGGAAATAAAAATATCCTACTACTTATGGCATGATTGAAGCAATTGAGTGGACACATGAAGTTAGTGAACCAAGCATGGGACTCGATTGAATATTGCCACCTGAACATGCGTATAAAAATATCTCCAAACCGCTTACTCTTCCACAAAGAAAAGGATATTGGATTTTCACCGTAATACAAAGCAATCAGCCTAAATAAACCTTATCATAGATCTCGGATCAATCGGCATTCATATTACTAATTCAATGCGAGATCTTGAAACTGAAATAAGTTTGGCAGCAAAACACAAAATCCTAGTGATTTTATTTATCCAATGAAAGGGGAGTCCTTTTCTCCGCCCCTTCTTACTTTGAAAAGCGGGGTCACCTGGAACCGATAACTTCATCCCTGAGACTAACATGGGTTAGTACTAGAACATTCACCTATTGTCCATTGAACGTGCGTGTCATGCTGATCTTAGGCCCTGGTCCATGGATGTACCTTTTAGAGTAACCCCTAGATTTTGGGGCATTGGTTTTCACCTATATTGCATTACTCAAGCTAACAGATAAAACAGTTCTGATGCAGGTTTGGAAAAACCTTAGGGGATATCTGCATAAAATAAGGCATAGGGACTTGGCTAAGAGGCCTGGGGGAGTAAAAATTTGAAGACCGAAACAAACCTGTCACATAACCACAAAGGTGTCCTTCACATCTCCGCTCTCTTTGATGGTGCTTGAGAGTGATAAACTAGGTTAAAAAAAATATATATATACATATATATAGTTAAGGACCTCTTTTAAAGATAAGGTAGATTTAAACGCCATTAAGGAAAACTAATGGAATTGCACTTCCTCAAAGCTTCTTCCCTCAGTGCACCAGAAAATTGATTCGTTGATACAATCTACTGATATATGAAAATTGGAAACTAATAAAATATTAATCATTCAGGAAATCTAAAATTCCATGAGAAGTTCGAGTGCAATCACAAAAGTATATTCTTGAACAATAATAGACTACCGATATTAAATTCTTATCCAAAATGTAGTCATGACTCAAAACCGAATACGAACCCAGGGCAGTGAAACAGTAAGTGCATCTCGACTCAAACTCAACTTGTCAGAATATTCAGTTCGTAATGATAAAAGGTCTTACATTGAGCTTGTAAATTTATGAGTCAAATTCAGATGCCTTTGCATGCTTGTACTCGTTTATCATGAACAAACAAGGTAATCAACATTCAACCTCAGCCTAAACTCAACTCCTGTGGAGATCACTCAGGCTTAACTCGTATGATAGAAGAGCCAAGCTCAAACTTAGATTTAAGCTCATTAATCTTATTAAATCAAATCTGAGCAATACATTATTCAGCATGAATTTGCTTATTTTCACCCTTATTTGAACCTTTGTTAAACATTCCAGTATTCCATTAACTTGCAGCAGAAAGTCCTCTTATATGGTCACTGAGATATCCATGAACCCGTAAAAAGACAGGGACATGAATGTGTTGCATCAAGCTTATACACATGTCAGCTGTTAAATGGTAGCCCTTGAGGATAAATGTAGTAGCCCACACTTACGGTCACCATCAGGGGCAGAATGAGCAACGGATACACCTTACAAAGCGAACATCTTTTGAGAACATGAGTCTTTCCCCAATCCCTGCGGATGAAATCTGCCACAGAAGTTCCGATAAACTTAAAGCAACAGAAAACATAGAACATGAAGAAGAATTACTGATCTCTAGCAACATTAGAACCAATTGAAATCCCTGGAACCACATTGATATACTGATAAACTAAAAGCAACACAAAACATAGAACATGAAGAAGAATTACTGATGTCTAGCAACATTAGAATCAATTGAAATCCCTCGAACCACCTTGATGACAGACAAACTGGAATTTCCTCAGCAATGCAGTTCAGTGTATTGTTGGTACATTGTGGAAATAAACATGTACAATGAGATTACTACTGCTTACAAACTTAAAACTTCTAAAGTTACCAATGCAATAGTGAGACCAAGGGCTTGGATGGCACAATGAGTAGATGCCCCTGAAAGGCCGTGTTTCTTCTGAAAACAATGTTCACAGCAGATAAATGTCCCTCGCACTGAAGCAGCCACAACCATAGGTAATCTCTTCCAATATGATCAAGAGCAGAAGTGCAGGCAGCCTCTAAAACTAGCATAACTTCACACAGCGGGCAATTCCCTAATTTGAGGCCCAAATCTTGGATTTGGATATATATTACACCATCCAAATATGCCATTTAAGAAGCATCATACCACTAATATCTACGTAAAGAGTTTGACTTTACTTCTGCTAGTAGTTCGTGAATCACGCACCTTATGAATAGGTGATGTACCACTAGGACCGGCCAACAAGCAATAGATACGACCATGGGCAAATGGAGATGGGGGGCGCGTGTGTGTATATTATATGTATATACACACAAATTAACCCCAATTATCGTTTGCCCATTTGAAAATTAAAGTTCCATCATGAAATCTAGTCACTACCCTTTTACCACCTTTCCAAAACAATCCCCAAAATGCAAGACTTCCGTGCCCAACAAAATTGATAGATGACCCAACTAAATTTTCAAGGGCATGTCGAAAAGGAAGCAGCATAAATTGCATCGCCCACCACAGTTTTAGAAAAAATTAAGATAATCCGCTACAATAGTTAAAGTGGAAAAGCAATAATCAACGAGAACAAAAGCAGTAAATAGGTTCAATTTGACAACAATTAAATACCCAAGTATTCATTTAATGAACAAGGCAGATACCAATAAAAGTATGTCTTAATTTCCATTTTTTCTATTTCATCAATTACATCGAAGCAAAAAACTAAAAATTAAGAAAAGCAATTACAAGGAATCGGGTTCGATGAAACAGGGTCTGACAGCGACAAGTTTTCTGCAATGCAATCGTCTAGGGCGACGAGTTTTGGGGTTAAAACAAGGAAGGAGAAGATGGGTGTTTGTTGATTGGGTCGGAGTGGCCGTCTGAGAAGATGAGAGAGAGAGGATCTGAATCTGAGAGACGGAGTGTTGCGAAGATCGAGAAATGGAAAGCATTTTGGAGTATCTGAGTTGAGCGAGAGCTCCTGGCTTTAGGTATTTGTGGGTGCTTGATCCGTTTGCGCATCTGAGAGGGGACTTCATCTTGTGGGGAAGAGAGACGGAGAGAGAGAGAGAGAGAGAGAGAATGTGCGGTGACCAAAAGAGAGAAAATGTGCGAAGTGTGGTGGGGAGGGGGGCGGTAATAAAGAAGGGGTTGAAGGCGGGAAACGAGAAGAGAGAGGGAGTCTGGTTTGAACTCTCCTAGGGTCGCGGCCGTGGCTGTCTAGGGTTTCTTTGCTTTGCATGGGCTTGACACTGGTTTGGACCGGACCTGGCCCTTTTTGAGTCCTAAACATGGCGCCATGTCACCTCAGGGCCCTCATTACTACACGGCATCCCCTTGTAATGCCACAACATAACTCCTTGAGAGAATAGGCATTGTTGTGTATAAGATTAATAGGCGTTGTTTTGAATCAGATTAAGAGATGTTAAAAAAATTTTAATTGTTAAAAATTAAATTTGATTTGAATCAAATTTAATTAAATTCAATATAATTATTAAATATCAATAAATTATATAAGAAAAGAAAATTCATATAAGATGTTGTGTTTTGTCCACATCAACTTAGAATTAGGACTATACCAATTTGGATTGGTTCCGGGACGGGCCTCGGAATAACAGGTCAGTTTGGCCACGGTTTCGAGATCTTCCTAGGCCATGTCAAGCCTATTCCGAAAAAAATTAGTTTGAAACCGACTCGACTCGATAAACTGGACCCGTTGAATCGGGCCGTGCCAGACCAGTTCAACAGTTTTTTTCCTGAAATCAAAAGATAAAAAAAAGAGAGAGAGAGAGACATAAGAAATTTTTAAAGTGATTCCACCGAATTCGATATATATCCACTATCAAACTCTTTACTTGAATTTTCAAATCCACTAATTCAATATGATTACACTCTTTTGATTTTTATAAGTATGATTTTTTTTAATTACATATTTACATAATTTTTCTATGCACTAAAAATTTATTTTTCTTCTTATTCCATTTCTGAGTTATTTTTATACCTTACTTGCTATTTTTTGTATTCTTTCGATCTTTAATGCAAATCAACACTTTCAAAATGTTGTCTACCAATTTAATATGCTTCTCTATTAAATTCAATCACATATACTAAAAGTACTTTCTAATAGCATTGTAAATCCTAGAGGGGATAGTAAATCTTTGGCTAAGCCGAATTGGATAATAGGTTGCATTATTTTTTTACTAACCTAAAATATCAAAATGATCGCTATCATCTCAGCTTTCTAATCTATGTGTTCGTTAGTATAAAATCAATTCATTTAGTGATGAAAATGAAGAAGTTGGATTTTATTTTTTTGTTAACATATGTAAAGGATTAAATGAAAACTAAGATGAACGACTTATTGAATTACTACTATTATTATTACTATCTACATCACTTTCGTCTATATTATTATGTTTCTTTTTATATAATTTAAACATATTTTGTAAAATAAGAGACATATGTTTTTTTTTAAATGGTCTGCACTAATATATATTTTTGTTTAAAAAACTATCAGTAAAACAATCTATTAAAATTTTAACACTTTCAAGTTTGACACGTAGATCTAAAATACTAACTATCAAATACAAAATATGAATTTTTTCATAATATTTTAAAAATTTTATTTTCATTAGTTGAATAATTTCACTAAAACGATTTTCATTTTCAAATTGATTAAATACGAAGTAAATTTTACAAAAATTAGATAATATCAAATGCGTTGTTGAAGAGTAAACCTTAAAATATAAATTTGTTCATGTATAAAAAAAAATTTCAATATTTGAATTAGTGTACTTGTAAAATCAAAAACGATATTATCAATAAAACTATATACATAATAAAAAATAGTAAATTCAATTAAAATATTTTTAAAATAAAGTACACCTTATAATATATCATAAGTTGAATTCCACCTAATACATTTAAATTTTACATTATATAAAGTACATAAATGTTTCATTTCTTGTGTTTTTGTCAAGAAATTTCTAATTTGAAAAATTAAATTACGAATACATTATAAAATTAGTTCTGCGGCTTCCAAACCATCTTTAATACATAAATTTAAAATATAATATGAATACTTATTATGAACAAATGTTCAATCTAATATTATTTTTAAAGTATTTTTGAACTACTAGTAGCACTAGTATTAATAGATACTTTATCTAAAATCAAACAAAAAATTGTATCATTAATATCATATTCATGACAAATATTTGTAATTATTCCAACTATATTAGAATCGGAAGGTGAATGTTCCAAATGTTAGAAAACTAAAATTCTTTTTTTCTAAAATTCATGAATCGTTAATCCAATGATATGTTATAATAGTAAAATATTCATTTTTGCGTGTTTTTCAACTATCCAAAATTATTGAAAATTTACAATTAATGGTCATAAAATTTACAATTAAAGCATCTTTTATTATTTAAAATCATTCTAGTGACTTCCTCCTACCCATTTTCTACTACTTCCTTTGTAACCCGACTGTAAATATTTTTGTGCATATTTCTCAAAAACTTCACATACTATTATATTAAGTGGTAACTCTTTATATACTAGCACGAACCGAATCGGGCGTTGACCCGGATGTCGGCATTTCTACGAAAATCGAACCTCCTCATAAATCGGAGGTCTCCCATGTACAATCAAACCAGATACTGTATACATTCAAAAACAATCGCAAATAAAACAATGACCATCCCGGCCTCAAAACCATCCACCAATCTCACAACGCATCCGGACAACGCAAGGCTAACAAACCACCATCCTAACCTCAACTCATGCCCAACAGGCAGAACGGGCCACCCTAAATTTAACAAATATATTACAAATTCCCAAGTTGACACTTTAAAAATTTACAAATGCCTCAATGCAAGTGAAATGAGAGTTTAGCAAGCCAAAAATTTTACGTTATCCCAAAATATGTACACGTCAACTACGGACCTCAACAAGACCACGGGGCGACAATAAATTATGAAATTCATCTTTTCAATTAAAACTTAATCCACCTAATCACCCAAACCGAGCTATCAAGCCCTCGAGCCAAATACATCGCCCTAGCACCATAATCCCGTCGGGAGGGAAAGAGGGGGGGAGTATTCAGGAAGAATACTGAGTGAGTGGGTCAATGTAATCGTGTAATATGGGGTGTGAACGAGGTCAAAGCATAAATATACAAATCATATTTCAAATCATCATGCTTTTCATTTCAACAATATATCATTTTGCACGCATTATCAAATCAAATATGCATCCAAAATACTTTCATCAAAATCATAGAGCACCGGGGGGGGGTCTACCACGACCTATGACAGAGGCGGGGGTGTATATGCGATTTTATTTAAAGTGCTCTCTACCGGGGGTTGGCGACGGCCCTCGTCCGGACTGGAGAGGTATCCAAATCCTCCCCCTTTCGGGTTCAACCTGCCTAGTACCGTGTCGTAAATATAATCTCGACAACTCGTGGGATACCCCAGGCCTAGACATATCCGGATGCTACCAAAGCGCCTCTCACGGTGTCCTTCGTAGCTACGGAACGATACATATCACAGCCCTCAAGGCCAATATCAATATCACAGTACAAATCACAGCCCTCAAGGCCAATATCAATATCATATCAAAACAGGTCAAACCAAATGCAACATATTTCATAAAATGGCACATTTTACATTTCAACCACATGGATGCATATTTCATAATTCAACTACATTTTTGGACACTCCATCGGTTCACAAAAATCATTTCCAAAGCCAGTCAAAACATTTTAAGCACGCGATAAATCATGCTCATTTATCAAACTGTTATAAAACAGAGTTTGCATATTAAACGAAAACATTGAAATAAAACTCACTCACAGTATACGGGAGGGTCAATCACCCCACAATGCACAACAAGTGCGAACCGGCTCGATCAAGACATCCAACACTTACGCGTGTACGTAATCAGCAAGTTTCAAACCTGCGCAGTTATAGAAAATAGGCTATACACCTTTACAAATCAAGAGGTTTCTTATTTCATTTTTAAAACTAAGGATGTCTAGTGTCTAAGGTAGAAAACCTCATGTCCACAAGACTCAAGTGATGGTACTCAACCAACCCTACACAAAGCTCACACCAATCCAATCTCTCGTTGTACATAAGAGTCAGCATATACACCAACACACTTTTATTCAAAATTCTTTATCAACTTCTTCTCTTCAATACCTCAATACAATTCTATACATTTATCATATAAATACAAACACAAGCTTTTGCTCATTCTTTATTATTGCACATTTTCATATCACTTTAACACACTAATATCACTATATATATGCATACACTTTCTATACCTTATTACATACACATATAAACCTCCATCTTGCTTACTAGAGTCATTTCAAATCTCTCCAATGGATTTGATCAATACAATTTTACATCCACATACTCACTAACCTCTATCCAAAATTCAATATGCATAAATCCTCACACTCTTGGCCTCAATTTCACATATACATAGTCAATAACACACCACACTTAAATGCCAAAAACACAAGTACATCAAATCCACATTTTAACACTCAAAATCACATTAAAACCCATCAAATTTCATATTCAAAGTTCTATATTTTCCTGTACATGTTTCCTTAGGGTTTCTCCCTTCAATATGTGCTCATTTAAGAGTTAAATCAATCATTTACACAATCACCTTTCTAGATTCTCATTTCATCACTTTCATTCCATTTATAAACAATTAATCAAATCAAAATCAAGCCTGATTCAATCCTAAAACCAATCAAAATTGGAAATACGCTTAAAATAAATAAGTTTCCTACGAACTGAAAAATCTTTGAAAAATCATACACTTTTCAATTCTCATCCGATTTCTTCAACCCATATGTCATTTCAAAGGTATTGAAACCTATTTTCATACTATAGAAGTTGTATTTTGATTGCCTATATACAAGACAACTTAAAATGAGATAGATCGCATCGATCCTTAAACTCAAATCCCAACTTCCCACTATTTTCATGCATTCATCAAATTAAACTCTACAGGAAAATATTCAAATCAATTCAACTCGATCTCATTTCCTTTGATATGCTTCTTCCATACTAAGCAACCTAATTCTTGTAAATTTTTAAACTTAACCCTCACATTCAGGCATATTCCAATCAATTTTCATCTAAAGCCATCCAAATGAATCAAACAAACCTCTATCAGTATCTAACACATTCTATTATGCAACGCAGCCCTATTTATATCAAATTCTAAACTTAACATAAATAATTTCATATGAAATTGCAGGAAAGTACATTTCCTTTTTATCTAACTTATTTCAAAGCATACATAAAATTTCCAATTCTAATTTCAATCCTAAATTCGATAAAATAACTCAATTATCGAAAGGATTGCATTTCCCTCACCTAGGGTTCACTGCGATCCAAAACCCTAACGTCCGTGCGACATTCGATTTAGTCCGAAACCTACAATGCTTCCAATTCGAAGCAAAAGTCGCTTTAGTATAAATCTCCAAGAAATCGAAACCCTAGAATTTGGGTTAGGGTTTGATCTTACGCGACATCGGGGCGGGGCCGGTGGTCGACGGTGGACGGGGGGGGGGGGGGGGGGGCGGTTGGGTGAATCCGAGAGGGAGAACTCGCGGGTGAAGGAGAGGGAGGGGGGGGGGGGGGGGGGGGGGGGGGGGGGGGGGAGTGGTGGCGGCGAGATGGGGGGGGGGGGGGGGGGGGGGGGGGGGGGGGGGGGGGGGGGGGGGGGGGGGGGGGGGGGGGGGGGGGGGGGGGGGGGGAGAGAGAGAGAAGAATGGCCCTAATTTTGACTTTTTTTTTTATATCTATTATTATTATTATTATTATTATTCTTATTATTATTATATTTCTTTTTTGTAAATAAATTGATCAAGAATTAAGTGAGTAAATGTATAAATTAATAAATGAATAAATAATCATCTATATATTTTTTTATACTCACTTTATTTTACAAATCGGAAATACGGATATTTTAAATATCCCAAAAATTTCAAATTATATACCTAAAAATCGAAAATCAATATAATAAAAATCCTCTCTCTCAATAATATATAAACGAAGAAATATTTTATTTAATTTCATGAAGTGGGGTTACATACTATTTATTCTATTTATCCTTTTTTTTTTGCCTCCATATTATACCTCAATGTACCTTTGACATTCTCCCACAGTGGTACCTAATTTGAGATAATCTATCTAGATAATTTCTTACTATGTCTCTTAAATGTCTCCACTCCTTAATCCTTGAGAAATTTATATATTTATTGACAAATTTTACAGTTGCCCTTTACCTTTCATAATTTCTATCAAAATAATCTTATGTATTGAAATCATCTTTTTTAGTATATGTGGTAGTAAATTGTATATCATTAGGTTCATTTTCTTCAAAACCAATATTAATATTATGTGTTCGGGAATGTCATCTTGGAAAAAAAAAGGGGGGGAGAGGACATTGTTGAAAATATTGTGAAAAATGTATTTCGATCATTTTTTTTTAAAAAAAAATATTTTAAAATTTAATGAGAATGATTTAAATATTCAAAAAAAGTAAAAATTCAAAAAATAAATTATTAGTGATTTGACAAAGATTGCGGTTGTTTATCACCAAATCTTGAATAATTTAAATTTTCAATCTTGAAATCTTGCTAAATTTTGAACGATAATGTAAGTTATAGGTAGAGAAAGTAATAAGAGATTATGAGATTATGAGTTGGTGAGAGAGGAAAAAAAAATGTTGTAGGTAGAGAGAGTAGGAGAATGTGAGAGAGAATAGAAAATAAGTTGTATATTGTATGAAATTTGAAAATGAGTTATTAGCTATTTATTGGTGACATTTTTGTCATTATAATCAAAATATCTCTTAAACTAGTCATTTTATAGTGTTGCGAGGGGTGAAATTGAGAAAAAAAATTCAAAAAAATGAGCTAGTCGTTAGAACCTACCGGGCCGGTTCCACTATCCGTTGGAACTACCTATTCAGCTCTAGGTTTGGGCCGTTTCCAGGCCCATGCCGCCAGTTTTAGTTTATTATAGCCCGAGTCAGTTTCTAGTATGGGTTATAGTGGGGCAATTGGGCCAAAACCTACCCATGTCCAACTCTACATCAACTCTTCTATAGTTGTTACTCCTAAAACTCCTAAAATTGTTGGATGTATCCTACATGTTTAAGTTATTAGATTTTATTTTCTTATTGTGCATGTTTTTTAAAACCTTGGCCTTACGGATAAAAAAATGCATATAAAATTATTTCTCCTTTTGTTTTCTATTTTTCCTCTTTTGATATATCTATGGCTATTACTGAAAGAGCCCCCGTGGAAAAACTCAAATTTGACATAACTAGAGATAAAAAGGATCCTTTCACCCTTTCAAAGCCAAGATTAAATTGTCTCCCCTTCTCCCATTAAACTAACAAAAACATAAGCCCTCTCTATTTTTTTATATGTTTTATTCCTAAAATACTCTTAAAATATTGTATATATACATATATACATTATACATATTTGCAGAATATTTCAAGATATTGATGATACTAATCTTAAAAGATCTTTTTTTTTTTATATATATACAAAAAGATGAAATCAAACGGAATTGAACTGAAAAAAAGAGAGTATAGAAGCGAAAAGATTTACCGTTTGAGGTATTCCTGAGGATATCTTAAAAGATTTATGCTTTCGATATGAGGTGGCCCTTGGGAAAAACAAATAGATCCATCGGTGAAAATAAATTATTTTTCGCATGATCAATAAAAAAAGCCCCACACAAAGGATTCTGACAACACATTATATTTTAAAATTTTACTTAATAACTACTTATAGTTTTATAGTTTCTAGGAAAAAAAAATCTTTAACTTTTGATACGCCAACTCAAATTCTATTTGTTCTGACTTTATGAATTCATAGTATAAATTTGTTATATTTTGACCTAAAATTTTATTTATTGCGTGTGTGTATATATATATATTATTATATTTATTACTATTCATAAACTATATATATATATATTTATATAGTAACTCTTAAGGACTTAATTGGTTCTCATTTTTTTAGATTCCATTTACGGTTTAGTTTGTTCTACTTTTTTGGAAAATTCTCTATTAGGCTGTTAGGCAATATTGTCTTTATAATCTTTACATATTTATATCGAAATTATATTTTTTTTCTCTATTTGTGAATATAAATATTTTGGTTAAATTACATAAATCTTATTTCTACACAACCGTATATTTACTTTATTAATTTTGTATTATTTTTTTATTCTACGTTTTTTTTTCTTTTAAACAAGAAGTGCTAAGAGTTAATGAATTATTGACTTCATGGTTTGTAGGGCTTTTATATTTGGAAGACCATGATATTTTTGTTTACTTAATTGACTATGTTAATCTTGTTAGCTAATGGAGTGTGTTTTTATTATGGATGATGCAATGTGTGTTAAATTTGGATTGGATTTAAATTGATTTTGGTTTTATCTAAATTTGATTGCACTCATTTTTCGAGTGCAACAATTTGAACAAAACTTTTATTTAAAAATTTGGTGAACGGTTGGGTAAATATAAATGACTATTATAGAAAAATGATATTTTGTAAGGATTAAAAAAATGTAAACATGAAAAAATGTGTAAATATTAAAAATATAAAGAGTTTTATATAAATATTAATTATTTTATATGAAGCATAGAATAATCATATTTTATAATAAAAATATAAAATGATCAAATATATGATTATTATTCATAAGACAAATAATATAAAAATAAAATCATATTTACATAAATAAATAATTTATTAAATATGTAAAATGAGTAAATATAGAAAATATAATGATTTTTGCATAAATATGAATTAATTTAATATATCGAGACATTTTGAAAATCAAAATATTTTGAAAATTGAAAAATATTAATGTTGAGAAATTTCTGTAAATATGTTGGCATGTTTAGGTTTTAATTATGAGCAAAACAATTCAAGAAATTAAACTAAAATTTTAGAAATAATATGATAAGAAATTTAGTCCATTGAATTCACATGTGTTCAACCTGAAAAATATAAAATGTATTGTGTCAATCAAATAAAACTAAAATAGGTCGAATAGAGTATATAAATTTAGTTGAATAGATTTAAAATTCAGTAGATCTAATTTTAGTATAAAAATAATTTAGTCTGCTAGGATGAGTGAACAATGGAATGGACTTAGAAACATCAGTAGAATATCATAAAAAATATATCGACAGCTTTAAGAAAACTACCCACTGAATTTGGAAAACATTCGATTGAAAGGGAAATAATGTGTCTAATAGTATATTTTAGTATACCAGAATTAAATTCAGACTTATGATCTTTTTAAGATAGTCGAATAAAATTAAAAGTCAACCAAATAGTTTCAAGTTCAAGTAAAGTAAATCAACTAATTTTGTAACTTAACTTTTGAAAAAAGAAAACCAGTTGAATTGAATTGGAAAACTATAGGCTAAGGCCAACCGAATGACTTTAAAATTCAACTAAATAGTTCCTAGTACAAGCCATTTTAGTCCACAGAAATCAGCAATCAACATGACAACCCTTCCTAGTCAGTCAAATGAAATTAAAAATTCAGTTGAATAGAATTTTAAGTAGCAATTAGTTGAGTTCAAAAAATAGCCAACTGAACTAGAAGAAATGGAAGCTTAGCCAACCGGTTTCAAAAATTAGCTCAAACCTAGTTCAACAAAAGTCAAATTTAGCCAACCGTATTAAAAAATAGCTCAAACCCAGTTCAACAAGAGTTAAGTTCAGCCAACTTGATGAGACATAATCCAAACACCATTCGGTGCGGTATTCAGGCGTCCAAAACCCGACAAGACACTCACAGTCTCGAAGGGCCTAGCCTCTTCGAAACACAAACATATCGATCCAAAACAGCACAATCGACGAGCAGGTGTATTCAGTAAGATCGAACGACTGCCCCCTCTATCCGACCGATGACTATCAAATACTAAATGAACGGAATATTTCTACTCTCAATTGGTGATACTCAACTGACTCTCACATGGATTAAATTTCGTATTTTAGTACGAAATGTTTCTCTTGAATAAGGAATGAAACTCTTGAGAATCTAATCGATAAAAAAAAGAATTTTCTCGTATAATTCAATTTCTTAAATAATAATGATTTTAAATTTTTGACGCTTGAAATCCGAAATCCTCAGATCGTCTCATAAGGAAACTAGGGCTATAACGCCCTGAGATCATACGACTCTGGCAGGATATCATATAAAAGCTCTTGATACATCAAATCAGGTAAGTTCTCTATACTTGATATAGAACATACTAAAGTCATAATGATATCTGTCATTCCTTCCTCTCTGTTTCTTTATCTTTTTGAAAACAGCTCTTTCTGAATTGAGCGTCAGAGCCTTCTCCGCCAAAATATCATTCGACGGTTTTTTGCAGGTTTCAAATCTTTTTATTGAGTACTCGTTCGAATCACAAAGAGCTAAATCTATAGAGTCAAAACTCACCACCAATACGACTGAATTTTAAATTCCTCAAGCTAATTTTTAAGCCTTTCACATACTTATCTGGTTGTAAAAATTTTATTTAAACTGATCTACAAAATACAATTAATAGGTTAATATGATCATTCAACTAAGATATTTAATCATGCTAAATACAATCGATTAACTGGAATTCTTAATCAACTGAGTTAAAAGAAAGAATTAATAGCAATCGATTGAGTTGTGAGATCACTTGAATAAGACAACCATTTTCTGAACTCGGTTTACCAAAATTTGAGAATAGTTGAACTGAATACATCAGTATGACATTGAACAATCAATTGAAAACAAACATAATTCGACTAATGTATGTAAATCTTAATTGTTGTTTAGAACACGGTTGAACACAATATAAGGTTATTCAATTGTTTAAACTCTAATGTTCATATTTTTTAAATTGACAAAACTTTTATTGTTGTACAAAAAAAGTAAAATATAGGTGAAGCGCATTTAATGAGATAGATGAAACATTTATTGTCAACGTTCAAAACTTATCTATTTCAATGGAACTCTTGAATGCAAATATATAAATAAGTTCAAAAGATTTGAAAGGAAGAAGAAAGTGGTTGAAATATAAATTGCTCTAAGACAAACATTCACTCTTGCATTTTGTTCTTTGATGTTCTTTGAAAAAGATTTATTAGTGAGCTCATATCTTAAAAATCAGCAGAGTTAGTTTTATCTTTGTAATCATTTATCTTTATACATCTCTAGTTCAGAAAAGAAAAAAAATCTGAGAGGATATTCTTAGATTCAGGCTTAGAGAGAGACGATAACAACTAAGGTCGTTGTGAGTGTTTTGTGAGAAAAACATTTATAAAAGTCTTACTTATACCTGGAAGTAAGTTGTCAGTGTACTATTCGGAAAAATAGTGAAAATCCAGGGAAAGTTTGGGAGTGAACATATACCAGTTAGGGTGGAATCACTATAAAATTTGCATGCTTTGTTTTCATTTTTATTACATTTTTATGTCTATGTTTCACTGTTAATTTTTCACAAATATCCAAAAATTTTGGAAAATGGCCAAAACAATCTAATACGAACACAATCTCACCTCTTTTGTATTTGGACACTTTCATTGAATTTCAATCTAATATGAACTACGAGTTTATCCATCATACCACTCCATAACAACTTGTTTCGCCTTTAAATATTAGAAAAAGACCTTTAAGAATATTAAAATGAATAAAAAAAAGTAAATGAATCAATTTTATTTAATATTCTATTTTAGTATTTTTTTTAAATATTTTATTTAATTTGAGAAGTATTTTAATAAATCTAAATTATTCAAATTTAAAATTTTATTTTTTATTAATAAATTATCACATAAAATTTAATTTACTAAAATTTTACTATATATATTTTTTTATTAGTAAGCCAATTACTATAATATTTAAAAGGGCATGAGACTCAGAGCTTTAATCATGGCCCTTTACCCAAGCAAACGGTGGGTGACAAAAATCGTATTCCTAATAAAAAATAAAAAATAAAATAAAATGAATAAATAAAATAAAATTCCCGGATGTAAAAGAGGAATGATACACGAAAACTTCACTACAATAATATTTTTTTTTTTTATTTTTGAAACAATTTTTATTTTTAAAATATTTTGACAAACAAAATTAATTAATACTTACATAAATTTTATTATATTTATATATTTTTTATAATTAATTAATTAATTAATTTATTTAATTATAATTTTTATTTTATATTATTTATTTTATGATTAATAATTATATATCTGATCATTTTAAATTTTTATTATAAAATATGATTATTTTAATATTTTTATAAATAATTAATATTTACGTAAAAATTATTATATTTTTATATTTACACATTTGCTTATATTTTTATTTTCTATATTTTTACAAAATATTATTTTTTTATATCATTTTATATCCATTTCAATTTTTTATTTTCGTTTCTATGTAAACCACTGAGAATACAAGTGATTTAATGAATTTTAAGGTATTTGGTAATCAAAAGTGAAAGAGAAATTTCCTTAATGCGTTGTTTTTGCCAATATTAAAATTTTATTTATTAAAAATCTAGACATTTTAAGCAAAAATGTCCTTATTGATAAAATGATATCCTGCAAATGCCACAATATATCATTTTCTTAAGATAAAACATTAAACTTGGTTATTCTGTTCTATGAAAAAATTATATAATTCTGTAATCATTTTTTTTCTTAATCATTTGTTATTATATATTGTTATAAAAGAATATTACTAATTTATAAAGAAATAAATTATATAGTAATATGTTACAAAAAGGAAATTAATAATATGTTTACAAAGGGGTAGATTCTTTAATTAGTAAATTGATTTTAATTATTTTGTTTTGAATTTTTAATTGGGCACAATCTAGTAACTCACGTATTTTATTCTCTTAACATTCTTTCCTATATAAACCTTTACATGCTCGAATAGTTTTAGGTTTTGGGCAACTGAATATTTTGAACCATTTTTCATGATTTTTTTTATTTAAATAATTTGGTTTATAAGAATATTTTCTTGCAAACAAACCTTTTTTTTATTTTTTTTTATTTTAATAAAACCATATCAAACAAAGACTTCTTAAGATATTTTACTAAAACATCACGAATCACCACGTGGCAAGACCCCATTTGACAGTGTCAGGATCCTAGTCGATTCGTAGCCACCCTCTAGAGAGCTCTGAGTTCTCAAACTCACGCACAAACGCATCATCTCCTCCACAATCCACTCCTTCAATCACGGTCGTCAAATCCTTTCATCAAAACAAACTGACCAAAATATCAATTGGGTTGACCTGGGTCGATAATGAAAAACAATCTCGACCGCCAATATGATGAAAAATGACGTCAAGCACAGGTCTGTGCTGCACACTGACATGCACAGAAACATTTCCACTTCAAGGCCCTCAGATTCTTGGACTTATCTCCTCCGATCAGAGGAGCAGAGTTTAATACACTCATTTTCACTATATATATATATTTTAAATAATAATATAATTACTTTGTACAGATTTTGAGAGAGAGAGAGAGAGAGAGAGAGAGAGAGAAGGGGGGGGGGGGAGGGGAGAGAGACCCATCATCTGATCGAATAAAGAGGGCATCTTTGGCAAAGAGTGAAGAAGAGAGAGAGAGAGAGAGAGAGAGAGAGAGAGACTTATGGAGATGTCTTTACAGGTTCAAAGGCCTTTTAGTTGCAAAACAGTAATAACTGAGAAACCCCAATTAAAGATAAAACCTTTTCTTGGATTATTACCTCTTGGCGCAGCTAACCAGTCTTCTAAAGTAAGAAATTATCATTATTTTCTGTTATTATTTGTGGGTTTGTTCTATTGTAATATTTTGTTCATAAATTGCGATGTTTGGTGTTTGAATTTTGAAGTTCAATTCAAAATTGAATATGTTGTCGGAAGCATTATGTGTTTATTGTTTCAGACATGTTGCATTAATGATTTTAGTTTGGTATGCTTCAATGCCTATTTGAAATCTTAATGAATCTTGTTTCAATCAATAGTCTTGATTTTGTGGGTTTTGAGTTGAAATTGTTTGTTCTATAATTGATTTCGATGTTGTTCTTTCTGGATATCTGTTATTGGTTGATTAATTATTTAAGAAGACTGATATAGGGGTTTTAGATAAAATTACACAATGATGAAGTAGGAAAGTGCTTTCTTTTCTTATATTTAAATGTTATTTGATTTGGTGGGGCCTGTATTTGGGTCATGTCTTTCTTTTTCGCATATTAAATCGTGTGTTTCTCCTTTAATGATTTGCACCAGTCCTACCTATGGCACAAAGAGTTTGCTTCAAACGGGGTTTCTCATCGAGTCACTGCAACTGCTGGTTAGATTCTTTCAATAGGGTACTTGGTTTTGACTCATTAATTTCCTTTTGCTAATCCCTTAGAATCTGTTGTCATTCCCAGTAGATTTTTCGAGGAGGAGACCAAGAAAAGTCTCAATTCCAAAGCCAAAAGGTCCAGCTCCTAGAGGTTTTGTCCCAAAAGCACCAGTAGGGACCAGTGGCCAGAAGAGGGATCACAGGAATGATGAAGAAAATGATAATTCTGGTGCAACTTTATTCAGTGAGTATGTTGAGGTCAATCAGAAAGTGGCTGAGTCAGAAATGGGCAATACCACGGAGCAATTGGAGGGATTGCCATCAACAAGTAAGCAGTCTGCTGTTGGTAAAACAAGTGAAGCTTTGGAGAATGGAACTGCTGGCGGATTTAGTGAGGAGGTCTCAAGGTTACAGAAGAATGAAGTTGTTGCCGAGAGTGAACCTGAGAGTAACATTAAGGATCATACAGGTGGAACAATTGTAGAAGGAAACAGTATTGTTGATACGGTTAGTGATGATACTGAGGATCTTGTAGGTGGAGCTGAGAGTGATGTTAAGGATCTTGCAATTGGAGTTGAGGATGACATTAGGGACCTACTAGGTGCAACAATTGTTGAAGGATACAGTATGGTAGACAGGATTGGTGGTGTTGCCATTGAAGAAAATAATGTTGCTGATGAGGAGGTTACAATTGGTGAGGTGATGGAGCCTGCATCACTTGATGAGGCTGGCACTGAAGCATCTTTGGAGGGTGATAAAGAGGCTGATGCCCGACGTTTAAAGTTAGAGATAGAAGCACAAGAGAGGAAAGTACAGGAGAGGAAGCAAGCAATTGAGAGGCTTGCTAAGGAGAACTTCTCCAAAGGGAACAAATTGTTTTACTATCCACAAGTAGTTAAACCTGATCAAGAGGTAGAGGTGTTTCTCAATAGGAGCCTTTCTACTTTGAGAAATGAACCAGATGTCTTGAACATGGGAGCCTTCAATGACTGGCGATGGAAATCCTTCACTCTGAAGTTGGAAAAGACTCAACTTAATGGGGATTGGTGGTCTTGCCAGGTTCATGTTCCGAAGGAAGCATATAAGATGGATTTTGTGTTTTTCAATGGTAACAATGTCTATGATAATAATGACAAAAAGGACTTCTGCATAATTGTGGAAGGTGGGATGGATGCATTTGCTTTTGATGATTTCCTGCTTGAGGAAAAACGCAGAGAACTTGAAGAACTTGCTAGGGAGCAAGCTGAAAGGGAAAGACAAGCCGAGGAACAGAGACGTCTAGAGGCAGAGAAGGCGGCCACTGATGCTGATAGAGCACAGGCCAGGGTCGAAGCTGGAAAACAATGTGATATGATGGGACAGTTCATGCAAAAGGCTGTGAAGTCGGTTGACAACGTCTGGTTCATAGAGCCAAGTGATTTTAAAGGAATGGACTTGGTCAGGATATATTACAATAAGAGTTCAGGTCCTCTTGCTCATGCAAATGATCTTTGGATACATGGAGGACACAATAATTGGAAAGATGGTTTGTCTATAGCTGTGAAGCTTAAGAGGTCAGAGCTAAAGGGTGATGATTGGTGGTATGCTGAAGGTATGTGTTACTGCAAATTTCTTAAAGCTTGTTGTTTAAGCAAGGTGTAGCTCAACCAACCAATCATTTTTCTTATTACATACTTTAGAGAGTACCTGCAGTTGCATTGAAATTACTTTGGCCGGATATTGGCAGCAGCTTGCGTTATAATGGAGATTGCTGGTTATTCTTAGAAAGGGGCAGCCCAATCACCAAGTGAAATTCTAGTCTAGTTATTTGGTACAGGAACCTTCGAGCTTTCATTAAGCCCTTAGAATTAATTTCTTTGAAGTTTGGATGAATTAATCTAGAAATATAGGACCATCTTTAATTTACTTGTGTCTAGTCTCTCTGAAACTATATTTCAAAAGATTCTTCGTATGGTAGAGCAAAAGTAAATGCTATACTTGAATAGTGCATAGGAGGAAATAGAAAAACATTTTAATTGACGTGGATGCCTTAGAATGCTGTTCTTATTACCATATCTGCAGGTTGTTCTTTTACCTTTTCATGCCATTTGTCGAAACTACTGATTTAATAGTAACTCTGAGTATTTTATATCTTTTGTAGTCGAAGTGCCTGATCGAGCTCTTGTCCTGGATTGGGTTTTTGCGGATGGACCTCCTCAAAAGGCTGGTCTCTATGATAATAATAACTACCAGGATTTCCATGCTATTGTTCCAAAAAGTATTCCTGAGGAATTGTATTGGGTTGAGGAAGAGCACCAAATATTCAGGAGGCTTCAAGAGGAGAGAAGGTTAAGAGAGGAGGCTATACATGCAAAGGTTAGTTGATCTGAGTGTTGCATTTAGAGAATCTTTCTTTTGAAACTGAAACCATATAAACACCTTTCTCATGTCAAACCATCCACTTTCTCAATATGCATGAATAGGCACTATCTTTCAATTGTGTTCAATTAAGCATTAAATACTTAAAAATTTTAAAAATTTTGTGCAATAATCAATTTTTTAGAATGCATTTGGTGTGTACGTAAATGCTCTAGTTTACTATCATGTGGCAAAATACATGGTTGGTTCTTTTAGCCTTAAAAAGTAATATTTTTGATAATTGGTTGGACCAATGACAATTCATTTAGTAGTTGATTGAGAGAATCAAGATAAATCAGAATTGTGCATATAATGGAAAGAGATATTCTTCTCAAAATGCTGTGTGTGAGACGTAATTCTATAAAATTTATATTTATCCTTTATCCGCAATCAGATTTTTTTTTTTTTTTCCTCTTTAATAAAGGGCTTACTTCATTTTTCTTATTACTTTCTTTTTCTTGGATGAGATCGTCCCCTCTAGTTAGTATTTTTTTTAACCTCTAACATGAAAAATACAATATTGTCTCTTATTGAAAATGGCAGCGCATATATATATATATATATATGTATGTATGTATGTATGTATGTATGTATGTATATGTAATATATTCTTTTTTAATTTCCTAAAAAATAATTATCTTTTTCAATTTTCAGCTTTAAATAAGTTTACTTACAATCTTAATTAAATACTATGAAAATTTGAATTGATACATCATCTAGAATAATTTGAACAACAAATATGGAGAATAAAGTTAGTAAAAACTCTTTAAGTACATCAATGTTTTGTAAAGCGTGTCCAAATTTGATGTTCAATGAGTTTTGATGTGATTTTAGAGGAAGGCCCAATCCGTTACGCCATGGCTGCGTTGGATACTTTGATTTTTAACTATGTAGAGGAGTTATGGCACACAAGAGCTTCTTAACCGACTTATAAATTCGGCTGTTCCCTTTAATGTTGTCTTTCAGTCATCCCTTTTTTTTCCCTCGATCTAAAGTCCCTTTTAGTTTTATTCTCTGGACACAGGCTGAAAAGACAGCACGGATGAAAGCAGAAATGAAGGAAAGAACTTTGAAAAGGTTTCTTTTGTCTCAAAAGCATATAGTATACACTGAGCCCCTTGACATTAAAGCAGGAACTACTGTGAAGGTCTTCTATAATCCTGCCAACACAGTTCTAAATGGAAAACCTGAAGTTTGGTTTAGATGCTCATTTAACCGTTGGACCCACCGCAACGGCCCATTACCACCTCAGAAAATGGTGCCTGCCGAAAATGGTTCTCACCTCGAAACTACAGGTGATTTCCTTTTGCATTGAGCATATAACTTTATCTTGGCATCATTGAGGATTATAGACCTTTTAAGTTGGCGCAATCTTTTTGGATGAAAAGTTAAGCAATTTCAATCTTTCCTTGCATCATTGAAATTTATGCTTCACCTCTTCATGATGCTGCTTCAAACTTATTTTTCCCTTGGGTTGTATATTCTTGAACTTCACATTTTTTATTGGTCTACTTGACAAGCATCATAAATTTCACCCTCCCAAAGCCAATAAAATGGCATTTATTATATTAATAATACCCTCATCATAATTATAATCATTTTTTTATTTGCCTTCTTGAAAAAGCAACATCAGTTAGGTGCAAATGCAATACAGAGTATGTTTCAATGTTTTGTATTTTTATTTTCTATCTTTTGCATTGAAAAGATAGATTGTCTAATACTTGTCACATGAGCATCAAGCTGCCTTTCATATTCTCAATTTTAAATTTCGCATTTTTTATTGGTGAAGATTTAATTAGCATACCATTTCTTGCATGAAATGTTGGGCACAGAATGCCTATCCCTATCCCAAGTTGGCAGTTCAAATGTCAGCTGCATTACATGCGAAGTCTTGAGAAAATTACTTTGCATTGTCAGATTGCTTGTCAAAGAGAAACAATGTCAAAATAGAACTGCTTTCATGGTCATTTAGGAGGAAATCATGGTAGAGCACTATTATATCTCCCAGTAATATATTCAAAGCCCTCCCCCCCTCTTTTGCACTGGAAGAAGGGTTAGACATTTTTGGTTCACTTGACTATAAGGGTGTTTTTTTTTTTTTATTTCTTTATTATTATTTTTGAAGGGCGGGTCTGGCGCATGATGGGGTCTCTCCATTGTGTCTTGAAGGCCCCGAGTTCGAATCGGCCTTCTTGCAAAAAAAAAAAAAAAGCCCAAGGGGAAGGCTGCTTAGGTATTCCCTTCCCCAGACCCCACAATGTGGGAGTTTTGGCACTGGGTACGCCCTATTTCTTTATTATTATTTTTAAAGAAGGGCTAAGCATTTAAGGGGAAGGGGAAGGGCTTAATTTCTTAGCTGAATGGTTGGGGACAAACCTTGTGCAACTTGGCTGAGTATCAAAGGAGTAGTTGGATAGCTTACCCTTGTGGTTTCACCGGTTTTAACATCATAGACTCAAAAATCAGGAAAATTATGTTTCTCACAGATGCAGCGCATAAGGACATTGAAGTTTGATATCATTATAATCCTGAATTATGATAGAGGTTTTGGTCACATAATCACCAATCTGTCTCAGATGTTTCCATCGTACATCCTCTCTTTCCAATTACCAGTGCAAACTAATTGTTACTTTGGTGCAGTCAAGGTTCCTTTGGATGCATACATGATGGACTTTGTATTCTCGGAGAGGGAAGATGGTGGAATTTTTGACAACAAAAATGGAATGGATTATCACATACCTGTATTTGGAGGAATTTTGAAGGAGCCGCCGATGCATATTGTGCATATTGCAGTGGAAATGGCCCCCATTGCCAAGGTAACCTCATTATACCTCAATATTATTTATCTTGTAGTATTATTCTTTTCCATGCATGATTTAACAATTCTCATGTGCCTATGAACTTACTGTCTTGGTAACTTGAAACTTTATCTAAAATTATGATAACCACAATCAACCACAGCAGCACCAAGAAAAGAAAAAAAAAATGAACTATAGAAATACTGGATGCTAGATGTTTCTATTTCTTTTTTACTTTTTTTTGTTGGACTTGAATTTGTGAAGCATGGGCACATAGATGGAGATGACACATTATGCAAACAGTGATGTATCATTTTAAAAAGTAGGATGTGGAATTGCTAGGCGTAGGCACTAAGATAATATGCAAAACGATTTGTTTTATAGTACTAGATGTTCTGTATTGGGAAGGTTCAAATCTAGAAAAGCGTGCCCAGTAGAGCTAAAACTTTTCAGGTGATTCTTTTGCAAATTTTATTGTCATGGTTATTGGGCTCATAGCTTTTTTGTTTTTTCATATAAATACTTGAAGCACAAAACTGTTTACCTTCTCATCTAAATCACTATTTTAATAAAATACTTTAGATCATCCGCTAGAGGGCGAATTTTGATGCAACGGTAGAGTTGCTCCTTTGGTGATTTTGAGGTCACACATTTGAAGCATGAAAACAGCCTCTTTGTAAAAATGCAAGGGGAAGGTTGTGTACACATACGCCCATCCTCCCTTTATCCCGCACTAATCCAGGGAGCACTTTGCGCACTTTGCGCACCAAGTGAGATTTAAAAAAAAAAAGAAAAAAAAAAAAAAAAACTCTTTTAGATCATCCCTTGATGTGTCACCTGCATATAACCATTTTTGTGATTAGCAAAATTATTCCATATGCAGTTGAACCTAGTATGTAATCTTTGTTGGAGTCATGTTTTGCAGACTAAATAACTCGACTTACAGAGAGTCATTGCTTACTTATAAAAAAAGAATGATTTTGATTTAGTGGACATTTGATGCCAACAGCTGCCTTTTTCATTATTACAAACATTGAGCTGTAGAAGGAAAAAGTCCAATGTCTGAGAATCCATAGTTCATTACTTGTGATTGTTTTCTGTAAGCAAAGTAAATAACAAGCCACATTGAGATTAGTCTCTAGATTCCAAATGTGCAATTACTGGAAAATTATTGCTTTAGGATTTTCTTTAAGGATGGGTTTTGAAATTTGTACTTTTTCTTTTTTCTTTTATTATTTTATTTATTTGTTTATTTATTTTTAAAATAGGAGCTACTATTGCAATAATTGCAGCAAGTGATTCTGTGTTATAAAGGTTTTAAATATGCATGCTGGGGACTGTTTATTTTGCCTTGGTCACAGTACGTTAGAGTTCTTACAAATTGACTAACGATAATGCATGGGCATGTTTTTCATTGTCATTTCATGTTTTCTTTCTATTTCTTTTGCAGGTTGGTGGCCTTGGAGATGTTGTCACTAGTCTATCTCGTGCTGTTCAAGATCTAAACCATCATGTGGATATCATTCTTCCAAAGTATGACTGTTTGAACGTTAGTCATGTAAGCTTCAGTTCTATTGCTTCACCCCTGTTTTTTGTGTTACTTCCCATCTTTGAATCAAATACTAAAATTCTCATTTGATAATGCTTATGAATCTGATATCTCACTTGTTCCTTCTAACTCTGTAACTCTGTAAGAGTGTATATGGGTAGGAGAATTTAGAATCATATGATTTTTCAGAAGGAATATCCATTGATCTAGTTCTTTATTCATATATCACGTATTATAGTGAATTTGTTTGAAAATTTTAATAAATATAGCATGATGATCATGAATTATCAGTATCTATAGACCGAGGCTAGACTTCTTTTCTGGTAGTAATCATGGCATGGCAGTGGTGCGTGAAAGTGGATGTTGGTTAGTGGCCTCACATCCAAGTCGCTAGCAATCATCACGGTGGTAGGTAATATTTGGCGGTGTCAGCATGGAAAGTGGGAGTAGTGGTGGCAAACTTGGGCATTGGTGGAGGTGATGGTAGTTATGGCTAAATAACTGAGATATAGAAAAGATAATGATAGGGGTAACTAGAGTCCAAATATTTGTCACACATGTTGAATTACAAAATCATATATTTTGTGGAGAATTTCCTAAGGAGTTGAAGATATAGTGTTTGTCAAGCATGCTGTGTTTCTTGGTTCAGCCATAGGTATAGTTGGGAAAAGTGAAGAGTTCAAGTCATAGAGCATAATTTGTTAGTTTTGAAATTTTATGAGCTAAAAACAGTTATAACAAGAAGGCAAGCTACAATAAGGTTTCGCAGTATTATTCCAATGCACTTCATAGTTGCATCATGTTCAATTTCCAAATGTACTTGTATTGGCATGCCAAAGTGTGAAGATCCACAACTTTGTGCAGGCCAAGGGCCATGCAACACTTGTAGTGGCTGCTTTCAAGCAAGGCAGTCAAGCTGATCCTGAGTTATGAAACCTGGAAATTAGACAGACATAGGACATGGGATGTGACGGCATGTCATGGAGATGCATTCTATAACTATGAAAGTTTTTTTTTTTCTTTTAAATTATGTATAATTAATTTACTCTTATTTTTAGAAATCTGATTTAGTTATTCATTTTATGCTCACAATAGTCTTTTTGGGAATCCTGTACTTCCTCTATTAAGGTTCTTGGTATCTTATGTTTAATTCTTTTAAAGTTTGATTTTTAATAAATAGCTGATTGCATGTAAACATAGCCAAGACGTGTTGATTACATGTTTGAAAGTGTTGTTTTACTATCTTGTCTGAAGCATGTGTAGGCATGGGAATGGGTGATAAGTTACAATATCAGCACCTGTTGGGAGGAGAGGCCTAGCACATGTCTCACAGGGCAGAGGCTATTGTTGGACACTTATCTACCCCTCCATGGAGCTTTTAGGCCATCTCAGCCATGGCACCAGAGGGCTTCAAAGTGCTAATACCATCATACTACTTTTAGTAAAATGTTAAAAACTTGGAGTGAATTATTAAAAAAATAATAAAAAGGAGAACACTTAAATAAATGCCAACCTATAATGTAACTGTTGGTGTATTCATCTAAAAAGAAAAAATGTAACTGCTAGTGTAAAGAGAGGCAAGTGGCCACACTTACACTGCAACTGCTAGACAAGCTTAGCTGTGATACTAGCTCGTGGCATCCATGTCTAATGTCCGTATGTAGGTATGCCGTGTAGCTATTTGCTACCAAACCTCATTGTAGGTTTTATTTGGTTGATTGTTGTAGGTGTTAAAATGCCATATTGTTCTATTGCATGTATTTTTAACTTACATGTTTTTGTTTCTTAGGTGTTGCTTCCTCTCTTTTATACCTTTCTTTTCATACCTTTAGATCATGAGCAATCACTTTTTAATGAATGACCTGTGGTTTTGTATGGTATAGGTGAAGGATCTTCATTATCAAAGAAGCTATCATTGGGCTGGAACTGAAATAAAAGTTTGGTTCGGAATGGTTGAAGGTCTTTCCGTCTACTTTTTAGAGCCTCAAAATGGGTAATCCTTTAACCCCTTTATACCCTTTAGATGTTGTACTTAATTGAAGCTTTTTGCTTACTCCAGCTTAATTTTTATTTAGATTCAGTTAATCTCTGTAATTATGTGCATACACACTTAAACAAGTCATTGTAAACATTGTAATTTCTTAACTAATTGCGAGTTCTACTATCATCTGTTCTTTTTTACTTCTCAACTAATTTTTTATTTGGTTGATTAACTAATATATTTAGGCATGCGGCTAAGCAACAATTTCTTTGTTATACTTATGAAATTGTAATCATATAATGATGCCTTCATATGGCTGCCCCAGAGCATGGAAACTATGGTGCTGTGCTGGAGCATGAAACTTTGATGCTTTCTGACTGATGAGGACTTGTCATGCTCAAGCATATTTTCTTAATGTTGACCAGTTAATTTGAAACTGAACATGCTTCTGTGAGGATTTGCAATTAGTCTCAAGGTTACGAAGTTCCTTCTGAGTATATTGAATTCCCTTTACTGACTGTGTCTATCTATAACTCTGTAGTTTTGCAATGGATGGAATTAGTTCTGTAATATGTTTTGCTTGTAGTTACAGCATGGATGTGAAACTCTGATCTTTGGGCTAAAATTACTGAAACATGTATAAACATGAGCCATGGGGACTTTCCTTTCAGAAACATACGGCATTAGCATATGCAGTTAATAAAGTGGCAGGTGAAACAGTTTTTAACTCCCATTCTTGGTGACAATTTCCTTATTTTTGGTCATTGTTTTGTCAAAGCTGGTTTTGATTTCTGTAGATTTTCTTCTTATTATTACTGTACCATCTCTAGATCCTGATTATCTCCTTCACATGATTGTTTCATGTAATTCCACTAACAATTTACTTATAGGTACAGATAACAATGGCTCATTTCCTGATGCCATCATGCATTCCTTTGTTTTGCAGATACTTTTGGGCTGGTTGCATATATGGTGGCAGAAATGATGGGGAAAGATTTGGATTTTTTTGTCATGCGGCTCTTGAATTTCTACTCCAAAGTGGATTTCATCCTGTAAGTTTAGTCTCCTGAAATTGATTTGCTTGTGGCTTTTAGAACCGTTCCTGCGAGTCTGATCTTGTCTGCTTTGGCTGCTGCACTCTGGTTTATCGTCATGAATTGTCTATTGAGGAAACTGTGCTTCTTGAGTTTGTGCTGTAGTTAGTTTGATGCCCTTTTGAAATCTTTAACTCCAGGTGATGCACCTTCTAGATATCTATGAGATCTGCCTTTTCAATGGTATTTTTGGTCAAATGATTTTCCGTCATCTCTTTTTCTTTAGCTGTGCACAGAATACAGTATTTGTGTTTAAAAGTAGCATATAAAGTGCAATTGAATTGTTGGTGAATTTTCTGTTCCGCAACAGCATGCTCATATTTTCTTTTAAAATTTATATTTTGTCTGGCAGGATATTCTTCATTGCCATGATTGGTGCTTGTGTCTAAAAGCAGCATATAAAGTGCAATTGTCGGTGAATTATCTGTTCAAATACAGTATATCTATATTTTGTTTCAATGCTTACCTGTTATCTGGCAGGATATTCTTCATTGCCATGATTGGTCAAGTGCACCTGTTGCATGGCTGTTCAAGGAGCAGTATATGCACTATGGTCTTAGTAAAGCCCGAGTTGTCTTCACTATTCATAACCTAGAATTTGGTGCCAACCTAATTGGTAAAGCAATGGCATATGCAGACAAGGCAACAACTGTAAGTGCTGCTGCTTTATGGTTGATAATTAGAAATGCAGTAGAAGATGCTGTAACTAAGTAATGTTTTCTCTATTTTTTTTTAATTATTTTTTTAAAACTTGCACGGGGATTACAATTACAACAACAATCTGAGCCTTAATCCCAACTTTCATGGAGATTAAGGTTTTCTTTTCTCTTTGTAAATTTTTACCTTGTGTGTTCATGAGTGTTTATCTTCCTTGGATAGTATTATCTTGGACAGCTTTTTCAAATATATGCTGAGGTGATTTTTAGCTTGGAAGAAAAAGTTGTGGAAAAGAAAATTTTGATTAATGTGTTTACCTCTATTGTAGTTAATCACAACTATGTGCTGTGTTGATTTTTTTTTTCTTTGCAGTGAAGTTGGTTTGGGTTCTTGTGAGAGGCATGCTAGCCACTCTCGCTTTATTGGTTCTTCATTTTTCTCTCTTAATAAAGCCATTCCAGTTATAGAGGAATTAAATTTATGAGTCATACGATGAAACTATGGGAGAGAGTGATAAAGTATAGATTGAGACTAGAGATAAGTGTCTCAGAACCAATTCGGATTCATGCCCGGGCGATCCACCGCTGAAGCGATTTACTTGTTAAGACAGTTGATGGAAACATTTAGAGCGCAAAAAAGAGATCTACATATGGTATTCATTGATCTGGAGAAAGCATATGATAGAGTTCCCAGAGAAGTGTCGTGGTGGGCGCTCATGAGAAAAGGGATCTCTTTGAAATACATTAATCTTATTAGAGATATGTACGAAGGAGTTAGTGACCAATGTAAGGACTTGCGGGGGGTTGAGTGATAGCTTTCCTATTAATTTTGGGTTACATCAAGCTTCGGCATGGAGTCCCTTAATATTTGCAACAGTGATAGATGAAATCACAAAAAATATTCAAGATGAGATACCATGGTGTATGCTTTTCGCAGATGATATAATTTTGGTTGATGAAACTAGTGAGGGTATCAGTACTAAATTAGAGTTATGGAGAAATACGTTAGAATCTAAAGGATTTAGATTGAGTAGATTTAAAACTGAGTATATGAGGTATAAGTTTAGTGACATCCATCAGGATATTGAATCAAGATTAGATTGGAAGGAAGAGAAGTCCCAAGAAGTGAAAGGTTTAGATATCTTGGTTCTGTCATCCAAAATGATGGCAATATAGATGGTGATGTCAATAATAGAATTCCAGCGGACTGGATGAAATGGAGAAAGTCATCCGGAGTGCTTTGCGATCGCACGATGCCATTATATTTGAAGGGAAAATTCTATAGGACTGCATTAAGACCTGCTCTATTATATGGCACTGAATGTTGGGCCATTAAACAGCAACAAGAACAAAAAATGGTTGTAGCTGAAATGAGAATGCTTAGGTGGATGTGTGGTAAAACTAGACATAGAATTAGAAACGGCGAGATACGTAGTAAATTGAGAGTCAGTTCAATTGTAGACAAGATGCGAGAATATCGTCTGAGATGGTTTGGATATGTACAGCGAAAGCCTATGGACGCACCTGTTAGGAAGGTAGAGAACTTAAATATAGGAGAATTAATAAAATGTAGAGGTAGACCATTGAAAACGTGGATGCAATGTATTTGTAAGGATATAATAGTGATGGATTTAGTTGAGGAGATGATTTCAGATAGGAATGAGTGGCGTAGGAGAATCCGCACAAACTAAATCTTTCTTCTTCTCTTCTTCTTCTTCCTCTTTTTATTTATTTATTTATTTTTTTTTATTTTTATTTTTTACGGTTTTATTATTTGTCTCTCATATGGCCGACCCTAAATTTTTGAGACAGAAGGTCTAGGTTGTTGTTGTTGTAATAAAGTCATTCCAGTTGACACTTTCCTTTGCATTAACTGGATTTCTTCTGTGGATCTAACTAACTCCGGTCATGAATTGGAGTGATTAATTGGAGTTCTTGGAATTGAAAATAGAGTGATGTTTTTGGTGACAAAAGTTCTGGGAAAAGTTGTAGAAACCAAATTTCATTGTTTTGACCACCAATCCTGTTCATTTCCATGTGTTCATGCTGTTTATGCTATAGAAGAGCTGAAAATTACTTAAAAGTCGTTGGGCGCAAATATGTTGTAGAAATGCAATGAACTTATTGTTGTTATCTGTGTATAAGTTGGTACAAACTTGTAGGTCAAACAATCAGCAGATTTTTATGACCTTCCATCTTATACACCAACCTGTATTTTGGTTATTGTTCCTATCAATATTAGCATTTCTTAAATTTTGACATTGCTTGTGATTGTTGCATCAATAAATATAGGTTTTTGTGATCGTTGCCTCTTTTTCATCATAATTATTGCCAAATCTTTCTCTTACTCGGTCATTTCATGATGCGTAGGTTTCACACACTTATTCAAGGGAGGTTTCTGGAAATCCTGCAATTGCCTCTCATCTTTACAAGTTTTATGGTATACTTAATGGAATAGACCCAGACATTTGGGATCCTTACAACGATAAATTCATTCCTGTGAGTAGTTGTGATCATCTTTTGCAAATTTTGCTTTCAAAATTTCGGAAGGGGCCATTTATGGCTGCAGTTGTGTTTACTCACTTTAATTATCATGGTCACTTATTTGTTGCCATATTAAAGTCTGTATCCACTTGAATCAAGAAAGAAGTGAAAAAAGGCTGAGTCTTTCAATGTTGATTTTTATAGTTTATGCGATATTACCTTTTTTTATAGGAAAGGGCTTATTTGAGTTTGCAGTCAAAGTCATTGCCGTCATCGATTTTCTTTCTGGATTCTTGACACATTTTCTTTAATGCTTTCCGATGAATTGAACAAAACATTTAACTGCATGTCCTACATATGCTTGCTTGGATTTTGATTCAGTGCAGAGTCTTAGCACAAACTTGGAAGGATTTTTCTGCAAAAATTGTTATTTCTAATGCATGTGATGCATCTCAATCCAGGTACCATACACTGCAGATAATGTTGTTGAAGGCAAAAGGGCTGCCAAGGAAGCCTTACAAGAAAGACTTGGTTTAAAGAAGTCAGAATCCCCTTTAGTGGGAATCATTACTCGTTTAACTCATCAGAAAGGAATCCACCTCATTAAACACGCCATATGGCGCACAATAGAACGCAATGGACAGGTTATTATTATTATTATTATCATTATTATATTATTTTTGTTTAACAAGCCAGTTATTTGTCTCTATTGTCTTTTAACAAACCAGTCACCCTAATATGATTGATCGAATTATTTGTTTTTTCTCTTCGAGGGCAAAGAGAAATCTATTTATGTTATTTTTGTTAGATCTCAGATTTCTAATGTTCTCTTATCAACTTGAAGCCTATGTTTTAATTTAGGGAACAAATGCTTAGATTCTCTAATTTGATGGACCTCAACCTTAAATTATGTCTGCAGGTCTGCTGCCAAGTGTTATTGTTCATGTGAGCTGCAGGCATAATAATAATTGTGATTTATGTATCGTGATTTTATTAGCCTCAACATTTTAGCGTGGCCACGTATTAGGATGTGCAGGAGAAGGCAGTTTACGCTTGCCATATCAGCTAAAGTTTCTGCAGTTGATGAATCAAAAGGTTTAAGTACTTAGTGATTCTCTTTATTGCCAGGTTGTATTGCTGGGTTCAGCTCCTGATCCTCGCATCCAGAATGATTTTGTGAATCTGGCAAATCAGTTGCATTCACAACACGGCGACCGAGCTCGACTTTGTTTGACTTATGATGAGCCTCTTTCACATTTGGTACCCACAATTCTAAAATTATTAATTTCAACTTTAAGAATACATACTTGCTTCATGCTTCTATCTAATATTTCTGCATTTTATGGGAAATAGATCTATGCTGGATCTGATTTCATTCTTGTTCCTTCAATATTTGAGCCGTGTGGACTGACTCAACTCACAGCAATGAGATATGGTTCAATTCCTGTTGTTCGTAAGACTGGAGGTATGCAGTCGCACCTTTATTGATGTTTCCACTGATAAATTATTGGATTTTACTGAGATTTATTTAGCCCATGTCAGTATTTTAAGATGAAATTGACTGATTCAAAAGCATCTCTTGTGCTTCTTACAACCAACCAATACAGAACTCAAGTGTGAGGTTACTCGTGTTATTCTTGGTGTAGGACTCTATGACACGGTGTTTGATGTTGACCATGATAAAGAGCGGGCACAAGCACAAGGTCTTGAACCAAATGGATTCAATTTTGATGGAGCGGATGCTGCAGGGGTTGATTATGCTCTAGACAGGTGAGCAACTTGCTGTTTCCAAATTTTGCCCACTGCTGAATTGCTTAATTTCCAAGCAATTACGTTTCAGCTAGAAACCAAATAAACTCCCATATGCTTTCAAATCTCTGAACCCTTTCTGATCATTCCCCCCCCCCCCCCCAAAAAAAAAAAAAAGGGAAAAGGAAGGAATCTCTAGACCCTTTCACCTGTGTAAAAGCCAACACTGCCATATAATTTTTGGCGATTTCCTCAATGGCTGAGCCTATCCGTCAACTCAATGGGATTCTATGTTCCTAAAATTTGGGAACAGGACTTATGGTGAAAATGGCATGAGCGCATCTGTTTGGTGAGTAGTTTCATATGCAAACCAACGAACATATTACCGGGAGGGTGACCCTTATTTAGTTTTAGTAAATCTCTCTCTCTCTCTCCCTCTCTCTCGTTAGTATGTTGTCCAAATTAATCTTTTGTTCATTTTTCCTCCACTGGCAGAGCAATCTCGGGTTGGTATGATGGTAGGGAATGGTTCAACTCCTTATGTAAGAGAGTGATGGAACAAGATTGGTCTTGGAATCGGCCTGCTCTTGATTACATGGAGCTGTATCATGCTGCTCGAAAACAATGAGAGACAATGTCACCGTCATGATTCCAACTCAAGCAGCATCTCCGCCGTCGATTTGAAAGTTGGGCAAGTCACAATGTGGTCCGCTGTTATTGCTTGTACAGGTATAGCCTAGCAACACATATACAATTCCTTTTTGTATGTTTATCTCTTTAATTGCCCAGCTAGCATGAATTTCAGTTTTCACCCCAATCACAGAAAACAGCAATAAATGGAAAAATTGACTGCTTCCACAAAAATTTGAAGGAAAAAAAAAAAAAAGAGAGTGCAGAATAAAAGGGCCAAAATATGTATTGCCCTTACAATTTTGTGTAACATAAACTTGAATCATTAATTTTTATTGCAGCCTTTTCTCCTAGTAGTGGGGGTAAGCTCTTATATACTTATGCATTGATTTTGTGTTTGATTGTAGATGAGTTTAACGCATCACATCACATGTTACTTAATCCTCATTGTCAAAATTGTGTTGGCATTCGATGCCTTTGCGCAAATGGTCGCCAAAATACTTCAAATTCTTACCTTTAATTAATAAACAAAGACCCAAATGAAAAGAGCACCTGTGGAAAAATCCTAAGCTTGGTGTTGACAAGGAAAAACAATTCCAGTTTTAGGGGTTTTCAAAATTATCCAAAACATAGCAAACTTCTATGGATATAAGGGTGGAGTTGAATTCTCTTAAATATAGGTCTCGAGTTTGAGTCATAGGAATGGTGAAATGAGATTTGGAAGAGTCAGTTTTTAATGTGTTTCACAAGTTGGACAAAACTTAAATATTGTTCGGTTAAAACAAAAAAAAAAAAATTATTGGTGAAAATCAAAAAATATATATATATTTAAAACGTTGGGCGTGTCCATGTTAACGTTGGGGGGTCTAAAACCATGAGCTTTACCTTAAAGAATGCCCTTCACTCTTTCACGTGGTAGGTTTCCATTGGTCTTAATCTTCCAATGACACTATTGAATTTGGGGTCTGCATCAAATTTTAGTTTCATATCACATCCCAAAGCAATTATTAAAGATTTCACTTCATTGATGCACCAAGTTGGCCCAGTCCATCCAGCTAACCCTTGTGCGCGGCCACAAGATGTTGCTTATTTAACTTTGCATTGCATCAAAAGCAGCCACGAACTTGAA
The DNA here is from genome assembly GCA_037126225.1 of Dillenia turbinata. Taxonomy (NCBI): domain Eukaryota; kingdom Viridiplantae; phylum Streptophyta; class Magnoliopsida; order Dilleniales; family Dilleniaceae; genus Dillenia; species Dillenia turbinata. The sequence continues at coordinate 14,381,503 of JBAMMX010000023.1, read as the reverse complement.
AATGAGAAAAAGAAATATTTCTCAATTAAAATGATTTTAATGGTAATAAATGAGATATAAAATTATTGGGTAATATCATGTTATGCCTCTTTTATATGATAAAAAATGTGATTCCTATGAATACTAAATACCAATAATGAATGTTTTGACTTGTGAAGTGGTGGTTGACTACGAGCAAGGGAGATTTGGGAAACAAAGATTTAGGGGCATTTTTTTTGAATTGGGCTTTAAGACCCTATTTGCCTTTTATAAAGGATGGTTTGTAAGGTAGATAAGAGACTGTCTAGAGTGTGCTTATCAAGTCCGGAAAAGGTCAAAAGGCAAACACATTGGGTGGTGGAAAAAGATGATTTGATATTATCTTTATTGCAAGGTTTTTGGTTTAGTAATAAGAATATTAAATATTTTAATTTAAATATCGAATTCGAATCTTAAAAATAGAAAAACCAGACGTTGGGGAGTTCGTTCAATGAGTCCGACAATTAGCTTAAATCGAAATAGTCACACCAATAAAAAAGAATTTTACACTTACAGCCCATCTTGGTTCTTGTCAATCAAGACTCTCCTACTTGGATTCCACTTAATTGCCAGAGTCTAAAAAGTTGATAAAACAGGCAATATGGACATGCATAATCCAAATTTCATCTTGTTGTCCTCAAGAAAGCAGTTTAATGGTTACAATACTCTTTCCTAAATTGGGTTTCAAATCCTTACGTAATAAAAAAGAAAAAAAAAAAACTTCGTCTTCTTGTCTGTTTCAAATCTGTGTTCATAACCATGTTTATAAGCTTGCTGTCATATGGGCTGAAGCACGAGCTGTTACTACCATGGGTCGCCAAGCAATGATCTCAACATTTGAGAAAAGATCAAATAAATAAAAATGAAAAATTACATTATAGTTAATGACTTTGAATAATAAAAAAAAAACATTAAGGTAAAAATAAGTTAAATTGAGTTGAATTTATATTGTTCAGTCAAATATTACGAAAGTTATAGCTGTGCTCATCTTTTTAATGAGCCCTTTCTTTGTTGTGTAGTCTCAATTCACAATGAACTCACTTGACTCGCTCATGAGTTCATCGATATCAATCTAATGAATATTAATAGATTATATACTCAAATTAAAAAACTGAAAACCAAAAGTTGTAGTTACAAATTCACAATGTAAATTTTTTTTTGGGTGACAATGAGAAAATCTTGAAATTTTCTTTAATATCTTTTATGTGCCTACTTCTAGGGTTTGAAAGGGGATCAATATTCTGACCAGTCTTTTGTGGTTTTTGGAGGATTTATTTTTTATTTTTTTTCCCACATATCCTAGACGTGGTAAACTTAAAAATGAACCTAATCAATCTAATTATATATTAAATACTAAATTATAACTAATACAAAAACACACACACACACACACACACACACATATATATATATATATATATATAGAGAGAGAGAGAGTTCCTTTTTTTTTTTGGGTTACAACAGGAATTGAATCTTAAATTACAGAATTGGGAGAGGGGATTGTTATCACTTGACCGTCTTCTTAGGGACAGAAAGAGAGTTCTTGAAACAAATTAGTTAGCCATAGTTTGGCTCATATCTTATGTGAACTATTTGGCAAATGTTTCACTTATTTGGTTCATACATTTGGCTTATTGACTCAACTATAAAATCAAATTATGAATTACTTGTGACTCGTGAGTTAGTTCAACTCATTTTCACCCTTACAAACACACTACACGTGATTAGACTTAAAACATATGCCACATTAGAGCGCCATAAGTTATTTACCCGTTGAAAGTCCGCAAATAACTAGCCTAAAGGGTTGCCAAGCTATACGTGGAAGCATGATTCCACCGTGCAGTGAACCATCACCCAAAAGTTGAGAAGAAAAAGAAAACTCAGATTCTCCCGGTCCTTAGTTTCTAGGATCTAATAATTAACAAAGTCTGCCCAAGATTCCAATGAAACCCTTTTGTAAAGGAAAGAGAATATTAGTTACACTACAAAAGCTGACAAATCAATGTCTTATGAATCTAGTGGTAAAATACTAAATTCGCTTCATTTTTTTTAGTATATAAGGAATGCTCGAACTTAGACCTCTAAAGAGAATGAGAATGGTACCAGTTCAGCTACTGCTCATTAACACTAAAGTTGTTTAAATAATATTTCAAGTTCGAGTTTTATGAATGAAAAAACTGATATCGAGAGAGTTGGTCCTTACATTAGGCATCACAGTTGTTTGAATCAGATCAGTCGTGTGTGAAGAGAGAGAGAGAGAGTGGGGGAGGGAGGGAGGTGGTATATGTATCATATGGTTGAAAGTAAGTAAACCTGGGTTGTAAGTTGCGCTGCTAGTATACAGTAAGACAGATTTTTGTTTAGAATTTATACACTTATATCCTGTTTATGCTTATACAAATTCGATATTAATACATTCTCTTGTCAATTCTGCCAAGGATAAAGATCAAAAAAGGAAAGACCCTACAATAAAGCAATGATTCATTTTATCAAGGAAAACTCATGATAGCAAGGTTGGTCCCTTTCCATAGCGTGATTCCAAATTTCAGCTCAGAAAAAGGAGAATTCATTTGTAAAACCTAACAGCAATCATGACTTCTGTCTTTTTTCCCTTTAGGCATCAAAAGCATTCATATGCCTAAAATAATTAGACAAAATAGTAAACTTGGCATGCTTTTGTCTTCATATGTATCATTTTTATGCTCCCCAAAATTGGAATTAGTTCTCATCATTTGTTCTTAACGTTTGATTGCTGCTGTGGCCCTTTTGTAGCCAATGATGGATTCCTAAATTTAGGTTATAACAAGGTTTCCCTGCACTCAATAGTGAGACAAAGATGTCTTGGTCCGATACGTGATCGTTCAAATATTTTTCTTCAGATTTAATATTTAAATTCTTATAAACACATATATATTTATAATTTTTATAATTTTTACGATTTCTATATAACAATATATAATATATATATATATATATATATATATATATATAATGAACAAAGATGGATGCCAAATTCACCTACCTTGATGTAAGTTTTTCTCTTCTGTTTTAACAGAGGCCAACTTTTGGCTTCTATGCCAGTTGAAGCATATGACTACCGTTCACTTTTCCATTTTTTTTTAAAAGGAACTAAGATTCAACTTTTGGCAAGGTCAAAACGCACAAAGTGAAAAGATTTTTAAAATAAAATCCACCTAGCAAATTTTTCTTTAGGGTGCAAAAGAAAAAGAAAAAGTAGTTTATAGTGTCACTGATAGTTAATTTAATTTTTTTTTATATATAAATTATCAATATTTAGATTAAATACAATTTGATTGAACTCAATGCCAACAACTAGACCAACTAGTATTAGAATTGAATTGTATCTGTATTGGTAAAGGCAACAGGAGGGGGAGGGCAAGGGACACTTGTTCCCCCAAAAATATAAAACAAAAAATAATATGTATAATAATTTCAAACATTGTAATTCGATTTGCAGGATTTGTAGCATAAAGTTTATAAGATTATATCACTGTAATCAAGGCCATCCCATATGCACAAGTTATAGCATCCTCCATAATTCCTGTGGATTTACAAAGAGTAACACCGCTTTTCAAGTTTTCTGCCACTAATTTCTTTTGTTAATATATAAATATATAGAGAAAATTTTCTATTAAAATTAGGTCTTTAATGAATTAAGAGTAACTTATTTATAGCAGAAACTACACTAAATACTTCATAAGTTTTTATGTTATTTAGAGTTGAGACAATTTTTTTTTTTTATTTTATTTTTTGGTAATAAGGAGGAAGAACACAAGAAACTAGAAACAAAGCCAACAAACGGGAAACAGCAAACAGCCACGATGCTGGACTTCAACATTCTGACTTGATAATCACCCAACATGTCCTCTGTAATAGTAATAATAAAAGGTCCTTGAACTCCAGCAGAAGCCACTTGACCCAACCTCGCCAACTTTGACCAAGAGTTACTCTTCTATTTTTTCTCCCATCAAAAATCCTTATTCCTTTATTTTTTTTAATACATAAGATAATTTTAAATTTGAGATTTTTAAGAGAAAAAATATGGTCTTAATGTCCATTTGGTATGGTTTTTTTTTTACTTCTCTTTTTTTTTTTTTTTTTTTATAAGGAGAAATCCCGCCAAATTATTTTGCTTCTCATTAAAAATAGTTTATTTTTTATGAATAAAAACTTAAAAAGTTGCTTTTAAGTAAAATCTCATGAGAGAGACTTTCACTTCTCATTTTTTTTTTAAATTCAGCTTTTTATTTTTTTATTCTTTCTATATCCCTATTTAAAGAATATAAAATTTCAAATATATTTATATCATAAATTCATTTACCTTCTGTTCTTTTTTTATTATTTTTAATTTTTAATTTTTTACTTTTAATTTTATTTAAAAATTATGAAACAAGTTTATTTTTAAAATTAAATTAGTAAACAATTTTTATTTTTTTAAAAAAAAATTCTTAATTTTTATTTTTCTTTATAAAAAAAAGAAAAACTAAAAATAAATCTTAACGAACAAAACACTTAGTTAAATTATAATTTATTAACTTCTTTGTTTCTTGCTAAGGAAGGATAAGGTTGTTTTTTCCATCGAAACTAACTAAACATGAGATCTCTCGATGATTTTAAGGAATTTAAGTAACTAAATTAACAGCTATCAAACTTAATCTGTATCCTATTATTGTCCCCAAAAAATAAAAAATAAAAAAAGAATTTTTGTTGGATAGACAAAGTACAAGAGATAAGTGTTTGACATGGGCGAGTAGCACTTCCTTAAAAGTGATATTTGTCCGTACTTTAAGGAACAAAAAAAACTATAAAATTCGTGCTGGACAAAATTGAAAATTTCCATAAAATCTTTTAAAAGAATTTGCAAATGAGAATAAAAAGGTTGGGAGAAGTAGGAAAACCGCATTTAAAAAGCAGTGCTAAGAAAGTATCTTATTTATTTATTTATTAAATTTATATTTTAATTAATTTGATTTGAATATTTATAAAGTTCTATTTGAATGATTTGTTTAATATATATATATTTTTAATTTTTAATTTTAAATTTAATTAAAAGAATTAATATTTAATTCTATTGATAACTTTCCATGCAAACAATCATTTGGTTTTTACTGATATTATTTCTTTTTTTTTTTTGGGACAATCACGAGACTTGCTAATAACATTTACCATTTTACTTACACACATTCTTTGATCTATGGTGACATAGGTTTGCAGTTTTAGATTGTCACAAAATTTGGTTTTAACAATGTAAGTCTATCTTTAAACCTATATACAAGCCTAACATGGTGATTCATGTCTTAATCAAATTTTGTTTAGAGAGTACCATGTTTATACAAAGAAAATGCTATCATTTATTATGAATTTTCCATATAATAATGTACTTAATTTTTTAAAAAAATTGTTTTCTAGTTATAAAAAAAAAAATGCATTAGAGTAAGTATGGTTGCACCACTGTTTTGTATCTATTTATGGGTTTATATAATTTTTTGTCTAATTAATGTCAATGATAAAGAGACGACGTTGCATTTAATTATGGTCCTTTCTATCAAGGATATAATATTTTTGTTGAGAGAAGGGGAAGAAGATGTACCAAGAGCTGAAAAGAAAAAGGATGTGCTATCATACAGCCATGAATGATTAACAAAAAGGAAAGGTAGGGTAGACCCTACACATTACTCATGTGTCTCCATCTGACAGACCCCATTTGACATGAACTTGAGAAGACCTCTCACCCTCCCCTCCTGACGTATAATTGCACCCCTCATGCCCCCCCCCTCTCTCCCTAGAAACCAGGAAGCATTCCAAGATAAGAAGTTCATTGGTCCAAAAAACCTCCACAAATCTCTATGTGTATTAGTACTTGCTGTTACTCATTCCGAGAGAGAGAGAGAAAGAGTGAGATCCTTTCTCTGCTTCTGTGCTTTTGTCGTTGGTGATCGCCGAATTGGCTGTGGATCTGGATAAGGTTTCGGAATTCAGCAAAGTTTGGTCAGTCCAATCAAAAAGCACAGTCCTTTCTTTTCTTCTTTGTATTTTTTTTTGCTTGTTTGTGATTTTTTTAATTATCTTAAATGTTGGAAGAGACCCTTATCAAGGAAACAAAATTTGGACGAATGGCAGTTATATATATATAAGGCGAAAAAATGTGGGTCTTGAAGGACACATGGATCGGATGGAAAAATCACTCTACAAAGTTCATTGATTTTCTAGCAAACCTTTGCATTCCTGGGGCTCGTTTGAATTTTTTTTCTTTTTCTTTTTTTAAATCCTTTTATTTTTGCACTAAATCCCACTTTTTGCAGTGAAAAGTGGGTTGTGGGTTATTCCAAAAGTTGAGACTGTATCAGGTAAGATTCATTGTGGCAGCTGAGATTCTTCCATCAATGCCTTGCCATCAACTTTTTCTTTCTTTTTCTCCTTTTTACACCAAAAAAGAAATTTTTTTTTTTTTTTTTTTTTTTTAGGCTTTAACTCTTGTACACTAAAAGGCGGTAAAAACAACAAATTTACTGTTTACATATTTTATATAAATTTTTAGGGGCAAGTTTGATTCGGGAAGGAGGGGAAAGGGAAGGGAGAGAGAGTGGGAACGAGAAGATTTACTTTTTTTTTCATTTTTATTTAGTATAGATGAGAGAGAAAGAAATAAGTGATTTTTTTTTTATTTTTATATTAAAAAAATATCATCATATTTATTATTTTATAATATTTATAATATTTATTATCATATAATTTATTTATTTATTTAATTTAAAATATTTTTTAAAAAATGTATATTTTTTAGAAAAATAGTAATTTAATATTTTTTCTTATTTTTTATAAATTATTTTTATTATTATTTTATATTAAATAAAATTAAAATATTAATATAAAAAATAAAAAAGTAAAATTAAAAAAATTAATTTGCTCAGTAAAATTGTTGAAAAAAAATAAATTTTATTATTTATATTAAATAAAATTAAAATAAAAAAATAATAGACAATTTATAAATATCAAAAAAGAGACGAGCACAAATTTGTTTAAAAATTTTATTTCTTTCGCACAGAAATAATATTTTTAAAAGGAAGAAAAATAACTATATCTCATTTTTATTTATCATTTCCTTCCATTTTTATTTTTACTCCTCTTTTCCCTTCACTTCTCACCTCAACCCAAAACCCAGTTCATTAGCTGTTCTTTTGTCATCTCTCTCCGTAGAAGTCTCTGATTTCTGCAACTTTTCATTCAGGGGTTTCTCTCTCTTTTTATTTCTATTTTTATTCTTTAAAATTCTGTTCTATTTCTTGGTTTTTGGAGGCGAGTTTTGCAGTTCTATTTCAACTATCATCCTTGAAAAGTTTCTGGTCATTTTTGGCTGTATTTAAGTAAAAGGGCAGGACAGATTCCTGTTTTACTCCCTTACACCTTTTTTTGCGATTTATATTTAGAAAACTTTTTGATTCTCCCCAAACACACCCTTAAGAAAAAACCCTCTTTTCCTTTCTCCTATATAAGTTCTGGTCTGTGAGTCCGTGTTGGTCTAAACCTATTTTGTATTTTTTATTTCATCTTTCTTTTTGGTGGGTTTTAGGTCGAAATGAAGCATATCCATCTGGTGTTTTGGTGAAAAGAGGTCATGGGTGAGAGATTCGGCGTCATCAACACGAGAAGTAATGAGAGAGAAGTTGAAGAAGAAGAGTTTGAGGAAGAAGATGTGTGGGGCGTTATGAATGAGGGAGAAGATGTGAGTCCTCAGATGGTGAGAAAATCCAAGGATACTTCCTCTTCTTCATCTGCATGGAGAGTTCCAACTCCTTCAAAGATGATTCCACATAATGAATCATCATTTTCAGCGCCAATGAAAATTCCCGACCGGCCAAGAATTTACATGAAGAAGAACAACAATAAGAAGAATTATTCAAACGAAGGTACTTCTTATTGTGATAATGATGATAGTGGCAATGTTTGTTATGATGATGATATTCATGATGATACTGATGAAGATGTGGATGGCTCTATGGTCCCTCCCCATGAATTGATTGCTAAGAAGCTAGAAAGGAGTCAGATTTCATCTTTTTCAGTGTGTGAAGGAGTTGGGAGGACTTTGAAAGGAAGAGATCTTAGCAAAGTGAGGAATGCTATTCTCACAAAGACGGGTTTCCTTGAATGAATCAATATGATGCCTTTCGTTGCTATCATCATCAATCATATCATTGCCTAGGATGTTATCTGGATCAGTGTTTTTCTTCTTTTTTTTTTGTGTGTGGGGATTAATCGAAGGTGTAGGAGAGAGTTTCTTAGAAATATGGTCAGAGCTGTCCTTTTTGCGTGGGGGAAGGAGTGTCGTTTTTTTACCTCAAAGTGAAGGAAGCAGATTTTGGTAGACTGAAATTTTGGCTGATAGGATTTGTATGACCGTTTCCTCCTTTTGGGTGATTGAAACGTGAGTGTAACGGAGTGCATATGATATGAAAAAGTGAATTTAGTCATGATCCTTTTTTTTTTGGTGGTTTTTCTAACTGCCTCCTGGCTGCTTCTGCAATTGTGAAATTTGGTTTCTGTTGCGGTCTATTACGTATTTGGTTTGAGCGTATCTTGTTTCTGGGCAATTCATATATATGGCAATCACAATGTCGCATTGCCTAAGAGCATGACATAACATTCAAATGCAGTAAGCAAGGTAGAACCTTTATTATTATTTGGGAGATAAAGTGCGTACCAGCATTTGTTATTGGATCTCGCAACCTCTAACAATTCCCATACTCTTTCATCTCATTTTCCACTGCATTGCGACAATTTTCAAGAAATTCTGTCCTTGGCCCATCATGATCAATACTTACCATTAATCTAATTACATTGGGTTCCTTGTAATTTCATAGATTTTCAAGTTCATACATGGTCTAACAAAATAAGCTATCAAAAAAAAAAAAAAAAAAAAACTCTAACTGGCATAAACCCTTCTAAGGTTTGGCTTAATCAGTTAGTCGAAGGCAAATTGAGATTGAAAAAGCTTTTCAAGATCCTGTAAAAAACATATGTTGGCTGTTCAAGGTCGTTCAATTCGGAATAATGAGACAAAATTGAATCTCGTGTCTTACTTAGTTTACTTATTTGAAGCATGAGAAAGATGAACCCTGGACCACAGTCTGTCACCCCATCCTATCACCATAAAACTGGCTTGATGCAGTGAGCTAGCTACCTTTGTTTGCCTGCACATAAGGGTGTTCATTAATTTCTTTTTTTTTTTTTTTAAATAACAATAATAATATTAAATTATAATTTTTGGATTAATTTCATATCTTAAGAATACCAACAATTGAACTTGGTTGTTTACTCACAATAAGCCAAGGTGTATCATGGCGTTAAAGAGCTGATTGTTTACATGTAGGTTGGTATATTGTTGCAGCCAAAAAGGGGGGGGGGGAATATACAGAGAAATTTTGGAAGGGTGATGTTTTGGAAGTTTCAGCTTCCTTCAACTTATCTCAATTTATTTATATTTCTTATTTTATTTATAATATTTTCAGATAAAATAAAATATTTTTAATAAAAATATAGTATTTTTGAGTAAAAATAAAAAATTTTTATCATAAAATTTGTCTAATTATATAATTAAACTAATCTTAGTTTTTTTTTTTTTTTTTTTTTTTTTTTGTTTAAATGTAACGCCAAATATACTCGGTTACCTCTCTCACCAAATGCATGAAATATTCTTGAAATTGCATTGGCCGGTTGTAGTTAAAAGAAGAAAGAGTGGAGACCACAAATTGAAAGAGAGCATTTAGTTTCTTGTGGAACAAAGGAGTCCATATTGCAGTAAACTTTAATTAATTAATTAATGTTCATTTTCCATGTTTAGGGAGAAACATGTTATTTGTCAATTTTATTAATTTTCTGATATGGTTCTGTGAGGAGGTGCAATCATTGCTCATGTGGACTGCAAACTATTATTTTGAGAACCACTCCAAAAATCACCCTCACATTATAATTTATTACATTTTATTATTGAATACATTTTCTTTAAATACTCAATATTATTACTCCATGCCCATAATTCAATTGTTTTAAATAGTTTATGAACTTACTCCAAGATAATTTACATTACACTGTTTTGCTTTTAGTATCTTTCATTAAATTCTTTCATTCATCATGAAATAACCAAAACACTTTTTAGTCAACATTGCGATTTTTCTAATTTTGTTTTGGTAAAAGTTATTCTAAAAACTTTTTACGGGATATGTTGAAAAAAAATAAATCAAAAGTTTTCAGAGAAAGTTACGATAATTCCAAATTTGTGAATCGCTAAGTTTGCAACATTAAAAAGGTGTCGCTGATCAATGATCCATGGAACGGCGATTGCAACGCCGACGAGGAATGCATCACTAATGTCATCGATAATTTTCTAGGTGAAGTGATGGGAAACTTAGCAACAATATTAGTGATGCGTGATGACACTGCTAAAGTCATCACTAAGCTTCGTGCTACTTTGGCAAGGAAATTTAGCGATGACAATAGCAATACCTTCTCATGTCGCTAAACTTAGTGACATCAAAGCGCATCACAAAAGTCATCGCTAGATTTATGCAAAAGGGGGTGCGAAACATAGCCACAACTATACAGATGACATCTCATTTCACTAAACTATTGATGCGAGAGCACGTTGCAAGAGTCATCACTAAATTTTGTGCAAACTCGCATGAAACTTAGTGATGAATTTCACAACACAACCAGTGATTACTTTTCTGATGCCTTGCGATACGCCAAGAGGGACATTGCAAAAAAGTCAAGGAAAGTGCTTTCTAGTCTCCCTCTCCCATTGTATCGAATCTTTTGCGATGCCCTTCTATGCGTTGCAAATGATGTAGAGAGAGAGAGTAGAGACTTGGAGGAGAGAAAGTTAGCAACGCCTTTCAACATTTGACATTGCTGATAGGCATCAAGAAGGAGAGAAAGAGAACAGAGAGAATTAGAGAGAGAGTTTAGTGACTACCCATGACCCTAGGCATTGCTAATAGGCAAATTAGCGACGCCTTGTGTCATATATATTAGGAAAATTGTTGTCCCTTTAAAATTTTAATGATAATAAAACCTTTTATATTGTTATAATATTTTTACTAAATGTACAGATTGAGTTCGTTTTAAAAATTTCATAAAAGTGGTTTATAAAATTTGTTATAGAGAATGCCATAGAGACAAATTATCTTAGGTTATAGAAACTATGGAAAAAGCATAAAATCTATTCTTTCTATTAATTGAAAATCTAGTCAGTAATCTAAGTGTAGATTGGAAACTATACTTAGTTCAAAATATGTTAAGACACAATTGATCAAACCATGATTAAAGAAATATCTTGTGAAAAAGGAAAGTTTAAGAAAACCAAAGAAGGAACGTCTTCACCTCCAAATCATAATTTGAGAAAATATTTAAATTTAAATGAAATTGAATTTAAATATGGAGGCTACAACTGTTGACTTTATCCAATAAGAAAAAAAAGAATCTCTCCTAAGAGCTCCAGAGGAGGAAAGTTTCCAAATCAAAATCAAAATCAAAATCCAAGAAAGTATTTGAATTCAAACATGATAATTGCAACTATTAACTTCCTCCAATAAGAAAAGAAAGATCTCTCCTAAGAATAGAAAGTCCAAAGACAAATGGTCTTGATTTGTGGTACTGAGATAAGAAAATTATCACTATTTTATAGCAGTAAAATGTTGCTAAGAAGACAACTTTTTGTTTATATATTTTCACAATCGAGACTAGTTTTATAGGGATCTTTGTTGAGATTTAAAGTGCAATATACATAGAATATCCAACAAGTTTTATAGAGCAATTTCGACAGTCTTGATGAGAGAAAATTATTCTTGAAGTTGGCTACTTGAACAGCCAAAATTGTATTATGCAGAGAGTTATGTGAGATAGTTTGGTGGATATTGTGAGTTTATTTCTGTTGGACGAAGACATCTTCAAATAAGGACGATAAAAAATCAACAGTTTTTGGATTGTATTTTGTAATCTCATATTATAGTAGAAAACTAGTAAGTTGTTAGATCCCAACTTGTTTGCTGGAAGAGTAGACGTAGACACAAGACCAAATCACTATAAAATCGGGCTTGTATCTCTATTATTTATTTTTATTTTTATGGTTATTTTTTTTTTTCGTTGTATATATTTAGAATAACCATAAAATTACTTTATATTTAAATGGAGTAAGATTAATTTTTTAAAAGTTAATCAAGATATCAACCCCCTTCTTGATTGTCACAGGGACCAATAAGTGGTATCAGAACCCAATACTCTACTCCAGTATAGAGATTTCTTTAGCGTAAAATACCAATAACTTTTCCTTATAATTATGGCCAGCCCATAAATCAGACACCATATTTTGATGGTGCTTATTTTTCCCACAGGAAATATAGAATGGAAACTTTTATTCAAACCACGGATTATGAGGTTTGGAAAGTTATAACTTCTGAAAATTTAGAAATAAAAACACCAATAATCATTGAGAATGACAAAAGAAAAATGTCACTTAATTCACGTGCTAAACACTTACTTTTATGTGCTATCTTATCAACTAAATTTAATTTGGTTTCTTTATATGCTATAGTAAAAGATATTTGAAATAGATTATGCATCACTCATGAAGGGATTAGCACTATAGAGGAAATACGAATCAATTTGTTGATGCAAGAATATGAATTTTTCGGATTTTAACAGGAAGAGAATGTTAAAAATATATTTAATAGATTTTCTATTATTACTAATGAACTTGATTCTCTTGAAAAAAAATTTTAGATGCAGATCAAGTAAGGAAAGTTTTTCGAGCATTGCTAAGAACTTGGGATGCCAAGAAAACTGCAATCGAGAAAGTTAAAGATCTTAACAAACTGTCCCTAAATGAAGTTAGAGGAAAATTGATGTCATACGAAACCGAAATCTTTCACATCGCTAAATTTGAAAACAATAAAAAAATTATAACATTTGTGGCAAAAGAAGATGAAGATTCAGAGGATGAAGAAGGCAATGATCAAGAGTTATATACACTAGCAAGAAGACTCAACCGCGTTCTTAAAAACAAGAGAAAAAAATTTTTCAAATCTAAAAAGTCTAGTAATTTATGAAAATTTAAATTTGATGTAGGAAATGACAGCAAAGAAAAGAAGTAAGAAATAATTTGTTATGAATGTAAAAAGTCAGGACACATAAAATATAAGTGTTCTATCCTACTAAAAAAGTTATAGAAATTTCAAAAAAAAAAAAAAGAAGAGACTAAGATAACAACTTGGAGTGATTTAAATGATACCGATTCAAAGTCAAAAAGTTTAGAAAGCGCAGAAGAAGTCAACTTTTGTCTCACGGCAAAATCACATGTTACCTTTGACTCTAAATCTGAGAATTCTGCATATTCTAGTTTTGATATTCAAAATGTGTTTAATATGATTAATAAATTAAAATACAAAATAATTGATTTAAAAAAAATGAAAGATGTATTAAGAAAAACAAATGTATTGTTGAATTCTAAGTTAGAAGTCACAAAAACAGAAAATGATAGCCTAAAAATGGATATAAATGTTTTGAAAAATAGGGTAAATGAATTATCAATTTCAATTGAAAACACTTTTTAAAAGTTTCATAAAAGTGATGAAATATTGACAAAATTACTTTTTTTTTTTCAAAAAATAAATTTTTCTAAAAAGTTTTAAGTTATGCATATGACAATAAAATAGTTTTAAACTTTAAAAATGGTGGTTTTGTCAAAGTAGTAGATTTAGAGAAAATAGACACTTCTGAGACTATTGAAAATTCTCACAAATGTATTCAAAAAATTACAAATAATAGTAAAATGTTGTCACACAAATTACACCATAATTACAGAGAAATTTTACACAAACTGCATAATATAATCACAAAAACTGTTCACAAATAGTAAGAAAATATTACAAAAAATCACATATAAATTTTCATAGAAATATTCATAAAAGTTCTAGCGAAAAATTGAATTTGTACAAAAAAATTAATTTTGAATATAGGTACAACAAATTTAAAAATATGCAGAATAATTTTGATTATAAACCTATTTATCTAAGAAATAAAAATAACATTTAATGCTATATATGTCATAAAATTGGTCATTTTGTTAGAACTTGTTTCATGAATAGGCTTAATCATTTCAAGAAAAATTTAATTGTGATATAAGATTATTTTTTAGAGAACCAAAACTTGTTTTGGTACCTAAAAATAAATAATTTCTCTATATTTTATTTTTAAAAAATAAAATGATACATTTGAGTCATTTAGGAAATATGATTGTGAGAAATTCAATTACTTTATTCTCGGTTGTGTCACAATATGTGTCAATAGAAAATTATTGCTCTTAGATCCTATGACTAAAATAAAAAAAAAAAAATTGTAGCCTGCAGAGAAGTTAGTTAGTTAAAAGGAATAAACTCTAAAATTGAGACTTATATGGTTATTTTTTGTTTCGTTGTATGATATTTGTTCTAATATTTTCTCTACAAAAAGGGGGAGAAATAGATAATAAAAAAATAAATAACAAATATGCACACATCAAGGGGGAGAAAATTAAAAATATTAACAAGTCTTGAAACTGAAGGGAAGTTTAAAAATGTATTTTTGAAATTTTTGAACATTTATTTTTTTATGGTTTTATTGTCATAAAAAAGGGTAAGATTGTTAGGAAAATTATTGTCTTCTTAGAATTTTGATGATAACAAAATTTTTCATATTATTCTAATATTTTTATTAAGTGTGCAGATTGAGTTTGTTTTGAAAATTTCATAAAAGTGGTTTACAAAAGTTGTTACAAAGAATGCCATAAAAGTAAGTTATCTTGAGTTATAAAAACTGTTGCGGAAGTACAAGATCTGCTCTTTCTATTAATTAAAGACCCGGTCAGTAATCTAAGTGTAAATTGAAAACTACACTTAGTTCAAAATATATTAAGACACAGTTGACCAAATTATGATTAAAGAAATTTCTTGTGAGAAAGGAAAGTCTAAGAGAATCAAAGAAGGAAGGTTTTCAAGTTCAAATCATAATTCGGGAAAATATTTAAATTCAAATGAAATTGAATTTAAATATGGCGGCTGTAATATTAATTTTATCCAATAAGGAAAAAAAGATCACTCCTAAGAGTTTCAGAAGAGAAAAGTCTCCAAATCTAATCCACAATCCATGAAAATATTTGAATTCAAATGAATTTGAATTCAAATGACAATTGCAATTATTGACTTCCTCCAATAAGAAAATAAAGATCTCTCCTAAGGATGAAAAGTTTAAAGGCAAATGGTCTTGATTCGTGATGTTGAGATGAGAAAATTATCACATTTTATAATAGTAAAATATTGCTAAGAAGGCAACTTTTGGTTTATATATTTTCACGATTGAGACTAGTTTTGTCGGGATCTTTGTTGAGATTTAAAATGTGATATACGTAGAATATCCAACAAGTTTTATGGAACAATTTCGACATTCTTGATGAGAGAAAATTATTCTTGAAGTTGAACACTTGAACAACCAAAATTGTATTGTGCAGAGAATTGTGTGAAATAGTTTGATGGATGTTGTGAGTTTATTTCTATTAGACGAAAATATCTTCAGGTAAGAAAGATCAGAAATCAAGAGTTTTTGGATTATGTTTATAATCTCATATTATAGTGAAAAATTAGTAAATTGTTAGATCTCGAGTTGCTGGATAGAAGAGTGGACATAGGCGCAAAACCAAACCACTATAAAATCGGGTTTACATCTCTATCATTTATTTTTGTTTTTATTTTTATGATTATTTTTATTTTACGCTGTATATGTTTAGAATGACTATAAGATTAATTTATATTTAAGTAGAATTAGATTAATTTTTTAAAAATCAATCAAGACAATCAATTCAATCTCTCTTTTTGATTATCACAATAACCACCAACATGGCATCACTAATGGGCATTGAAAGGGAGAGAGAGAAAGAGGAGAGTTGAAAGGGAGAGAGAGAAAGAGGAGAGGCAGATAGAGAGAGAGGGTAGAGATAAGGTGAAGGGAGAGAGTTAGCAATGCCTAGCAACACCATGCGTCGGTAATGTGTTGAGAAGATGTGGAGAAAGAGAGACAGAGCGAGAGAGAGAGAGGGATAGAGAGAGAGTTAGTTAGTGAGTCCTCAAAACCGTGGGCGTTGCTAATGGGCAAATTAGCATTATCTTATGTCACGAGATGTCTCTAATTGAAGGGAGTGAGAGAGAATCAAATTTTTTTGAGTTGAATGATCGAACACTTTATTTCATTAAACAGAGTTTTTGAGTTTAAATACTAAGAAAGAAGAAAAAAGATTTGGGAAAACAAATTTCTCAATGGATTCGAATTGGATTAGTTGGGTAAAAACCCGGATATCGATCGGTAAAAAGAGAGAGAGAGAGAGAGAGAGGGAGGGAGAGGAAAGGGTGAGAGAGACCTTAGCAAATGCTGATGGGGCATCGCTAAAGGCTTTACGGCAACAAAATTGTTGTTTGAGGAGATGAGTTGAGAGAGATAGACCAAACCCTGACATGTCAACTAAAAATAAAATAACCAAAAAAAAAGTAAGACATAAAAAATATATACACCTATCACTTAGGACAACAAACACTGAACGAGTTAATTTTGGAATTAAAATTGTGTTTGGAAAATATTATGTATTTTTATTGTACATTATATATGTAATTTGACAAAAATGCATTTTAATTATGAAAAATATATTTTAAAATTGTAATGTGCAAAATAAATTATTATTTTTTGGTAAATAATGCTTTTGACATAATAATGTAATATTTAGCTAATAAATAAAAAAAGATATACTCATGATTTGGATGGTAAATTTGTTAAAATTAAAGATTTTTAAGAAAGTTGCTGATGCCTGATATGATCAAGGATCCAAAATTCATTCTGCAATGAGCAAAAGTAACAAAGAACTTAGTTTCCAAACTTGTACTTTTCCCATCCGAAGTGAAGAATGCTCGCTGATTAAAATCATTAATGGTGCTCATTAACCAAATACAACATTATTAACTCCATTTTACACTTAATAATGCAATCTTAGAAAGAAACTAAAAAAATAATACTAATACCGAATTGCAAATAGAGGCAAACCCATGCGAGATACAAAAACAACTGCACAAACAAACCATGATTTAGTACAACGTTGGAAACGTGGGAGGCTGACTCGGACAGATTCTTGTACCCTAGAGTAGGGGTGTAATCGAGTCGAGTCGAGTCGATACACTACACTATTCAAACTCGACTCGATTAGAAATTGTCCGAGTCGATACTCGATTCAAACTCAATCGAGTTTGAATTTTCAAATTCGAACTCGATTCGAAAGAAATTTACAATACTCGGACTCAACTCGACTCGACTTAATTCGAATACTTGTAGAGATCGAGTTCGAATTCGAATTTAAATGCAAACTAAAATTTAAACTTAAAATTTATAAAATATAATATAATATATAAAAACTCAATTGAATTAAGCTTGCAAATATTTCGAGTCGAGTATTTTAATACTCGAACTCGACTCGATACTTAAATTAATATACTCGAACTCGGTTCGAATTCGACTAAAACTCGATTAAATCGAACCGAGTTCGAGTATATCTCGAATCGAGCTCGACCTACTCGTGAGTAGCTTGACTCACTTACACCCCTACCCTAGAGAGAGAGAGAGAGAGAATAGTCTCAGATTAAACCCCCCCCCCTCCCAAAAAAAAAAAAAAAGGAAGAATTGTCTTAGATTCTAAGTACCAGAAGATGTAGGTTTTACGTTGGACCGTCACTTTCAAGACAATATGGAAGCAAATTAGATTTTCATATTTGTCTTCAACAGCAGCAAAACCCACTTACACCCTCCTATCAAACACGGCCCTTTTACAATCTTTGACAGGTATTCCTCTTTATTCTCTCTATCTCTCTCTTCTCTTCACAATTTTTCTTGTTAAATTTTTTCCTTTGATATTATGTATTATATTTATATGTTATAAATTTGGATTCCGAAATATATTAAATTCCCCTTCTTGGTATTCATTTTTTCTTTATTTTATTTTTCTTGGAAAGCTTGTTCATATTCTTGATATCAATATAAATTGATAAGCTTAATCCAGGGCTTTTAAAAAAAAATCACGAAGAAATCGAATGTGATTCTGACATAAGTAGAAAAGGTGTCCATGACTGATCACTGGTCAGGAATGAAGAATTTATAAATCAGGATTTTTAAAACCAATAATGGCAATCATACAAGTTTTAAATGTCTTCTTTTTGGGTTTATACCCCAATTCTGTGTGTTTCGGTCTCAATTATTATTTATGGCTAAAATATGAACCTGATTCTACGTTTTTGTCCCCCTTTCTATCGGTGAATCTCATTCTTCTTTTTTTGTGTGTGTGTGTGTATAAATGAGTACATAGGCAGAGAGGGGCTATCAACATTTTTTAACCTTTCAGACTTAAAGATGAAAGTCCTCTACTTGATATGGAATATTTGGTTTAAGGATATGCTATTACCCTTTAAGACGAAACCCCCATCAAGAACAGCCGATTGTGGCCCCTGCGCCAAAGCAAGTCAATCACACCTAGATGAAGAGGCTGGAATCAAAAATTCAGTACATGAGCAAATAACTGGAGGGACTTAGTTGCGCCCTTAGGCCCGAGGGCCAATCTTCCGTTGGGGGGTCTAGACATCCCCGACGACGACCGTCATCCCCACGCCACGAATTGTCTAAAAATTCTCGACTAGACCCCTGCGATCTTCCAAAGCAGGTCGAGCAGCTCGTTGCCGATGAACTCAAGCAAGTCAATGCCTAGGAAAATCAAACTTCCCTATATTCTCATGTTTCATCTCTTGATCCGAAAGTCTCTTCGAAACCTATGCCTCGCAACGTACTCTTGCCCCTATGGAAAGATACGACGAGACAACAGACCCTCGGGATCATGAGACTCATTTTGTGATGGTGATGATTTCAAGAGACATGATCGACACGACCATGTGCAAACATTTCCCCACTACTCTTATGGGAAACGCACTAACATGGTTCAACTCTCTCCCATCGCTGAGTATAAAAACTTTCTCCAAACTATGAGAACAGTTCGAGTCATATTTTGTGATAAGTAGATAGGTCAAGAGAAATTTCACTTCTCTGTTGTCATTACATCAGAAGGAGAACGAGTCTCTAAGGGACTTCTTGGAAAGATTCACGACAGAGATGATGATAATTCCATCTCTGAATCATTCCATCGCGCTGGCTGTGCTACTAACAGGACTACGGCCTTTCGGCATGAAAGTATCCGAGGGACTTCTTGGATCTGAAGGAGAACGAGTCTCTGAGGGACTTCTTGGAAAGATTCACGTCAGAGATGAAGAGAATTCCGTCTCTAAATCATTTCAACACGCTGGCTGTGTTACTAACAGGACTACGGCTTTTCGGCATGAAAGTATCGATCACGAAGAATCATTTTGCTACTATCCAGGAATTCTACGCCCGAGCTGAGAAATATATCGTTGTTGAGGATGTTGAGACGTTTGATCATAAGTGAGATCGATTCGTTTGAAAGGAACGTCACCGGTCGCCTAGAAGGTCCCCGCCAAGGAAGAGCCGAGTGAATCTCCCTCCTTCGCGAAGGTATAACAACTATACCCCTCTGAACGAGACCTCTAGCTGGGTCTTATCCTTAATCAAGGACAAGTTATACATCCGATGACCCCCACAGTCGATCGAGGGTGATTCTAGTAAGGACAGAACTAAATACTGTCACTTTCACCGTGATTATGACCACACAACAGATGATTGCAAGAAATTACAGGATGAACTAGAGCTCCTGGTGCGCCATGGGAAACTACAAGAGTTCATCGGCAGGGGGGAAGGAAATGCCCCCATTGGTCATCGGTACGAACCGCCACGACGTGACTGATCGGAGGACTGACAAACTGCTCGACCCCCAATCGACGGAAGAGATGGGGTAATACTTCAAATCCAGGACGGGCGTGTCCTTCAGAAGCTTTCTCATTCCTCTGACAATTCGTCAGAAAGTGAAGCAGGATGCATAGTCACGCCAATCTTTTATTTCCCGAAAACACTTCCTTCTGCATCACAAGAAATTCTAGCAACAGACGCCAATAAATGGCAAGGGGAGAATATGTCCATCATTGGTTTCACGGACGAAGACCTAGTTGGAATAGACCCAAGTCGACATGAGCCCCTCGTGATGACCGCCAAGATTGGGCAATATGAGATCAGAAGAATTTTTGTTGATCAGGGGGCAGACTATAACCTTCTATACCGGGATACTTTCAGATAAATGAGGTTTACTTCTGCCCACCTCCAACCCCACGTAGGCCCGGTCAAATAGCTTTCAGGCGAATGGATATATCCCGAAAGTATCATCTCACGTTCGGTTACCCTCAGAATGCCCCCTAATCATGCGACAGCTCCTGTTATGTTCAACGTGGTGGATCTTCCTTCACTCTACAATGTCATCCTGGGCAGATTGGGTTTGAACTCTATGGAACTTTACCCAGTACTAAACACATGAAAATCAAGTTTAAAACACTGTTAGAGATCGAAACATGGTCCTGTGATCCAGAGCCTTCGACTTCTGCTTCTAAGTGATTACCAGGGTATACTACTAATGGTTCACTCTCTGGAATACAGGGGTATTTTTCAAATTAGCAAGGCATCAATTTAACAGTCTTCTTATAAGCATATTCCCTGATTTTATCGTACGACGGGTCTAACTCGCCCAGATCCTATCGTTCGAACGTGTCATCAACAATGGATGGAACTCCCTAAACGGGTAGATACGGCCCCCTAATGTAAAGTTTCCTGCCGATCGAACGTGTCATCAATAAGAGTGGAACTCCCCGAACGGATGGACACGGTCCCTCTATCTAAAAGTCTCATATTTTGGGCCTAAATCACCCAGATCCTATCATTCGAATGAATCATTAATAAGGAATGAAACTCTCTGAATGGGTGGACACGGCCCCCACAATTTAAAATTCCCTATCGATCGAACGTATCATCAATAAGGGATGGAACTCCCCGAATGGGTGAACATGGTCTCTCTATCTAAAAGTCTCCTAATGTTGGGCCTAAATCGCCCAAACCTATCGTTTGAAAGTGTCATCAATAAGGAATGGAACTCTCCGAATGGGTGAACACAGCCCCCCAATCTAAAGTTTCCTAACGATCAAACGTGTCATTAATAAGGGATGGAACTCTCCGAATGAGTGGATGTGTCCCCTCTATCTAAAAGTCTCCTATTGTTGGGCCTAAGTCGCACGGATCCTTTCGTTTGAATATGTTATCAATAAGGGATGGAACTCCCCGAACGGGTGGACATAACCCCCTAATCTAAAGTTTCCTACCGATCGAACGTGTCATCAATAAGTGATGTAACTCCCCAAATGGATGGACACGACCCATTTATTTAAAACTCTCCTATTGTTGGGTCTAAATAGTCTAGATTCTATCATTCGAACGTGTCATCAATAAGGGATGGAACTCCCCGAACGGATAGACACAGCTCCCTAATCTAAAGTTTCCTATCGATCGTGTCACGCCCCCGAGCCTAGCACGCGACAACCGCCGCGGCACCTCGATACACGAGCACAACGTCCCGCATATTGAGACACCGTAAAGCTATTAACAACATCCAATTTAATGTATCACAAACCAAATCAATTCCCAAGTCATCACAATGTACCTCAATGCATCAATATATCAAATCAAATGAGAGTTATCATTTTCACAAGTCAACATACGTATAATACAGTCATCCTAGGAATATAAACACAATGGTCAACTAAATGCTCCAAATATAACAATAACCTCAAATGATTTCCGCGAAAGAGTGAGTAACCATACCCAAGCCCAGTGTCTCCGAAATGCTCAACGAAATCGAAACTCTACTAGCCCTCAGTCCAAGACTAAACCTGTAAGATGGGAATGTGAGGGGTGAGTACCTAAAGGGGGATGGTACTCAACAAGTGAGGGGATTGACATCGTACTATTAATATTGGTGTGAGCTTGGAGTGTCAAAGCATAAGGTAATAAATATCCACAGTGTGCAAACCGATCATGTCATTTCAAAACCATATATCATACGCACACATCAGAAATCAAGATATACATCCAATATTTACTTCAATGTTATGAAGAGCCGGCCAATGAAATATTCCCAGCAAGGGTCTACCTCGACCAATGACAGACGTATTGGGGGTTTTCACAATGCATGTATGTAAAAACAGTAGCTCTTTACCCCAATGTTGGCCGTAGGTTGATCCAACAAGCCCGCAAAATATCACAAACACAATCATCAACATAGATCTGACATTTGGGGGATAGTTCTGGCCAAAGCGTATCCGGGCACAATGGGTGCCTCTGCCAAATGTCCTTTGTAGCTACAGAACATTGCTACACAGCAGGGAAATGGGGAGCACCAAGCCCAAAGCATGGAATCATCACAAGGCATCCAACCCATTCACATGTTCAAATCCAGGTTACATGAAACCATGTGCCAATAGATATGAAAATCATATAAATATCACATGTTATGAAAAAATGTCACAATATCATTTGTGAAAGCTCATGGATGCATATCGAACAAGTCAAGTGATTGGGACACTCCAATGGTCACAAAAATATGTGTAAAGCATATATGAAATTCCGAAAGCTCAGTTTATCACACATTTGAAATCATGCTATATATATAAAAAAAACATTTAAAATAGGATTTTCCAATCAGTAGCAGATGTCAAAGTCCCACTCACTATTTGGGGGAGGGTAATGCACTCCCCAATATTACCATGAAGCATAAATCAAGTGCTCCCCTCGTTCAAATCAAATAACTCTTGTGAAGAAAAATCAGTCTACAGATTTTCAAATCTGCGTGGTTATGGGAAATAAGCTATAACTTTTTCTATATAACTCAGAATTGAGTGATTCAATTTGCTACCTAAAGCTAAGACATTTACCCACATTTTTCATGTTTAGCTCATCTTCAGATTCTCACTATATGAATTTATGAAAGTTTATCTTTGGACTGATTCGGATTTTTATAACTCAACTTGCACAGTTTCAATAGATTTCTCACATCTCCTTACATATAACTCCAAATTGATTAATTCCAGTCCCATATGAAAGATAAGATAAGTACTATGACTTTCATTTTGAGCATTTTCTCAGATTTTAAACACAGAATTTCAGAATTTCAATTCTTTTTCTCAGTTTTGTTTCAAACTCAAGCTCTATCCGGTTTCAGTGAAAGTGCTATAACTCCTTGTACAAAACTCCATTCCAAGCGAAATTGTGATATGTTGTAGGTAACTTCATGACCTATAACTTTCATTTTATACACTTTCTCAAATTCACATCACAGAATTCCCAGAAATCCTCACTTTGTTTCAGTCGCATTCCAATTTCAGCTTCTGTCCAATTTTTGTGCAGAAGCTATAACTTTTATTCCACTAATCAAAACTTAATGAAATTTTAACAAGTCATTCCCAAGAAATAGATCTACAATTTTCATGTTTTCAGTTTCACTCAATTATGCCGATAAAGGGGTTGAAATAAATCATGATCAGAACAGGCAGTTTTCAGTTGGAAACAAAATTTCTGTCAACACATCTTTAGGAAAAAGGTTACAACTTTTGATTCCCTCGTGTATTTTGGATGAAATTTTAATATGTGGTAGATAAGAAGGATAGCTACAACTTTTATGTTTTGCATTTCTCCAAAATAGAACTGGAAATGGTTCGTTTGTAGACACTGATTTTATAGTCCGAAATAGAATAACTTTATGTCATATTTCAAGAAAAATGCCAAAACTTTTGGCATAGGTATCTGATTAAGGTGGTTCTTATCTCGTTGGAAAGATAAGACTTGGATCTACAATTTACTTAACTAGAGAATTATCAAATTCTGACTGTAAGATATCTTAAAATAAAGGTGAATTCACAGATAGAAATAAAATCTAAAGCAAGACAGAACAGAATTTTTCTTTACCTCAATTTCTTTGCCTTCCAAAACTCAAGCAAACTTTCCACTTAATCCCAGCCTTTGGTCACCCTATGTACACCAAGTTAAGAGTCTCCCTTTGGGTTCAAAACAAAAATATAGTATTTTAGGATACAAAAGAAGGCCTTACCTTGTTTTCAAATGTGTCTAGAGATTTGAAGAAATTTTTCAACAAAATCTTATCCTCCTAGATTGGACCCACTCATTTTCACTCTTGGCTCTTGAAGGAATGAAGAAAGCTCTACATTTTTCTTTCTTCTTCCTCTCACTCATGTCCACTTTATGGTGCAACAAATGAATGGGTTGAAACCTTTTAATTATCACAAGCGCACTTTATTCCCCAAAAGTCAAGGTTTGTACATCATCAACATACCTTAAATAAATGCTTACTTTTTTATTCCATACCACACCATGCTTGTTTGTCTCAAAATGTCAAGAATTTCTTTTCCTCAACATACTTTTCATGTCCACAAGACTTCCTCACCATGCTTTGGCATTAAATGCTTGTCTAATTTGTCTCTTACTTTGTTAAATCAATGGTTCAAACAATTTCATTAAATTTCCAATTTAATTTTCACCCTTGGATTGAAATTCCAAATTTTCAACACTCCATAACTTGTGCCTACCATTTTATTGCATTGAAGTCCATATCTTTTGGGAAATTATTTCTAGATTCTTGTTAATTACAATTTGGTCTCTGGACTTATAAAAATTATAAATTGACCCAAAAAATTCTCAAACTTACATGCTAGACCCAAAATCACGTATTAGGCCCAATGTGAACGATTTCGAAATTTAATATGGTCGTCTCAACCCTATTTGTCAAAATCGATCCGAATTAGGGTTTACGGACCAATTTCTGGACTTTTACCGTTTTAACCCTAAAAATAATTATTTATCAAATTTAAAAATTTTCTCACTCTCAAAATCATATCTCATCATCATAGGACCATTTGTGGCCCATTTCAAAATTATTCATTTATGCCTAAAAATTTGAGTAAAAATTCTCTGGAAGAATTTTATCGGAAAAATTTCTAAGTGAAATTTATAAACGGATTTATGAAAAATCATCATATATATAAAGATGAAATAGGATACATGAGCATACATCGAAGGTCGGTGTTACAGATCAAACATATCATCAATAAGGGATGGAACTCCCTGAACGGGTGGATACAGTTCATTTATCTAAAAGTCTCCTATTGTTTGGCCTATGTCGTCCGGATCCTATCGTTCGAACATGTTATCAATAAGGGATAGAACTCCCCGAATGGGTAAACACGACCCTCCAATTTAAAGTTTCCTATCATCCAAGCATGTTATCAATAAGGGGTGAAACTCTCTGAATGGGTGGACACGGCCCTAATATCAATCGCTTCCTATCGTATGACAATCCTGCCAGATTAATATAATAAGAGCTATCACAGCGAATAAAATCTGTCGTTGATAAATTCCCCAAATGGTGTTGGAATACGAAGTCTTAAATAGACGTTATATGGGATCGAGAGAAAGATCATGGGATTTCACGAAGGGCATATCCCCTTACAGCCGGGACCATAGTGGAGGTTTCAGGAACAACAGTTGGCTCCTAGGCCACAGCAACCCCCTCAACTAGGGGCAAGGCGTCACTCAGACCCATCCGGTTGATTATCTCTTCATCACACTTCAGTCTCTCGATCAACTTGTATTGGGAATCCTTGAGAGCAAAGACATCCCTTGTACGAAGTTTCTCGAGGTCAGCTATTTTACGCTCCGCCGCCCAAAGAGACTATTCGCGTAGTTGGGCCAATTTCTCAATTGATTGGAGATGTGCTTCGCGTACCTTGGCCTCTGACTCTAACCTTTCGCATCGCTTACTTAACCCAACGACGCATTCTTCCCAATAGTCCGCTACCTGCCTCCTCTGCCGTTCTTGAAATTTTGCCAAAGTTATTGTCTGAAGAGAAGATTGGATTAGAAAATGCAGGAAGGAAGGAAAAGCCAAACTGATGTAAAGAAGGTGATACCATTAAACCGAGGGACTTAAATGCCCTGCTAACTTGCTCCTGGGACATCTTATGTAGGTCGAGTTCACACCGATGGAAGTCTAACCAGTCCACGATTCAGTCCACCTCGGCCAAATCTATATAACTGAATTGTATATCCCCAGTACAAAGCGCAATAATCTCTTGCTCTTTTGAACCCTTCCATATTTCAAAAGATCGAACGGGAATGACAGATGGTAAAACAGTCCTATCAGGAGCCTAGCGCTTTCCTTTGCGTAAAGGCCAAACCGGAACAACAGACAAAGACCCCACCATCTTCTCTATCACAGTTGTGGAAATATGTGACCCTGCCTTAGTGTCAGGTGAGGAAACATCTCCAAATCTTCCCGGTTCACCCTCACCAATGCTCTCATTCCCCGTTTATTCACTTCCTTTCGAGATAAGGATCTCTATTGGAATGGTTCTCGTTGGATCTGAACGCTCCGATAGAACAACCAGCCCGCGCCTTGACAGAGGCTAAGGTGACAAAATCTTTCTTCTCTTAGACAAGGGATAATAAGACTCCTGGAGGGTCATCGACGCCCCAATGGACTCCTAAGAAAATCCCCTCGCACCCAACTGAACCTGCCTATCGATGGTGACTTTCTCCAGTACGGCATCATCATAGGAGTCCATAGAATCAACCAACCCGACCCTTCCACTTTCCAATAAGAGGGACCTATCGACCTTCCTCTTCTCCACAATTAGCAGGTCAGCCAAAAACAGCATCTGATCATCCAACAGGGACTCGATCCATATATTTCGATCGGTGAACTAACAATAACCACCGACTAACCGAATGAAACGACCGTGTTTAGATACGACTGGGGGCTTCAGTCCTAAAGAAGGCCCCTCATTGGCGTTGGGCAGTATAGGGATGCAATTTTTATCCGAGAACTCTACAAAGAAGAACTTGCGCATCCAGTTCTTGTCAATGGACTCCTTGTAGCAGAACCTGCAGTTGGACTCGGCCCGAGTTTGTAGTTTGTACCAGCTCTTGGTCAAACCACTGTTTCCACATCTTATCAAGATAAAAACAGACGACAAGATGTCGAAATCAAAGTGAAGATGACAAAACCCTAACAGAGAAGTCACGACAACGACCAGACGCCAGGCACTCGGGATCAGGAGAGTTGGGAATATATTCCAACGGCGTAGCACCTCTGCAAAAGGACCTGTATATAAAACTGTTAATCTGTACTTAACCGATTAGTGGTATATCGGTACGCACGCCTCCGGTGCCATGTTAGCCCTATCGGCATCCGTGGCGGACACTAAAGTGTAATTATCTCCCATCAGCATATCAGTCTAGATTTCTTGAAACTCCTTTATGGACATGGTGCTCGCGATACCGCCGATATCCGGGTAAGCTTGAGTAGCGGACGTTTTCGCCATTGCTTTCGGAAATGACTTCTCTAATGGCTCTTGAGGAAGAAAAGGGAATGAAGGTGTCAGGTACGCACGAACAAATGACCTTATAAAAACGCCAAGATACGATCTGTATACCCCAACGACAACACGTGGTATCGATACGTAAACAAAAAACTGGTACTCATGGTGCATTTCTCACCAATCGGCACCCTGAGTAGGGACAAATGATGTAATATAGCCTTAAACCCAATTTGAATGGATAACACTTGAAAGGCCCACATACGAGACCCACAAAGGACAGTTATCGTCTGATATCAAATATTCTCTATGACTATCTACCAAAAGGTTTTAGTCGCCCAGATCTCCAGAACGATAGGGTCTCAATCGCCCCGTTTAGCGAGCGAGATTTATTAAGCAGGAGTAACCTCACCGATCGGGTACTCAATCATTGGTCCATCGAACGAACGAACCCCAAAAACCCTTCATTGACCAAACAATCGATCGATAGCCAGTAGTTCTAACAATTTTAAAGGAATATCAAAACATCCTAACAGTTTTGATTTCCTACTTAAGAACGATATCGTTAGGATCTTTCAGTTATGAAAAAGATCTTCCCAAGAAACAAAAGTTTTTATACGATAAAGATCACGAACAATTCAGAAATATTGAACTCCCGAGATTTTCGGATCGGTTCGATAAGGAATATAGGTTTGAAACACACCAACGACGTACGATTTTTACAGGTATAAAATATCCAAAAAAATCTTCCAAATCAGATACGTTCTTTTAGCCTTTCACATTGGGCACTTTAATCATAGGGAACCTCTCCCTCTTTGAGCTCTTAGTCTGTTTCATTTACATTTGAAAACCGCTCTTTCTGACTTGAGTTTCAGAGCCTCCGAACGCCCTCTGGCGGTTTTTGCAGGTTTTACATCCCGTCGACGCAACCGTTCGAGTCAATAAGGAGGCGATATCTGTGGAGTCGCAACCCACCTCAAACAGTTTTTTATTTTCGAAACATTTCAATACGTTAAAATGATTAATATTTACATAAAAATTCTTTTATTTCTATATTTATATATTTCTCTATATTTAATAAATTATTTATTTATTTATTTATATTATTTATTTTTTATATTATTTATTTTATGATTAATAATTATATATTTGACCATTTAAGTTTTCATTATAAAAGATTACTATTTTATTATTTTTATAAAATAATTAATATTTACATAAATATTATTATATTTTTATATTTATACATTGGCCTCCTAGAGTTCTGTTTCCTTTATTTTATAAAATACCGTTTTCCATGTTGTTTTGTATCAATTTTTATTTCTTTGTTTTCGTTTTCGTATAACCTAAGTTATAAACCCTTGTAGGATTTATTTATAAATTTTTTTTTGTTATGATATCTGTACTTTTTCTTGTATTAGAGATCAACTCCACACCCTTTTTTATCCAACTCAACTTGAACCTTGACATCTTGCTTATAAGTGCGGTGCAAATACACTTTATTTTTATATTATTTTTTTTTTGGTCCCCCTTTTTATATTTTTTTGGGTGTTGGGGGGAAAAATTTTTTGAAAAGGGGGGGTTTTTTTTTGGGCTCCAAAAAAAAAAAAATTTCTTTTTTTTTTTTTTTTTTTTTTTTTTTTTTTATTTTTTATATATTAAAATGAAAAGAGGGAGGGGGGAGGGGGGGGGAGGGGGTTATAAAAAAGGGGAGGGAGGGGGGTTTATTTTTAGATGGCGGGATCAGGTTTGGACTAAAATTCACCCAACACTAACGAAGAAACAGCCCCTCCACCCCGTCCGGGTGGGGGGAGAGGACCATATCCCCAATCTTGTTACATTGTCATTCCTACGTTATAATAATTAATTTTAATTAAATTGAGTTTGAATTTTTTGTAAAATAAAATCATAATATAAGAAAAATATAAAACATATGCATTATAATATAACATACATATATATATAAGGACTCACCTTTTTGTTTGTTGTTTTAGCATTTTACATTTATTTTTATTATTATCAATTTTTCTAACTATTTTAAAATCACTCTAATAGTCTAAATTCTCATTTTAGTATCATCATATACTTTAGTAATAGACTAAAGTAAATATAAAAGTTAATATTCATAGTTAAGTGTAAAACCATAGTTATCAAAATCGGATCGATCAGAAAAATTTAGAACAAACTTATTCGCTGATTTGATTATTTATAGAGATAAAAAATGTAATTAATCCACCCAAATTTAGTCAAAACCCGATAAGTAGTTTTCCATAGAATTGGAGAAGACAAGATTTGGCAATTTATAGAAAATTAGTTTTTCTTTAAGCATGACAAAGTTGATTTTTGGTTTAAAAAATAGATAAATAAAACATGAAAATGATTATTTGGAGGCTATTTACATTAGCAGGTGCATTATTTAAATCATTCTCATTTAGAATGATTTATTCTTAGCTAATTTTAGATCTAGTTGCTTAAATTATATATTGATTTTGGCAATTTTAAATTTTTTTTATGTTGGTAAAAAATAATGACAATTGTACCACTTTAATATAGTTTTTTTTTTTATTATTTATATCACTTGTGCCAATTTTTGTTTCTTTTTACCATATTTTAACTTAATTGAATTTTTTAAAAAATTATTTTTGGCATATTTTAATTTTTGCTAGTTTTCACCTCTTTCCATTATGTTTTACATAATTATATATTTTTATACAAATATTATACTTCTGTAGATATTTTATATTTCAATGGGTCCGGCAGTTAGCCGGTGACCCACCGGTCAGTTAATAACCGGCCGGATTCAATATTACTGATTTTCTGGATTTATTTTTAACAAAAATTAACATAGTACAATAATGAGTCATTTGTCTGTCCTTGTCCACGTGGGTTTAACTGACGATTGGGATAAAGCAGCAAGCACTCCCTCCCCGCCACTTAATACCGTCACCGTTAGCGTTTTCGGGACATTAAAATCTCGGTGAGGTGATTTAGACATAGGACAGTTGTCTTTGTTGTTGGGTCTCTTCTACTTCTTTCTTACATTCACTCTCTCTCACTTCAATTTTTGCTCCTAGAATTCTCACTAATCTTCTTGTTTTTGCCCAATTCTTTTCTGGGTTCTCAAATTGGCTTCATTTCCCAACATAATTGCACTCCCAACTTGTTGTTTCATCTTCTCATGGTCTAAAACCATGTCTTTGAAGAGCAGAGGAGGAGAGTTCTCTTCAAAGAGTGTGATTTCTGCCAATTGGGTATTGTTACTTTGCCTAGGTAGCTTTTGTGCTGGAATGTTCTTCACTAACAGGTGATTTTCCCTTCCGAGGATCTCTCTTTTTCTTCAAATTTTGCATTTTCTATCATGTTGTTGTTTCTTTAATTTCTACAGTAATTTGTGCATTTTGTGTCAGTGAAATGAGCTGTGTGTATGTCAAGTGTTGTTTTTTTATGGGTCTTTTTGAACTCGTTATATTTTGGATTTTTTTTTTTTTTTTTTTTTTTTTGATGAAGTGCTCAGTTGTAATGTGAAGTTTTTGTTTCTAATATTAGGGTTTTTAATGATTTTGGGCGGGACATGATATTCAAATTTTATGCTGAGCTTAGTTTCTCCATGTATATGCACTTCTTATTCTAACCTAGTAATTGTGTTGTCAGGATGTGGACATCGCCCGAGCCGAAAGGCCAAAGGACCACACCTAAGATAGAAGATCAAAAGATACAATTAGCTTCTGAGGATTGCATTTCCAAACTTGTGAGTTTTTTTTTTTAATTGTTACACTGTCACTATAACCTTGTATGGCCATGTTGACTGATTCAGAGGAAGGGCCTCTCCTGTAATGCCTACTAGAGTCATTGTCATGGCCAACTTGACAACGCCGCATGCAATATGCTTCATTTTAAACCTCAGCTGTAAAGCATAAAAGTTCCATGTAGTCGCAACTACTAGAGAAGTTAATTCCTACATTAAAATCCAGTTGTTAAGGTAGATTATTTCCAAGTAGGGATGTCTTGACAGGTGGAGTCGGGACTTAACATCCCCTCCTAAAGGAAGGCATGCACGACATCACCAACATCAGACAAGGATTTCAAAAACATAAAACAGTTACCTCTTGTCCAACGTCTAACTACACAGCGGAATCCGGATTGATCGCTTGATTAAATCACGTGCTCCTTTGGTCGGCATGGAATCACAAACGGAAACCACACACAATCCATAACCCAAGTCCCTCTTATGATTTCCTCACAAAGAGCTCTAACAGAGGATGACTTTGTGCTGAAAGAGCAAAGACTCGTAGGCTCTATTTCAAGGTCGAGAGCATTTTCTTACTTTCTCCTCATCTTTCTCTCTCAATCTCATTAACTCAAGTTTTCTCTCAAGTTCATGTGTCTAAACTTCCCCTCAAGCCCCTATTTATAGCCTTTGGAAGCTTATCTTAGAAGCAACTCAAAGCTTCCCTTAGAAGCTATCAAGACTTAACTTGGAAGTAATCTCTTAAGCTTCTCTTAGAAGCTTCCTTTGAAGCTTCTCCTAGAAACTTGCTGAAACTTCTTTAAGAAACTACTTTTGAAGTTTTCTTTATAAGCTTTGTGAACCTTCTTTCATAAGTTTTGTGAAACTTCCCTTAGAAGTTTTGTGAAGTTTCCTTCATAAGTTTTGTGAAGCTTCTCTTAGAAGCTTTACTAATAGCTTCTCCTGTAAGTTTCGTGTGACTTCCTTTGAAAGTTTGGTGTAGCTTCTATTGAAAGCTTCACATGTAGCTTCCCTTGGAAACTTTGAGAGGCAAGCTTTCCCTGAAAGGTTCTTGAAACTTCTGTAGAAAACTTTTTATTGGGCAATGTAGGAGGAAGCAAGTCAATATCGGGTCGACCCATCATGGGCATTCATTTAAGGCTTCCAACATCTCCCACTCGCACATGATGGGGTGAATCCATCCAAACTTTCTTGAGATTCAGCTCTTACGGCATCATCATTTTCATATAAGAAAATGGATCGTGCAACCTACGAGTACACCACCTGCACTTGGGAGCCCAAGCTATGCACCTGTTAAGGATAACATAGCGGCTATAACCCCAAAAAAATAGTATAGAAATATCTTTGTATCTCGTTGTACCCCAGACTTATTTCATTACACTATCAAAGTATACCCAATCTCTCAAAGGTCATATTTGATCTCAACATTTTATCATATATTCACAATTATGTTTCAAACTCCCGAAAAAAAAAGGAAACATAATTGGTCGACCAGTGAATACATAAGAATCGTGTAATCAAAATAGTCTTCCTTTCCGCCCACATGTTACTTAATGATAAACAAACTGCTTTCTCAGCATGTTCCGAAAGATCGAATCAATCATGATCATAATAAATATGTCAAAGTAGCAAACATCTGTTCATCATCTTATATTATTGTCGAAAGTCACATAGGACACCATTGAAGGAATTCATACAATGAGGAGGCAGAGATTTTCATAAATAATAGTCAAAACTCACTCACTTCTCTTTTTCAGTTGTCTCAAACACATGTGGTATGAAATACATGCTATAGTGGTAAACTCTGTGCACCCATTGCATGAGAGCGTATGTCTTTTCATCTCATAATAAAACCACCATATGGATCTTAGCTCAAATGTTATCACACAAGTACTTAGCCCGAGATTTCAATAGCTCGCTATCCAAAATGTCTCATTAAAATCTCACATCTGGCTTTTAACCAAGCTTCATGATTGTGGGCTATCATGTCCGGTCTGTCAATTAGGCCTCATCCTGACTTATATCAGGGCGACTTTCCAAATATTACACCCATCTTGACTTCACTAGCGCTATTTAGCAGCTCACAAATTAAGAGTATAAATAAGTCTCATCTCAACACACTCCTATAGCGCTTGAGGCGGTCACTCGTATGAGAGAGTCAACCATATGCTTGGGGACATATTCATCGGTGCTAATGATAGATCAAATGTAAATAACAATCATCATATATTTCTCATGGAATGTTTACATCACTGTCTCAATATTTACAATATCTTATTATAATCTTCACAATTCCAAAGTCTTAATATGATATGAGAAGACATCTCTAGGGATTGGCTTTGTAAGAGGATTTGCAATCATCTTATGCGTAGATATATGTTGTTAGATAACTTCTTTTTGTGCTATAATGTCTCTGACAAAATGATATTTGGTGTCAATATGCTTTGTCCTGTCATGATATTTCGGATCCTTTGTATAGTCTATTGCCGCTTGACTATCACAGTTGATCCTCACGGGCATTGGGGCATTGATAACTATCAGCAAATTCTCCAAAAACCTTTTAATCCAAATAGTCTCTTGGACAGCTGCTGTACATGCAACAAATTCAGCCTCCATAGTGGATAATGTTATGCAAGTCTGTTTCTTGCTATTCCAAGATATGACGTCGTTATTTAGCAAGAACACATATCTAGACGTGAATTTTCTCTCATCCAGGTCACCAATCTAATCTGTATCAGCGTAACCTATCAAATGTAAATTACTACCCTGATAGCATAGAGTATAATTGGTGGTACCTTTCAGATTTCTTAATATCATCTTTACCGCTCGTCAGTGAACTGGTCCAGGGTTTGACTGATATCTGTTTGCCAATCCAACTACATAGTAATTATCATGATGAGTACACATTATTGCATACATTAAGCTTCCTATGGCACTGACATATAGAACTCTTTCCATACACTTCAAATCTTATGGATTCTTAGGACACATCTTTACTAAGGGTTTCACCTTTTGCAATTGGTGTATCAATTGGTTTGCAATATAACCTGTGAAATCGTTCTAGGATTTTCAGAATATAAGATTCCTGTGACAATGCGAAAAACTTCTCTTAACAATTTCTTTGAATTTTCACACCAAGTATATAAATTGCTTCACCCATATCCTTTATTTTAAAATTTGAATGTAACCATTCTTTAATGGCAATAATAACATCTAAGTTATTTACAACCAATAAGATATTATCCACATAAAATGACAATATCACAAAGTTATCTTCCAACTGCTTTATATAAACACAATGGTCCTCCTCAATCATCGTAAATCCATATGTAACTATGGCTTGATGAAATTTTAAATACCATTGTCTGGATGATTGTTTAAGACCATAAATCGATTTTCGGAGTCTGCAAACTTTGCGCTTTTGGTATTTAACAATGAAACCTACAGGCTGCTCTATGTAAATTTACTCATCTAATTCTCCATTGAGAAAAGTAGTTTTAATATCCATTTGGTGTAATTCAAGATCCAAATAGACAACAATAGCAAGAATAAGGCGTATTGAAGCAAACTTTACAACAAGCGAAAAGGTTTATTCATAATCTATACCTTCCTCTTGGGTATAGCCTTTAGCAACCAAACATGACTTAAATCTTTCAATAGATCCATCTACCTTACGTTTAATTTTGAGAACTCATTTATTCCCAATAACTTTACGTTCTGGTGGCAAATCAACCAAGTCCCAGACCTGATTTGATTTCATAGACTCTATTTTCTCTTTTATTGCCTTTACCCATTCTGTCTTGTTCATTGATGAAATAGTCTATTCAAATGTTCTAGGCTCATTTTTATCAAGTGGAGTTATCATAAAAACTTTTCCTTCAATTTCAAATCGACGACGAGCAATACTTTTACGAATACTTCTCCGCAATTGAATTTCCCATGAAATTGATTCATTCAATGGAATGTCGTTCCCACTAGGTTCAAGAGAATGAATCATCTCATCATTTCTTATTATTAAGCCACTTGGAACGTCAATATTATCAGGATCTTGCATTTCATATAAAGTAAGATCTTTATCAATTTCACCCCTCGTTGGAAATTCATTTTCAAAAAATTTGACATCTCTTGACTCTATTTCAGTTACATTTTCATTCTCGTGTTTCCCAATAAACACATATCCCTTTGAATGTTCAGAGTACCTAATGAAGATACATTTCTTTCCTCTAGGACCCGATTTCCCATATTTATGGTTTGGATCATGAACATATGCTGTCGACCCTGAGGACCGCAAACTATTTAGATCAAGCTTTCGACCTACCCAAACTTCGTAGGGAGTGGAAGTAACTGATTTAGAAGGTACACGATTAAGTATGTAAGTAGCATTCAACAAAGTATCTCCCCAATAGGAGATTAGCAAATTTGCTTGTGCCATCATTGACTTAACCATGTCCAGCAAGGTTCCATTCCTCTTTTTTGCAACACCATTTTGTTGCGGAGTACCAGGAATAGTGAGTTGTCTAATTATTCCTTTTTCATCACATATATCCCTAAATTGATCTGACAGATACTCACGTCCACAATCTGTTTTCATCGTTTTAATCGTTTTGTTTAATTGATTCCCAACTAATCTCAAATATAATTTAAAACAATCCAATGCTTTTGATTTATGGGAGATCAAATAAGCATGACCAAAATGACTAAAATCGTCAATGAAAGTGATGAAATAGAATGTTCTATGCCTTGCTCTCACATTTATTGGACCACATATATCAGAATGAATCAATTGAAATGGGAGATCTGCTCTAGTTCCCTTACCAAATGGCTTGCTTGTTGTTTCTCCTGCTAGACAATGCTTGCATATTAGCAAGTTTATTTTTGAGACATTGTCCAAAAGTCCCTCTTTGGCTAGCCTGTGTATTATTTCTTGCCCAATATGGCCTAATCTAGCATGTCACACATTTGCATCCACATTATGACCATTAGTTGATACAATCAAAGAAAAACATCTATCATGATTTTCATTATTATGTACTATATCTAGTACAAGAAAATCATCTACAAGATGTGCGGAACCAATATACTCAGTGTCAAGATAAATATTTATAACATCACTATGAAAATTCATATTAAAACCCGAACACATGAGGATAGTAACCTACACAAGGTTACGTCAAATATCCGGTGCATACAAAACATTATGTAGGAACAAGGTACGAAACCTTCAAAAAATAATTTACAAATGTAGATGCATTTTACAGCAACTTTGGCATTATTTCCTACATATATCCATTTCGAACCATCCGGGATTTGATGATATTCGACAAACAATCCTCTGTCTCTAACTACATGATTCGTTGCTCCTGAGTCAAAAGTCCAAAAAGAATTCGATTCAACGAGCATAATAGTGCTAAAAACACAAACATCATGTGAAAAAGGTTTGAGCAATACCTTTCTTGGCTTAGTGCATTTACGAGCACAGTGACCCAACTTATCACAATTATAGCATGTTTGATTGCTCTTAATCTTTTTCTTTCCACTGCGCTTACTTCTCTTGCGGTGTTTGGTTTGGGTTTTCTTAAAATTTGGAATACTTTTCTCAAAAAATCTCTTATTCTTTCTACGTTTGAAGTTAAAACCCCTGTTTGAATTGGACTCAGCAACATAAACCTGTCTAGAAGATGTAGCTGCCTCTAAGCGCTCATCTTCTAACTCAATATGACTTCTCACATCCTCAAATGTTTTAATAGTAGGATTATGAGTCATATTTATTTTCATCGGTTCTCAACTCTGAGGAAGCGATCAAATAATAGTTTGTATCTGTTGCTCATTTGTTAACGTATGTTCAGCAAACTTCAACTCATTAATCATGTTTGACATTTTTCTCAAATGCTGTTTAATCGAGTGATGTTGCTTTTTTACGTAAGTGTCAAACTTGATTATAAGCTGTCTCAGCTTAGTAGATGAATTTATTCCAAACTTTACTTTCAATGCATTCCACATCTCATGTGCAGCGTAACTATTTTTCTTTTTCCAGACTTTGTATGCCTCATGATCTTTTTGCTGTTGAGGAGTATCACCAAACTCTACTTCTTCCATAGTGTGATGTAGAGTTTCTAAACATTCTTACTCTTCAAGAATGTACTGAACTCTTCGATGCCAAATATCGAAATTATCACCGTTCAGTTTTTCGCTCTTATTTAATTAGGCCATGATATTCTTTGTTGCAACAACCATTATCTTCTCTCACTAAAGTATATAGACATTAACACAAAACTTTTATTAGCACTAGAACATATTAGCCGCAATATATCACTAAAATAATATTTATCAGAGATATATAACACAAGATCGAAAGTTCACATAGCTCCCAATTATCTCTTGATACTAAAATGTCTAAATAAACTTATTTCAACATATATGCACTAAATTTTAGGTTGGGAGTCTCAACTCAACCATCTCATACTCCCACTGGGATAAAAATCCCGCAAATATGGCATAAGCATGCATATACCTCACAATTCAAAACACATACAACGATCACACATAGACTTATGCATAAATATTCATGCAAAAAATATGCATGCAAAATTCTGACAAATGATAGTTTACGAAGCATAAATTCAATCATATATAGCTCTGATACCAATGAAAGAAAGCATGCACGACATCACCAACATTAGACAAGAAATTCAAAAACATAAAACAGTAAATGTCTGATGTCTAACTACGTAGCAGAATCTGGATCGATCGCTCGATTGAATCACATGCTCCTTTGGTCGGCGTG
Organism: Dillenia turbinata; assembly: GCA_037126225.1. Lineage (NCBI taxonomy): Eukaryota > Viridiplantae > Streptophyta > Magnoliopsida > Dilleniales > Dilleniaceae > Dillenia > Dillenia turbinata. Next base: position 14,343,492 of record JBAMMX010000023.1, on the reverse strand, counting down.
GAATCACAAATGGGAACCACACACAATCCACAATCCAAATCCTTTTGATGATTTCCTCATAAAGAGCGAAGACTCGTAGGCTCTATTTCAAGCTCGAGAGCACTTTCTCACTTTCTCCTCATCTTTCTCTCTCAATCTCATTAACTCAAGTTCTCTCTCAAGTTCATGTGTCTAAGCTTCCCCTTAAGCCCCTATTTATAGCCTTTGGAAGCTTATCTTTAAAGCAACTCAAAGCTTCCCTTAGAAGCCATCAAGACTTAGCTTGGAAGTAATCTCTTAAGCTTCTCTTAGAAGCTTCCTTTTAAGCTTCTCCTAAAAGCTTTCTGTGGCTTCTTTAAGAAGCTACTTTTGAAGTTTTCTTTATAAGCTTTGTGAAACTTCCCTTAGAAGTTTTGTGAAGCTTCTCCTGTAAGCTTCATGTGATTTCCTTTGGAAGCTTGGTGTAGCTTCCCTTGGAAGCTTTGAAAGGCAAACTTCCCTCGGAAGCTTCTTAAGACTTCTGTAGAAAGTGGGAAGCTTCTTGAGACTTCTGTAGAAAGCTTCTTACTGGGCAATGGAGGAGGAAGCAAGTCAATCTCGGGTCGACCCATCATGGGTGTCCACTTAATGCTTCCAACACCCCCCAATTCCTACGTGAAAATCTAGTTGTTTAGATTATTTCCAAGTTGAAATGTCTTGACAGGTGGAATCGGGACTTAACATCCCCTCTCCACATCTGACCAGCACACCCAATAGAATTTGGATTGGGATTTGGCTCTACTACACTTTTAGAAAACTTGGACGAATGTTAGAAACTTGCTAGTAAAAAGGAGAGTTCCCAGCTTATTTATTGCACCTAGGACATGGCGACGACATTTCATTCCATTACATGTGTAATGGCGGTTTGTTTGAAACACTAGATAGAAATCTATGACTTACATTTTTCCTATCAATATAAATAAGAATGTATTTGCATGATTTGGGTGCTGTATTTTGCTTTCCCAAGGGTTTCAAGTGTGAAGGCCAAAATGGTAGTGTTTTGAGGTGACTATTCTAGTAATTGCTTGACAGTGCACATTGAGTTGAGAATCCTTATCTTAAAATATGGTTAAATGCTTACCTTTTGCAGCTTTCATTTCTGTTGCTTTAGTATTATTCTCATGCCAAATTTTGTTCATGAGTATATCATCAATTGAAATGTGAAAGTGATACTCCCCCCATTTCCTCGTTTTAAGGGAAGAAAGCATGGATTTGAACACCTGACAGTGGACAAATTTATTACCTACATGCTGAACAGTAGGCTCTAATGATGCTGGTTTAAAATTATTCCGGAATGGTATTTTGAGTAATAGAGTAAAGGAATGCTTTTTTTCCCCCTTTCATGTGACATACAGGACATTGGATAAGACAATAATAGAAATGGAATTAGCAGCCGCCAGGACAGTTCATGACTCCTTAATGAATGGCTCACCAGTTTCAGAGGACTTGAAGCTTGCTGGATTGACCACAAAATGGAAATACTTGATGGTTGTAGGAATTAATACAGCTTTCAGCAGCCGGAAACGAAGAGATTCAATTCGTGAGACTTGGATGCCTTATGGTCAGTGAAATACAATGGTTCTGTTGCATTTCTTTTTTTTTTTTTTCCCCTTTGTTATAGCTTATTGGATTTAAAATATGACTAGCAGGTCTTTGTCATAAAAAAATGAAATAGGGGAGAAAAGAAAGAAGCTGGAGGAATAGAAGGGCATTATTGTTTTGTTATTGGCCACAGGTGGGTGTACAATTTGCATCTTATATCAAGAGCATTGATACCTTCTATCACTTTGAGTGCTTCATATTTCATGTGCTATTGATCTAATAACAATGCAATATTAAATCCTTTTTCTTTTGCCTACATTTCATGGGCTTGGTATTCGGTGCTTGTTGCTCACAACCCCCATTTTCATCAATGTCAGAAAACTTGCAGATTTGATACATTTCATCAGAGTCATCAGGATTGTTTTATTCTTATTACCGATAGATGTTACAACCATGGTTCAAACAGAAGTAATTGAAAATCTGTTGTCTAAATTGATTGGTAGCTGTAGGGCCCCGGATAGTTCTTTTAGAAGGCATAAACTAATTATTGATCTAACATTAAGCCACGGTTTTGAGTATCTATATAGTGCCGGGAACACCTTTCTCGAACCCTGCAACACAGCAAAGGATGATGATTGTGCAGATCTCTTGATAAATACGGAAACAATGGTTTCCTGTAGTGACATGATGAATCTTATCCACAAAAGGTTGGTGTTAAGATGTAAAGCATTGCACCGAAAAAAACCTTGGTACTGTGTTAAGTAGCCAATTGTTGCAAACAATGCTTTAATATGTCATCCAGAAAGTGACATTTAAAATGTCCCCTGAGTTTGCATCTTGAATTTTATCTGTTTTCTAATATTTCGCAGTCCCAAATTCTTATTCTAGAAATCCAAGTCCTCAGGAGTTATGGTGGAAAATTATAGATATGATTAATGACAAGACATGCTGTTGGCTTCTCTGCTTCCCCTTTTCTTCCTCTTCAGTTAGCATTGACCATCTTCTTGTTTTTCTGTCTTTAGCTCAACATCCGGTGGCATACTTGATAGGACTATTGAAGCAGAAGACAGAAAGCATGGAGACTTCTTACAGCTGGTGATTATCTGGTCTTCTTTCACTTTGTTATAATTTATTCTACCAAATTCACAAAGATAATTTGTTTCTATTATCTTATTGGTCTTTAGAAACCAATTTATTTGATTGGCCTCACTTGTCTCTGGTATAGTTCATGTATGCAGGAACATGCTGAGGGTTATTTGGAATTGTCTGCTAAGACAAAGACCAATTTTGTTTGCTTTAGCCTTATGGATTGCAGAATTTCATGTCAAAGTTGATGATGATGCCCATGTTAACATAGGTAAGATTACTCTCATTTACAATGCATTTGGCCTTTTGAGCCAGTACCTTTTGTTTAAATATGCTCTTAATATATTTAATCAAAGGTGCTGTCTGGGACAAGTATAAAATGATTTTTGTAGGAAGAAGGATACATCATAGGCATGAATGCATTTGGTCAATAAGATTTTGGGTCTTTTCAATCATACATGATCCATATGAACCTCTCTTAAGATTTATTTAATACAAACTTGACATTAGTTGTAGAAGCTAGAAATTGCTAAGTGACATATCTAGGACACTAGGAAGCATGGATTTAAATGATTGTCATCTTGATATTGGCCTTAACGGATGTTACATGGCCGAAGTCACCCATCATAGACTAAGCTAAGGTCCTGGTTGTGGTGTGGCCCTAATGACCTGTCACGGTTCCTTTGTAGCTTGTAATGTCCAGTTATCATAACATGAGATATGGTGGCAGCCAGTAATGGGCAATATTCAAATCCTTGATAAGATGGTGATTAGACTGATTTGTAAATTTTGATTAGACACTTGAAGAAAATTAAAACTTCCAAGTAGAGTCATTTTTTTCCTTCATTATAATCATGTTACCCGAAGAAACTAACCAATCAAGAAGCTTTCAGCAATACCATAAACTTCAGTTCAGTCCCTTGTTATTGTACGGTTTACCTCTAATGTCAATTAGCTCCCCCACCTGGTATGTACATCATCATTAACCATCAATTAACACCATCTATCTCATGTAAGAGCAGCACAAAATAAAATCCTGGAGTTTTTTGACCTCATCCTTTCCACAACAAAGTCATCCACTTTATTTTGACCATCAGAAACTCTAAAACAAAAAGGAAACCTCAATCCATCAAAAAATAGACTGAAAAACATGGAAAATAACCAGTTGAAATCTTTAAGAACCTTACAAATAAAGACAGTAATTTCCAAAATTTTCCAACACTGAGAATGGACTAGACCAGTGAATGTCCTGATGCACGATTGAGAGAAAGGGTTTATTGTACAAAGGTTGGATCACTTGGTGTGGAAATTGGTTATGTTGATGTCAGCATCATAACCAAAGGCCCGTTCGCCTATTGATATGGGTATATATCCCGCCACTCCGCTCTGACTGAGACTAAATATGAGTCTCCCCCACCTTAATTTCCCAAGCAAAATATATATATATATATATATATAGCATCGCGAATAGAACTATTTGGAAACATTAATTGTGCTTGCAACTTAATGAGCATGACCTCCATTTGGTAGGCATGTTCTTTCCCGCGTCACCATATTTCAGGGATATTTTCATCTTAAAATTGAATCATGCGTCTTGAAAACAATGTAACTGCTTTCATTACTTGGGGGGGAAAAAAGGCCTTTGGAATTTGGTATATAAAAAAATGTGTCTTCTGTGTGAAATGGTGTATAAACTAAACTCAGAAAATGAATCCTTTTCTTTCCTTAGTTATTTCTAAGTCTATATCTGCTCTTCTAAAAAATGCAGCAACACTTGGTCTGACTTTATCTAGATAAATCCCCGAGTTTACATTGGTTGCATGAAGTCTGGTCCTGTCCTTGCTCGAAAGTAAGTATTGATGCCTAAATTTGTTTCAAGGATATCTGCAGACCGATTAAGAAGATTTCAAATGTTCTAACAGGGGTTGAGATACCATGCACCTGAGCATTGGAAATTTGGGGAAGAGGGTAATAAGTACTTCTGTCATGCTACAGGACAAATATATGCTATTTCAAGAGATTTGGCTTCTTACATATCAATAAACCAGTGAGTGACATACCATTTAAAGAATGATAGACATAACACTATGAATTATGGAGTTGTCTGAATAATCTTGTCTCAAACTTTCCAGGCATGTGCTGCACAAGTATGCCAATGAAGATGTTTCACCAGGATCCTGGTTTATTGGATTAGATGTGGAGCATGTGGATGATAGGAGACTTTGCTTTGGTACTCCACCTGGTAAATATATATATATATTTTATTTTTTTATTTGACTTATCATTTAATTTATTGTGATCTTTGTAGAAAAAGTGTTTTGGTTGAGATGGGTTAGTGTCGAGTGTATCGCAGTTCATAGTCCACTATAACACTGATTAGAGGAATATCTGAAATTCAGTAACAGTAGGACACCAGTTTCTTGTGGACCTCGAAAGACAGATTAATAACGAACAAATAATTGTTGAGCCCATGATATCTCCTTCTAGGATTTGACACATACAAATTCAACATTTATTTGTTCAGAATGTAACCAAAAACAAGTAGGATGCCTCCCTGCCGTATTGACCCTAGAATAGTTGCCTTTTTTCTTATGTTGCAAGTTATTTGAACCTAAGTAGCTAGGTTGTACAAAATACTCAATGGAGAGACCAGATTTTCTATCTCACAGGAAGCTAGCTAATGGCCTTGAACTATGCTGCAACTGTGTTAGTGTTTTGACTCTGTCAGACACAATTGTTAGACTTAACAGAATAAAACACTTTGTAACTTATATTAGTGCAAAACTTTTGCAATTTTTTAATGTTACTTGTCTTAGCCATGTTATGTCCTGTATCATGTCCATGCTTCATAGGCCATGAATCATTAGTATGGCCTTCTCCCAACCCTTTTTATCTTACTGTTTTTATGGGGGGAAAAAAAGGTTGTGGCATCGCAAGTGTACTAGGAAAAAGTTATGCAAATATATCTTGGTTGCATCTGCCACCCTGCGTATTCACATTTATTAGAGCTGCAAACTGGTTAGTATTTCATGACTATTCCCTGGTTCATAGATAAAAGGGTCTTTGTATACATGGAAGCTTAGAATTTCTTTGGATGATTTTAGAAATGAGATTTGTTCAAATTATGTACTGCCTATCTAAAATAATTCTTTTCATGTAAGATTTGCCCTGGCAGACACGTATCAACTGTTGAGGCGTTGACATTGCATCCTATACAGAACAGAGAAACTGGGGAATGTCATCTCCATTTTGATACTTTACCATTAAATCCTTTGTTTCCCACTCAAAAAAAAATGGAAGAGAAAAATGGTAATATAATTGATGTGCCAGTTGGTCATTGTACTTGTTACTGCAGATTGTGAGTGGAAGGCATAGGCAGGAAACATCTGTGTTCCTTCATTTGACCGGAGATGCAGTGGAATTTGCGATTCTTCCGAGAGGATCAAGGAAGTCCATCAGCGGTGTGGAGAGGGTGAAAATGCTTTGTGGAGTACGCGCTTCTGAAAAATTGTGAGAGAAGATAACCAAGGCAAGTTACACCTCCCGCGCAGGGAAAGTAAAGGGCCAAATGATACATAAAAAACTGAAGACGCCTTGACATTAGGAGATTAACTACTTCAGCCGGATGCAAGAGAACACCGCAACTGATTCTTTTCATGGTCAGAGGGCTGTTTCAAGAGCTACTCCGCCATGGCCGGCAGCTGCCTAATAAGAGTCCTCGCGACACTGTAAATTAGCCTCTTGGGTAATGGGGTTGAATAGATTTTTCTGCATTTTTTTCTCATAAGCACGAGCATGGTGATGATTATATTGCTTTCCTTTCTACTGACCTTTTTTAGCCTCTGTGCTTATGGTCTTATTTTGGTTAAAAGGAAAGAAATGATGGGAGTATCTGTGCAAGACATGGGAGTTCTCAATGTATTCTCACCTGGTTTAATCCTTACTAATTGTATCGGGGCATGGTAAAAATGAAACATTATTGTATCAGTGGTGTAAATAATAATGCCCCTTGAGAACTTTTGGATTCATAGTAAGAATAATTCAAATTTTATTTTTTCTATTTTTGTTTTCAAATTTTAAGTTTATTATTTTTTCTCTCCTATGGCGATCTATCAAACATCTAAACTCAAAATTTAAAATTAAAATTCATTTTATTGTTATCGGTAAGAGTGCTTTGACACCCCCCATTCATACTCTTTTTTCTTTTGTGGGGGATTGTTTTTTCTTATGTTATACATGGTATAAGATTTGGCATGAAAAAGTACAAAATCGACATGGCTCATTTGGAAAGAGGTTAAAAAAGTAGATTTCAAACATAAAAATTATTGATATTAATAATTATTTACATTTTTATAAAAGAATTAACTTCTATTTGCAAAATTACATATTGTTATTTAAAGAAAAAAAGAGAGAACTTTTCATTTTGTTATAATGTGTTACAAATATAAATAAATAAAACAAAATACAAATAAGTCGAGATAAACTGAATTAAAATTAGAATTTCCAAAAATTACCATGAAGGGCAATATTATTTTATCAGGTTTGAAGCCAGGTGAAAACATGTGCATGATTTCAAGCTATGGTGTTGAAATTCATGTACATATGCAATATGTTGGTTCAACATGGTACGTAAAGATTTGACCGAAAATCAAATATGGTATTCAAGGAATTTTAATTGTTATGGGCTGAATGAAGCCACAACGAAAAAATTCATATCAAACAAATATTATGAATTTAGTGATAGAATATTAATTTTCTTTAATCAAAAACTCGAGTTCGAATTGAATGGAAAAAGAGACACTGATAGAGTTAATTTTTAAATTGAATCTCATATCAACTCGAATCAGATTAATTGGATTTTCAAATATGATGATCAAGTTTTTTTTTTTTTTTTTTTTTTTAAATCCATGTCAAGGAGCTCAAATAGAGTTTTCACCCAATGAGACGACTACTTGGTAGATCCTCGTAAGAAGAAAATATTTTAATCGTTGCAAGAAACTTAGATTAAAAGTCAAATTAAGAGTCCATGTCCTCTACCTTGTGCCCCCTTTTATGGTTTATTCACGTAGGAATTGGGTACCTGGGTCACCTATGCGGGTTTGACCCTACCTAAATTTTATTTAAAATTCAAAATGTAATTAGTGATAGAAATGACGGGAGAGAGTGGTTTTTCATAGAAAACCAACTCCAACTCCCATAACTTCTCTCATTTTTTAATTTTAAACAAAAGGAAAAAAAAAACTATTCTCTCTATTATCATGATTATTATCACTCAAAAAACTCGAAAGCAAAGAAAAACATTTTGAGGGTTTTTGTTGAGATCTATATCATATACCAAATATCAAAGAGTTCTTGAATTGTGGAAATAAAGGCTGATCCATCATAACAATCATTTTGACCTAGCAATTCAACCCTAAATCTTAGGATTTTATAATATTATGTTTTAATGATTTTTTGGGTATGAAAATTCATGCCAGAAAATATTAAAAATGTCTTCAATGGTATCAAAACATGTATAGGATGTTTCCTTTTTTTTTTTTTTATGTAAATCATGCATATGGATCACTAGAAAAAATTACTATTCGAGTGCAAATTTTTTTTTTTTTTGAAAAAGATTGTTAATGGTAACTTCGTTGGTATACAACAAAATGCTCTAAAATTTTGACTGTAGAATGCCCATAATATTAGAATTCATTCTACAAAAAATCATAATTGCGCGTCTTGTATTGTTGGAGAAAAATGAAACCATAGTCAAGAAATAAAAAGGTTATATCTCCTAGCATAGTGTGTTTCGTGATAAAATAATTATATGGTTTGATTCTTTGTTAAAAACTCTTTTCAACCATATAAAGAATGTGCAAAATGGTATAGAAATGAGGGAGAAATAGCCTTTAAAAGTCTAGTTCGAAATGCAGTTGGGAGATGTCCAAAGATTAAAGATGAACAATACCAAATCCCACTCTCGGGTCGCGGCCGGTGACGTTCAAACACTAAGTTATAGACATCTGATACCAAAACTAACATTACCATTAGAATCAGAGACAGAGACACCGAAAATGAGGGGTATCCAAAATCCGGTGACCGGATTTAGCTTGCAAGGTAGCACATGGAGGTCACGCGCCGCCCTGGGTATGTGGGCGAGTAGCCTAGCAGCCCGCCACTTTAGGTGGCATGTGAGGGCGTGTGTAGGGTCCTTTCTGGCCAGAAATTTTATAGAAATGTTTAATATTTTCATTTAGATTTTTTGTGATTTTAAATTATTTTTTCTGAACTGAAAAATATTTTTTATTCATTTTAAATTAGTAAAATATTTAAAAATTACGAAAAAATCATTTACCAATAAAAAAAAAATTGAAAATTTTTCTTAAGTTTGAAAAATTATTTTGTAATTGTTGGTTACCTAAATAAGATTTTACAATACCTATTTGATTTTACACTCGTTGATTTGTGTATGAAAATTTTATTTTTTCAACATAAATTATTTGAATATTGAGCATAATCATTAAGGATGGTATTTTAAAATTTTGTGATTGACTTCATGACCAAACTGATGTTTACCCTATTTTTAGGACACGGTGAGAATCAGACGCACTCTTATTATTCTCCGGGGGAAATATAGAGATGAGAGGACTCAAAAACGTTTGGTAAAATTAAATATAATGATGCATTATAAGATGGAACAAATGCACACTTTGCCATAATATTTGAGAGTTATGAGTCGAAAACACTTTGAATTTTGACATTTGGGTCATTGGTTTGAGAGCGATAACGCCGAGATTAAAATAATGAGGAATTCTCTCCATGATGATTTGGATAGAATGATTGATAAAATAATAGAAGAGAACAAATAGATCAATCTTAAGAACTTCATATTAAAATTGCTTAAAATGTGGAGAGCTATGAAGATAGAGATTAAGATGAAAAAATCATTGTCTCTAAGAATTAATGTTTCTACACCACAAACTATTAGGAGATTTGCTCCTAGAGATAGGCTTTCAATTGGGATGACAACATGGTTATTCGTATTTATATGGAAGAAAAGAAAGAAAAGAAAAAAGAAAAATGATTGTATCATTTTTTTTTCAATGTTGCATAGTAATGTACTGTGATCATATTAAGTTGGAAAACCATAAACATATGGTTAAGTCTTTTATCTCTTTGCATATATTTAGAATGTAAATATATTTGACATTCTAAGACTTATATATATTTGTGTGTTTATAGAACCATATGAAAAAAATATATTCTAGTTTCATATGATATTAGTAAGAGGTTTTAGATCGGTAGAATTTAAGTAATTTTTGCCTAAAACTTAAGGAATTTTGTTATCTTGAAATCAAATTTATGGTAATCAAACATTTGGATCATGGATGCTGATTGAGAACTTGGTAAATTTTCGAGTTTATATCTTGTATTCGTTTATCATAAATTTTGATTTTAAGAACAAAATTATATGCATTATATGAATATGAATACTTACAATTACGTCTCTTTGAAAAAAAAAAAAGACCATGACATAAAAATTTATAATAATAGACCTAAATAAGCATGAAAAATTCAATTGCGACAATTATGACATTTGGCGTCACAAGATATGGTATGTGCTAGAAGAGCAGGATGCCTTAGAGGGCATCAGCTATATCATGCAAGACCCTATAATTGGAAACACTACTCAGAAGAGAAGAGATTAAGAAACTTACCAGGCATGAAAGTAGAAAAATTCTACTATGCGTGGTATCTTGGTCAGCTCTGTGGTTGATAATCTCATATACAAATATGAATAATTCCCTACTCCTCATGACATATAGGTATACCTCATAGAGAAGTATAGAGGTACTAGTGTGACCCGTCTAAGATAGTTGACGATCAAGTTTGACACGTATAAAAAGAAAATTGATGATAGCATCAAAAAGCATTTGAGGACCATGTCAAACATGATAAGGGAATTGAAAACAACTGGTCGCATTTTCTCTAATGAATAGCATGTTCAAATCTTAATCTGATCCCTTCTAGACCAGTGGGAGCACCTGAAAGTGAATTTGACTCACAATAATAGTATCAAGACTTTTTCTGATACTGCTCACCACATGGAACTTGAGGATGAGTAGTTTGGTGCTGTCAGATCGATTTCTAATACCTTTGTAACCGAGTGTTGTTTCCAGAAAAATTTAGACTTTAAGCACAAGAGAAACAAGAACAAATGCAAGAAAGGGAAGGATGTTGATAGAGCGTCCAAGAAGAACAACTCCAATCGCAAGAACAAATGTAAGCGGTTTTGAAAGAATAAGAACAAGAGAAAGATGAAGTGTTACAATTGCAGAACTTTTGATCATTTTGCTCTAGAATGCCACGAGCCAAAAAAAGTAGCACCTAATGACGTTTCTATGCGTATTACATATATCTCTAGTACTGTTCAGTGTTTTGAAACCCAGACTGAACGGCCGGTCCAACTGGGAATCGGACCGGCAGTTGGTCCGGGTTTACTAATAAAATCGGATTCTGAAAAAACCAATCAAAACCGAGGTTTGAGCAAAAACTGGATTGAACCGGCTAACCCCTATTTTTTCCTTTTCTTGTTTTCTTTTTGTCTTACTCTACCTTTTAATCTTCTGGTTTCACATCTCGCGTTTGCCACTTTGCCTTCCCTTGCCCTAGTCGCCTCCTGCTACTGTTCGTGCAAACATTGTTGTCTATTGATTAGTTGTTTGTAATTAGGGTTAGTGAGAATTGTGTTTTATTTTATTTTTATTTTTTGAGAATCATCTTTATTGATAGAATTTGGGTTTTTCTTTTTTAATTTATTCGTAATGGCTTCTTTGATGTGAAAATCATGAATCTGATTTCAAGGGTCAAGTGTTTTCTTTTCCCAGAATGTGGGTTTCATGTAATCAATGCTAGGTTGTGTTTCGGACTTGACTAGATGGGCAAATTTAAACCCTAAACAGGTGAATTGAATTTTCTCGACATGGTAAACTCTTATTTTCTCAGCACCAAACAAATCATCTCCACCACTTTTGTCTGCATTTTTTCCTTTAAATCCATTGTGAGTTTTCAAAGTAGTACTAGGAGCATACCTTTTGAATATTCTGTTGAATTTTCCATGTCCATCTGCATAACATGGAGTCTTCAACTATAAAATCATGAGCAGAAAAATGAGATATAAGCAAGGCAACTTTTTATGCGGACTCATCTTCTGTTTGCAGATATTGACATGGGTTCTTGTCACGAAAAAAAGAAAAAAAAATCTTTAACTCTTCCTTAAATAGTATGGGAAACCTCTGCCTTTTCCTCAGTTTTTCTATCAAAGGATAAAATTTGGTGAAGTTGAATGTTTTAAGGAAATAAGAGAGGATTTATCTTTCATGGAGAAAGACCTTTTTCTATTTGTTTGAAGGAAAAGAAAGGTGGGGAAACATTGACATTTTGAGGATCAGAGACAGAAGAGACTTGTTTAGTCAATGCAATTTGGGATGAGAGTCAATATGTACTGGTTTTACTACCTTTGTTTTGCATTTTTAAATCTTTTTGCTACTGAGAGGGTGTTGAAAATTGTACTGGTTGCTTTTACACTTCCATAATGATTTGTCCACTTGTGTATCAAGTAAGAAATTGGGGTTTCTTCTTTTGCTGAGAAGCTTTTCACCATGCTTTTTGTAAATGCATATCCTTTTGGCACATGAACCCTGAAAGTTACTATAAAAGTTATATGGAGTCTAGTTATTGCACACCACTTTATGATCTCATCCTGTTTCTTTATTTTGTCTCTTATTTGATTTTATTTCTTTTCTTAGTCTATTTATTATTAGTTTATTTTTTTAGTCTAGCCACTATGCTTTTTTTCATTATTTTTTAGTTTATAGTTTATGATAGTTTATATTTTTAATTTTATTTTTAACTCTTCCATTTTAATAATCATATGCTTCTCGGAATATAATTAACAAAGCATATTGTTCTATTTTCTTTTGAATTACAGATTTATAGAGGAGGATATTGATTCATGCTCTACACGTACTAGTGAAGAATATATCAATTTAGGGCAAAATTTGATACAAAAACTGATTTAACTTGAAAATATGTGACACAAGGGGTGAATGCTAATGAGAAAAAGTGATTACTTGTGATTTCTGTCATTGTGCTTTAACTGGTGGAGGTATCAATAGGATGAAATAACACCTTGGAGGAGTAAAAGGTAATGTTTCTTCTTGCAAAAAAGTGCCACCAAAAGTGAGAGTATTGTTGAACAATTCATTGAAAGAAAATGTTCAAAAAGCAAAGGAGAAAAGAGAAGATTTTGGAATAAATATGAATGAGCATCTAAGTGTTGAAGGGAAAGAAATTTCCATTAATGAAGAGGTGAACAAAGAAAAAAGGAAGCCAGCTATGGAATTGAATCTTACTTGTTAGGTAAAACTTTTGATTTTTCTCAACCGAGTATCAAATCTTGTATGCAAAGTAAGGAAAAATATCTTCAAACTGATATAGCTATAACTATGTAGTTTTATGATATATGTATTCCTTTCAATGTTGTTTATTCACCATACTTTCGATAAGCAATATCAAGAATAGTATCTATGAGTCATGGGTACAAATGCCCAACTAATCATGTATTTAGGGTAAATTTGTTAAAAGATGCTAAAAAGCATGTTGAATTACTTGTTGATAGTTTTCGTAGTCAGTGGACAGAAACTGGTTGTACAATTATGAGTGATGGTTGGAAAAATGGTAAACAAAGAAGTTTGATTAATTTTCTTGTTTACTGTTCTACTAGGATTGCATTTATTAAATCTGTTGATGCTTCGGATGTAGAGACAAATATAGAAACTTTGTGTAACTTGTTTTCATAAATTGTTGAAATAGTTGGAGTTGATAATGTTGTTTATATAGTTACGGACAATGCAAATAACTATAAGACTGTAGGAAGATTAGTTTCTATTAAATATCCATCTATCAGTTGTCGTCCTTGTGCTGCACACTGTCTCAATTTGATTATGAAAGATATTGGAGAAATACCTAAAATTGCAAGCACAATTATTCTTGCCTCTAGGGTTACAAAATTTGTAAATAACTGCAAATGGATTATCAGTTGATTGAGACAAAGATCTAGTTAGAGAGAAATTCTTCATTCTACTGAAACTAGGTTTGGTACCTCATTTATAATATTAAAAAGTCTTTATGATTATAAAGAACACTTGGAATCTTTGGTCACTTGTTTACAGTTTAAGAACGAGTTAAAAACTAATAATGACAAAGAAGTGAAACAAATTGGTTTCAATGATGAATTTTGGAATACTTGTTTGATCAGTGTGAAGATTATGGGGCCAGTGATACGCTTATTGGATATATGTGACTTTGATGAGAAACCTTCATTGAGATATGCCTATAATGACATGTGGAGAGTGGTTAATGGTATCAAAAAATTATTCCAAAACAAGAAGAAATTATATCAACCTTACATTGATATAATCGATAAGAGATGTGATAGTATGTTAAAGAAAGACCTTCATTCTGCTACTTTTTGACTGAATCCAACATTCCAATATAAGAAAGACGGCCATTGTAATATGCCTGAAATTTAGAAAAGTGTGTTGGATGTCATGGGAATGTTCAAAATTGGAGGATTGCAATATGTGATGGATGAAATAACTACACTTAGGACGAGGAGTAACAGTTTTGGCATTGATTTTGTTATAAATACATGTGAAACTTATTGTCCAAATAAATTATAAATTGATTAATAGTTATTTTATATCATAATCAGATTTATTATTTTCTTTTTATTATATTGTAATATGATGCATTTTCTTGTTTATATTGTTTATGCTATGATTTTGATATAGATGAATGGTGAAAAATGTTTGGTGTTGATACTCCAAATTTACAAAAGATGGCAATTAGACTTTTGAGTCAAACTGCATCTTCGGGATGTGAATGTAATTGGAGTATATTTGAGCGCATCCATACAAAGAAAAGAAATAGATTGAAGCATCAAAGGTTCAGTGATCTTGTTTATATTCATTATAACCTCCGTTTGAAAAATATGTAATAATATAAAATTTTATAATTGTCACTATTATTAATTTTTGTTTTGATTTAATTGTTTGAATTTCATGTTCTTTTCAAGTTTTGTATAAGAAGAGATGTTATGATCCAATTGATTATGAGTCAATTGATAAAACAGAATTTTGGATAATTGAAGAATAACCCGAAGGAGAGCTTGACATTGATGAGTTAGAAGATGGGCTAGAAGAAGAGCATCCTAAATATGGGGAAGAAAGATCCTCTCCACCAAGTGAGAAATTATTATTTTGCATTTTAGATTATTTTATTTATTTTTATTTTGATATATCTTTTATATTTACATATGTTGAAATTTGTTCTAGGTAAAAAGAATTCTACCTTGCTAAATCTTGAAGATGAAGATGATAATTGTACTCAAATTGACGAATCATGTTTTGAAGTTAGAGATAATTGTGGGAATGGTGATGGTGATAATGACGAAGATGGAAACGACAATGAATATGATTTGAATTTTGATGATTGAATTATGTTATGCATTGCATTGGATTTTTCTTATTGTTTAAATTAAATTTTGACGTATTTTAACTTATTATTTGAATTGGATTTTGATTTATTTGAATGATATTTTGTATTAAATGATGTGTGATATTTAGACGAATGAATTGTATTTTATTAGTATTATATATTTTGAATATGATTTGGTAAACATTTATCATTCGAGATACAATTTTTTAGATTATTATTATATTATAATTTAAATTTATTTATGACGTTATAATAACGTCATTTGGTTTTTTCATCCAATTCGACCGATTTGATCCAATAACTCATTGACCCCTTGGGCCGACCAGTTTGAACTCCTGTCCGGATTTCAAAACACTGGTACTATTTTACTTTCGAAATCTTATCCTGTGTGGATTATAGATTTAGGAGCAACAGACCATGAGACAAAAGATCGAGAAGCGTTCATGGATTTTCGTCGGGTTCCTTTTGAACAAGATGGATATATATAGAGAACAATATAAGAATCGAGGTTAAAGAGATTGGCACTTGCAAACTAGAGCTATGAAGTAGTCGAATCCTAATCTTGCACGATATTCTCTTTGCACTTGAGATTCGACGAAACTTAGTTTCTGTTGTTGTTCTTCTTAGACTAAGTTATGACTTGAACTTTTCTAGTAATGAGATTTGTATTTATTATAATAGTGTGTACTATGGATCTGGATATCTCTTGGATGACTTTATTACTTTGGATTGTGATAAGCGAATGTTTAACTGTTATATTAATCGGTATGCATCGTTAAATATTTGTTCTTCTAGTGATGCTAATATTGATAGCAAATATGGCATACTAGATTTGGTCACATTGGACAGGACATGATGAATCGACTTATGAAAGCAGGG
This sequence comes from Dillenia turbinata, assembly GCA_037126225.1. Taxonomy (NCBI): domain Eukaryota; kingdom Viridiplantae; phylum Streptophyta; class Magnoliopsida; order Dilleniales; family Dilleniaceae; genus Dillenia; species Dillenia turbinata. Next base: position 14,327,424 of record JBAMMX010000023.1, on the reverse strand, counting down.
TTATTGGGTTTGCTGACTAAGGTTGATTTACTAACTTATGAAGATTGTCTTGTCAGAAAGATGACTCGAAAACCATTTGGAAAGGTCATGAGGGTTGAATTTCCATTACAATTGATTCACTGTGATATTTGTGGTCCAATGAATATGAAGACTAGACATGGAGCGTCATATTTCATTACATTTATAAATGATTTCACGTAATTTGGTCATGTCTATTTGATTACTCACAAGCCTAATGCACTTGAGAGTTTTCGACATTATATAAATAAAATGAAGAATCAAATAGATAGAACGATTAAAACCCTAAGGACAAATCGAGGGCGTGAATATCTATCAGATTAATTCAAGAATCTATTTAATGAAAAAAGAGTAATTAGAAAATTGACTATTCTCAACACATCTCAACAGAATGGTGTTACTGAGAAGAGGAATAGAATATTGCTGGATATGACGAGATTTATGATGACACAGACTAACTTGCTCATTTCTTTTTGGGGAGATGTATTGTTAACTGTGATTTATATTTTGAATAGACTGCTTTCAAAATTAATACCGACAATACCGTATAAACTTTGGACTGGTAGAAAACTAAGTCTGATTGGTCTCAGACGATGGGGGTCGACAGCATATATTCATGACTTTTCCAATAAGTTTGGAAAGTTTGGTTTCCAAGGAAAAAAAATATATCTTTATTAGATATTCTGATCAATTAAAAAATTATGTATTTATCGATTAGCATGATGATGTTACTGTGACAGAAATTGAATCACGAAATATGATATTTTTAAAAAATGAGAGGAAACATAGCTAAAAGAGGACTTTTATTTGAATTAATAATTCAAACAATAGAGTTATGCTAGACGGGTCATTGAAACCCTAAGAAATTGAATCCCAAGATGATCCAAGTGGGAAGGATTCAACTTCCAACTATCCAACCGAATCATTGATTCGGAAAAGTACTAGGAAAAGTGTGGCCAAATGTTGTTACGAGATTAAAGGGTACTTTTTTATCATTTCTCCACAGGATGAGCATGAAACAAAAAATTTGAATGAGACTTTGTCTTGTCCTACCAAGAATGAGTGGATGAAAGCAATAGAAGAAAAAATAGAGTCGATGGAATCCAACCATGTTTAGGAATTAGTTGATCTTCCACTTGGATGCAAAACTATTGGAAATAAGTGGGTTCTCAAAATTAAACGAAGAGCTGATAGAACAATTGAGAGGTACAAAACTCGATTGGTGACAAAAGGTTATACCCAACAAGAAGGTATTGACTATGAGAAAACCATTTTGCCAGTAGTGAAATTTATCTCTATTCGCCTATTGTTAGCTATAGTAACCAATTTAGATTTAGAATTATACCAGATGGACGTGAAGACTGCTTTCCTTAATAGAGAGCTTGAGGAAGAAATCTATATGGAACAACCAGTAGGTTTTGTAGTTAAAAGTCAGGAAAATAAAGTTTGTAAATTGAATAGATCAATTTATGACCTTAAGCAGTATTCAAGACAATGATATTTGAGATTTTATCGAGTTGTAATCTCTAACGATTTCGTGATACTAGACAAAGACCATTGCATTTATATGAAGAAATCCCATAACAAATTTGTAATTCTATTTTTATATGTCGATGATATATTATTAACCAGAGACAACATGGAGTATGTCCTGAGTATTAAGAATTAGTTGTCATCAAATTTTGAGAAAAAGGACATGGGTGAAGCAAACTACATACTGGGTGTCAAGATCCACAGAGATCGTCCCAAGATATTGTTGGCATTGTCTAAAAAATCTTATATTAAAAAAATTCTAGAACGATTTAGGATAGATAATTACAAGTCCATTGATACTCCTGTGGCTAAAGGTGAAAGTTTAAGCCTAGAAATGTGTCCTAAAACTGTCAAAGAGAAACAAGAGATGTCAAAAGTATCTTATTCCAGCACTATTGAGAGTCTGATGATGTGTATACGTCCTAACATCTGCTATACCATGGGTTTAGTCAGCAGGTATCAATCCAATGTAGAAAGGAGTCACTGGACAGTTGTAAAGAGGATTTTAAGATATCTGAAAGGAACTGTAGACTGTTCTATTTGTTATCAAGGCAATGACTTGTCATTGAGTGGATACACTGATAATGATTGGGGTATCAATTTAGATGAATGTAAATCCACCTCAGATTACGTTTTCTTGCTAAATAATGGCATTGTCTCTGGGAGAAGTTAGAAATGATCGTGTGTATTACTGTCTACAATGGAAGCAAAGTTTGTAGCTTGTACTTCTGCAGTTCAAGAGTGTGTTTGGTTAAGAAGATTTTTATAACATTTGGGGATCGTAGACGACGTAGTGGGAGTTGTGACAATTTATTGTGATAGTCAGTCAACTAACTCTTACATGAAAGATCCCAAATATCATGGGAGAGCCAAACATATTGGTATGGAATTCAACTTAATTCGAGACATTGTTGTAAAAAGGGAGGTGATGTTGAAGTATTTACCTACGCACTTAACTATGACTGATCCATTCACGAAACCTATAGTTAGAGATGTATTTTTGAAACATTTAAAATCTCTTAGATTGCGTAGAATGTAATCGTTTTTGTATATATAATGAATATGATGTAATGCTCATGATTATATGACATTTGAATTTGTTTTGCATTTATGAGTTTTAATGTTTTAATTGAAAAGTATGTTAGACAAATTTAGAAGATTGGTTTTCTCACATGAGCAATCGCCTATAATATCTGTGTAATATGTAGAAATGAGACAATATTAATTTATGATTAATTAACATAAATAAGCTATCTTAGTAGAGAACTAAGATGCGATTATCGTTTATATTTATTTTCTTGATAATCGAAGTGGATTTCCCACAATCTATTACATTTGCCTAGGAGCCAGGTGTGGTTTTCTCTTGAGAGAGTGATATTTTGGAGGACTTATAAGAAGAAAAAATCAAGTCGTGTGTCGTGGTACACTTGAACTAAGACATGTACGATGTATTAATTTTGGAATAAGACATACGCCTCTAATTGAATAGAAAATGTATCGTAGCACGTGTATTCATATCATGTGTGTTTTTATGATCCCATGGGTAATAAGTTTGAAGAATCCCTCTTCACTTCATTATGTGAGACACAGAGATTTATGCTTAATCTCATTAAATACCCTTATAAGTTTTGCTTGCTTCTTAAAACTTTATTTTAGTGTTGTTACTTTAACATATCGCCAAGAAACATGATTGATTTGGTTTTGCGGTCCATGTCTTGGAAAGCAGTTAAGATAAAGTGGATAGATAGTAGTGTGAAAGGAAGACTATCTTAAAGCTAACATGTTATTTTGTATTCACAGATTGATCAGTTATGTTTTAACTTAGTGTTCTAAAATATAATTGTGAATGCATAATTTGAGATGAGTCAAGTATGTTTTTGTTTATATTGATGAAGGGATAAAAGATACATTGATTGTGTGTGTGTGGCAAAAGAGGTCTGGAGTATAACGAGATTTGATGTCCTCATTGTATTAGATCGTGAGCTATTATATATCCTTAATCGGTATATAACTTTGAGCTCTTAATGTATTCGTTGGTTATATAATCCATTTGTCTGTATGAAATTGATGATAAATGAAAGCGATTGAGGTAAATGTAAGTCTAACCCTCATGTGTGAGTGGGAAAAGTAGGAGTTTGGTACCCGAGTCGCCCATGCAGATTTGACCCTATCCAAATTTTTTTTGAAATTCAAAATGTATTTAGTGATAGAGAGGATGGGAGGGAGTGGTTTTCCAAAGAAAACCAACTCCAACTCCCATAACCTCTCATATTTTTTAATTCAAACAAAAGGAAAAGAAAACTACTCTCCTATTGTCATGATTATAATCACTCAAAAAACTCACGTTGAAACAATAGAAAGCAAAGAAAAACACTTTGAGGGTTTTTGTTGAGATTTATATCATATATCAAATATCAAAGGGTTCTTGGATTGTAAAAACAAAAGGTGATCCATTCATAACAGTCATTTAGTCCTGTGCATAAAAAAAGGGGGGTTAGTGATTCAATCATATATTTTGAGATTTTATAATATCATGTTTCGATGATTTTTTGGGTATGAAAATCCATACTAGAAAATGTTAAAAATATCTTCAATTCACTTTATTATATTAGTTGATGTCACATATATTTTTTAGTTATATTTTAATATTTTCTATTCAATAAGAAATTTATAAATTTAGAATATTGTATAATTATTAAATAAATTAAAATTATTACTAAAATTTAACTAGATAATATGTGTAATTTCTCTTTATATAATTATCAAATAAATTAAAATTAATATTAAAATTCAAATTTATTTGTCTGAAGGAATTTAGTAGGTGCACTAATCATGAGAATAAGTAATCAGATATATAAGTATGGAAATAATTGTTGGAGACTCAAATAATGGATATACAAGCATGATAACTTATATGTTGTTCTATATCTCCATGAATTTAGAAACTTTTGCTTGTATTGTGTTATTTGGACTAGGCTTAGCAATTCTCGAACCATCAGTAATTGGTGAATCGGCAGATCCATTTGCAACTCTCTTGGAAATATTACTTGAATGGTACTTTTTTTTTTTTTGTATTTCAAATACTTCGTACAGTGTCAAATAAGTTCTTTTAATGGTTTCAATCCCTGCGAGATTATTAACAATTATTAATCCGTTCTAAAAAAATAGAATTTCGTGTAATAACCTTTTGATATTCAAAAATCCCGTTAAAAAATAATCACGAATATCTAAATATTTTATCTATCTAACCATGAGGTAAATCAGCTGTTACTCTTCCGACACGAAAAAAATTCTGCATCATTCTCGTATCAATGACGGTTTCAAATAAATCATATACGAATTCTATCATGTTCACGAATACCATCAATATCTATTGGAGAAGTAACAATGAAGACAACAATAAATACAGAAGTTACGGTCGAAAAACTTGTTTGAGTTGCATATCATAAGGAATTTGAACAATTGTTTTAAATACAGTATCGAAAAGTACCGTTTGTGGTTATTCTTTTCCCATATCACAAGGAATTTGAGCAATTGGTAAAGAGCCATGATGGGCCCATATAAAACGATTAGGAAGGCCCAGCTAGAACCCTAGGCCCAAGCTTGTAGAAGGGGAAAACAACAAGCAAATATACGAAGGGGCTTTATTTACCAAAAAAAAAAAAAAAAAAAAACGAAGGGGCTTTCTTCAGCTTCTGGGTTTCGTGAAGGAATCAGAAACAAACATTGGAAAGCAAGAAAAGAAGGAAACCTACAAGAAAACAAACCCTATTAAGTCTCTCTCTCTCTAGAAAGATTTGACATTTATCGTTCCATCAATCAACCTATCAGTCAATTTGCTGGTTTTGGGTAACAAAAAATTTTTCATTTCATAGCTTTCCTATATGATGTTTTTTTTTCTGGGTTCCTTTGTTTCTGGGTTTCTCTGTTCTTTGAATTGTCCTGTTTTGAAGCTTTTGTTTTTTGTCTATTAAGTGTTGAATCTAATGGTTTTTGGTTGCTGTAAGCTTGTAGAGAGAAATTCAACTAGTTCCAGTTCTGACATGGCTAAGAAATCGTTCAAGTCTGAACATCCTCTTGGTTTGTCTCTCTCTTTCATTTTTTTTCGTTATGTTTTTCGAGTGGGTATTTGATTTTGATTATGTTAACCTCTTGTGTTGGTGAAATGTTAAGTTGGGATTTTTTCCCCCTTAATTTTTGCTCTTTAATTTTGATATTTAATTTTTGATCATGCTAATGAAATATTTGCTACATGTGAAATATTCAGTTGTGTGTGTTAGTTCTGATGGTCTATATAGGATGATTGGATTCTGAGATAATGTTGTTAAATGGAAGGGGCAAACAAAAAAGAAACATTGGGAGTTAAAGATTTTATGACCAAATGAATTGAAAGCCTTGCTTGTCATAAGGGTTTCAAGATATTTAATCATTAGGATTATGATTTTATTTGGTCCATTGGTAGTGCTTTTTATAGAATGAATGAAGGTGGGGGAGAGTTGGTGCTGTTTAAGAGATTTTGATTTTCTTTTTAGTTCTTTTATATTATGCCATTTAGGAAATCTTGCTACTTCTTGATGAAATTGATCAATCAAAAGGAGGTGTTTCACCTTTTGTGTTAAAAAATTGGATTTTAGGAACCCTGATTTGTGTAGAATGGAAAAGCAAGTCATATAAATAAGCGCGTAATGGTGATCTAGAGAGAGAGTAGGAAATAATACTGATTTTGATGCCACTTTCATAGTATAAGGAAGAAAGAAGAAATGAGATGAATACATGGTTCATGTTTCTTAATTGTTGGGCCAAGTCTTAGGAAAAAGAGAACTTTATTGTGTCAAAATGTCATGAACTTAAAAAAATAATAATAAAGTAAAATATTGATAGAGGGGAATCCTGTAATTTGGTGTATAGATTATGATCAACTTAACAATATTAGTAAATTGCAGTTTGTTTTTATGTAATTTTGTCTGTTATTTTTTTTTCCTTCTGAAAATCTTCGATAAACGGAACCAATAACTGAAAACTTCAATCAAAAGGCCATCTAATTGATCTAGATAATGTCTACATGAACTTTAAAAGCTCTAATGATTATTCGAGGAAAACTTGTTGTACCTGTTGGTTTTTTCTTTTTATTTCTAAATTATTGGGATTTTTTCTCAGAAAAAAGGCAGGCAGAAGCTTCCCGCATAAGGGAAAAGTATCCAGACAGAATTCCAGTAAGATATTTTGTCTTTACTATGTTATGGATGATGAAGTCATCATATATTCAGACCATTTTTCAATTTTCTCTTTGGATAATCGTTTTGCCTTTGAAATTTAGGTGATTGTGGAGAAGGCCGAGAAGAGTGACATTCCTGACATTGATAAGAAGAAGTGAGTCACAACAATTTACTTTTAGCTTGAGAAACTCTGCCTTGTTTCCAAGTTTTCATTGCATATGGAGATGATATTACACATCTATGTAGTGGACTAGCTAGATGTTTTTCATGGGATTTTTTGAATGGTTGTAGTTCTGCCGATGTTCAAACAGTGAATATATGGATATATGGCTCTTGAGCCTAGGAGCCTAATGCTTGCAATTTGGACTCATGTTTTTTGCTCCATTCACATTGCTTAGTTAACAGAATTGATTTTTTTTCTCCTTTTTTTTTTTTTTTAGTTTCCATTTGTCTGTATTTTTTTTAAACTTGATACTTGGGTTATGCCAGTTTCTCTGTTTGAGGTTTTCTTTTGAAAATTTTATATGTTTTCTTTTTTTATGCTTTTCTATGTATTGTTTTCAATCTACATTTTAGACTATATCATTTTAGATAACATACACCACAAAACTGCACCATGAGCATATTTCATACTTTCATCCGGTGGCTATATGAGAAAAATAATGAGGATTCAGTACTAGGTCTTGGTTAAAAGTTCATATTGTTTGAAACTTTCTCATTTGTTCTGATGTTGTATTCTACCATTAGCCGACATGCTATCATGTACATATCTTAGTTTAGGTTTATATTATTTGATTACCTCTAACATGGATTTTCTCAATGATCTTGTTTATGCTAAAATTAATTGGATGTGTTTGCACATGCTATTGAGGATGTAGTACTTACCCATTTATTGGAAAAAGAATTAAAAAAACTTTTGCATTTCTAATGTTATTAATTCAATTTTTATTATCTTCTTCTATCTCTTTGTTTTAAAGCCTATTTCTCTTATGCCATTGGCCTTGTAAAAAAATCCCCAAGATGTGGTGGATGATCTTGTTTATGAACTCGTGAGTCCCTTACACCCCTCCAACCCCAATCTTGGTGGTTGAATATTTTTACACAATCCAGGCCAGACATTAGGGAAAGTTTATGTTTCCACTGTTGTAATATTTTGAACTCAACACATTGAAGGACCTCTTCCTTCTCTATGTATGAAATTCAACCTGTTCCTCTTCGAAAGTAATTCTCTTTGAAATAGGGGAAATGGGGTTCTACTAGGTTATCCGTCCAATACATCTCATATTGTGCTCGAAAAAAAGTTATATTTCTCTCTTCTATGCAAGTAATCATTTGATTGCTGGATATTTTACTCAACTATATGTCAAGCATGGTTGGGAAGTTTCCTAGCCTGGGTTTGTGCATCCCTAGATGTGACTCCTGCCTCTTTCCGTCCTCTCAAACCCCCCTGGTACACACACAAAAAGGTGATGTCATAAATCTAATGTTGACGGAAATACAGGTACCTTGTCCCTGCTGATTTAACAGTTGGGCAGTTTGTTTATGTTGTTCGCAAAAGGATCAAACTCAGTGCAGAGAAGGCCATTTTTGTCTTTGTCAAGAACACTTTACCTCCAACTGGTGAGTCGTTATCTCTCATGTCTTAAAATATTCTTTACATCAAAAATTGTTTCTAATTTGTACTTGTTTTTGTGGGTTGCAGCTGCTATCATGTCTGCAATTTATGAGGAAAACAAAGATGAAGATGGTTTTCTGTATATGACCTACAGTGGGGAGAACACATTTGGATTCTTGGAGCATTGATTGGATTCTTGGTGCATTGATTCAAACATGTGCAGATACAAGTTTGAAATCAGATGAAGTTGTACATTCTCTCTCATTCCTCGTAGTCAAATCAGGTTGAGACTATTCGGTCTCTATTGCTAGGTTGATCTTGGTCTGAATTTGGATTAATGGGAATACATTGGATGGTGAAAGTATTGGATTGTTTTGGATGATTCTGATGGGATTTAATCAGATCATGGAATTATTGGATTCGTGTTAGTAGGTACCTTGGCATTCACTTCGTTGTTGACCTTTTGGGGAATCCTTGAACTGTTTCTGATAACATATTGTTGAAATTAAGTCCTCACATGCTAGAAATTCAAGTAGGCAAGAGATGAATGACGAAGGAAAAGCAGAGGTTAAAAAAAAAGGAACAACTCTAGATACCTGCGAAGAGGCTTTTTGCTAATTGTCTGAAACTGCAAAACATTTTCAGATGTTATTTCACATGTTTACAAGATAGACTGAAACAATCATTTGGAACTTCTTTTCTGGCATTGATCCTTGACCCATTTGATGCCACTAGATGTTCCACTTTTCACCTTCATAGCTCCAACAAGCGCTGCAGTTTTGGCCTTGCCAAATCCTGCAGAAGCAGCGGCCTTTGCGCTTGCCATCTTGTTGCTGCTACCAGTTTCTTTTTTCCCTCCTTTGCAGTGTTCATCTTCCTCCATATGGCCTATCCCTCCTGTATCCCATTGCTCTGCCCAGCTTGGTGGCTCCCTTGACATTGATTCTTGGATATCCTAGTTTTTATCAGATCAATGAAACAGGAACATCATTAATGTCGTCCGCCCCAAGTTATTCTATCTTTTTTGTGATTGCCAATGTCATCCATATGAATATGATGAATAGTAGTCTCTAGGATTGCTATGGGGTAAGGATTAGGAGGGAACATGACTGAATTTTTCATCGATGGAAACAGAGAAAGAAAGGATAGATGAAGATTTGGTTCACCAAATTGGACCACATAGAATTGAACACAACAAAGACGAGTTAAAGTTCTCGACATCCTAGCCAAATTGAATAAATATTCATAAAACACAGCATACTTGTCCAAAAAACTCAAAGATCTTTAGTGCCCTCTGAACAATCCCAGAAGAGAGAGGGGGGTACCTTGTAGTTGACTGAATTTGGGGGCTGGCGATCCTGTCGATGAAGAAATCAAGTATTTGGTGAAACGCTTTGATCTTGGAGACCTAAAATGAAAATGGGTATCAAAAATAAAGAGGGTTTTAACATGTTCTAGACCTATATTTTATATAGAAAGGGAGTTGCCCACTCACAAGTTGCCAATTCTTGAAGCAAACTATGTTAGGCGTTTTTCTCTTTTTGCTTTGGAAAGAAGACCATGCTCTTTTCTTTTCTTTTCTTTTCTTGTTTCAAACCTTCGTCTATCAAAATGAAGATTTGTTTGATGATTTTAGAACCCTTTTAGGCACATGGGTTTTTCAAATTCTAGAGATTGAGAGAAAATGTTTCCTTTTATCATAGAGCAGTTCAAATTGGATAGAAAACACCCAAGTCACAATCTCTTGAATCCAATGACAGTAAAATCCAAGGGACAAACGTGGACTGTGGCTATCAACATAGAGAGAATAAGACATGAGTCTTGTTTTTTATGGCCCATAAGGAAACTGGCATAGTAGTCAAACATTTTAGGATATGTTTTGAGGGGGAGAAAAATAGTAAGGATATTTGTTTGGTAAGTTGGTAAGAGGAGAAAGAAGATGCCGATTAGCTATAGCTCAAATGATACCGTTCTCTTCCCTTACTTACAGATCTTGAATTCAAACCTTCCTATCCACCAAAATAGAAGAAGATGAAAAATTACTCTGCGAAAATTTCTCCTCCTTTAAAAGTGTTTGGCATCTAGACTTTTTCCCTTCTAAATTTTCATAGAGGGTAACATTGGCAAGAGAAAATTTATCATAATAAATGCATTTAGTAAGAGAAAATATGAAGTGAATTGTTTCTTTAGCAAGAGAAAATTAATATGATTAGTTATAGAAATTAAAAAAAAAAAAACTAATTTCAGTTTTGGTAGAGCGAGAAAAATTAAAATCAATGAATTTAGAGAGAAAAGACACGAGTTAAATTAATTTTTCATATATAGAAAATTAATATATTTAGTTTTAGAAAGAAAAACTAACTTTTTTAGCAAGAAAAAATTTCAAATCAACATGTTCAAAAAGAGAAAATATGAATTAAATTGACTTATTTTGTTTAGTTATAAAGAGAGAAAAAATCAATTTTGGTTTTTATAGAGAGAATTAAATTGATATGTTTGAAAGAAAAAAGTGAATTAAATTGAGTTGTTCAGTGAGAGAGAAAACTAATATGTGCTTAATTTTAAAGAAAAATAAATAAATTTTGTTTTTTAGAAGAGAGAACTTAATTAATATGTTTGATAAAAAAATATAAATTAAATTGATTTTATTATCAGAAAAGAGAAAACTTAATACACGTGTTTAGAGAAAAAAAAAATATGAGTTTAATCGATTCTATTATCAAACATTTTTTCATCTAATCTTTTATTTCATATCTTAAATACTATCTTTAAAATTGAAAACTTCGAAAACAAAATTTTCTATTTTTCTTCGATGGAAAGTTTTTTATTTTTTAAATGAGAAAAGAAAGAAATTTGTGAGAATAAAAAATAAATAAGTGATAAAGGAAATTCAAAATTGTTTATATTATTGGAAATATAAAAGGTATATCCCACTAATTAGATATTTTATTAGGATTTAAATTTTAAAAAAGTGAGACCCTTGTTTAAAAAACAAATAGAAAAAAGAGTAATTGAGAAATACAATATGTAATTTATGTACATAGATGTAAAGAGTCATATTTATATAACCCGATCTCTAAACCTAGCACTATGTTAATATAATGTATTATATACAACAAATATACTTTTCAGTATTATCTCAATATATTGTAAATATTATATTATCATAATAGTAAATATTACATGAATATTGTATTACTAAAATTATATTAGCAAAAAATATAAAAATAATGAGTTATATAATTGAACATACGATATGAATATAATATAATGACGTAAAATAATCTATATAATCGATCTTAATTAGTGGGATAAATGTTTGGCTCCTATTGTTGTAAAATCAAGTCAAATATCGTGTCAAATACTAAGGTAATTTGATAAATTCCAATCATTCAGTAATAAATATGTATAAAAATTTCAATATCTACAATTTGACTAAGGTCTTACTTGAGAAAGTTAAGATCAAGGGCAAATTTTGTGATTAATAAATGAAATATTAATATAATAATAATAATTTAAATCCTTTCTACTACCATAAAATTTGACATATATTTTCAAAATCTCACTGTCTCTGTAAAAATTTTTACTATAATTGAAAAAATGTTAGAGTTAAAAATAAAATATAAAATATAATTCAAGCAACTTGAACTAGGGATGACAATAGGATAGGTAGGAGTGGGTTTTTTTTCAAACCCTACCCCCTCCATCTTAAAATTCCATACCGACCCTCTATCCTCTATCTATGGTGGGTAAGATATTTTATACTCTACCACTATAAAAAAACACACTTTTAGCGATGAATTTTGCGACAAACCAAAATTTGTTGCCAATTAGCAACAACTTTTCCAACAAAAATTGAGTTCATCGTAAATTAGCAACGAACAATAAGTTCATCGTAAAATTTGTGACGAACCCTTGAGTTCGTCTCACAATTTGCAACGAATCTTGAGTTTGTCGCAAAATTTATAACGAACCAAATGTTCGTCGCAAAATTTACAACAAATCCTTGAGTTCGTCGCAAAATTTACCACGAACCTTGTGTTCGTCACAAAATTTTACAACGAACCAAATGTTCGTCGCAAAATTTGCAACAAATCCTTGAGTTCGTCGTAAAATTTTCCACGAACCTTGTGTTCGTAACAAAATTTTGCAACGAACCTTGAGTTCGTCGCAAAATTTGCAACAAACCTTAAGTTCGTCGCAAAATTTGCAACGAACCAAATGTTCGTCGCAAAATTTTTTCACACTTAGATAAATTTGATTGCTGCTGAACCAAGGTAAGCTCTCTCTCTCTTCTCTCTCCCTCTCTCTCTCTCTCTCTCTCGTGCAGATCCGGCGGGAGAGCAGCCAGATCTGGCTCTAATTTGGGAGGGCCGCAGCCCTCGCGGCCAGGCACTGCCGCGGGGGCAGCGCCCCTGGTGCCTAGGCGTGGCTGCGGGGGCAGTGCCCCTGGTGGCCAGGCACTGTCGCGGGGGCAACGTCCTTGGCGCCCAGGCGCTGCCGCTAGGGCAGTTACATGTGGTAGCTTTCTTTTTTGTCAGAAACAGAATATTGGTTGCTTGCATTTGGAAAAAACTTAGTGATTCATATTGTTTTCGCAGGCACATTGAGCATCTTATCCCTTTGAGAGTTCTTGAAACCTTACCAATCACTATTCTGAGAAGAAAACAAGATCTGCCTAGTAAGGTACTTATCTTGCTGTACATGATTTACTTTTCATTAGGCTGTGAATGCTATATTAATGCTCTGTCTTAAACCTCCATGGTGGTGGATGAGTGTATGGTTTAATTGGACTTGCCCTGCTTTTTAAAGTTACTGGAGAGCAGAAATCAATTCTCTCTAATTTACATAATGGTCAACCTTGTTTAATATTCTGGTTGGCCTGTTTGGTAAGCAGGAATTGTTCCTCTTGCATCACCATGCAATTTATGCATTTATAAAAATATGCACAGTTCTTCTGTGCTGCTAACATGATTGGAAAAAATAACTGGTGTTGTTTGCAATTTTTCATTTCAAATGTGATCTGAGCATCTACCATAGATAGTAACTGGGAAATCTCCGGACTTTGAATCATAAATTATAAATTCATGGCATTGCAAAGTGCTAGTTCATCTGGAATCTTTTGTTTTGGTTTTTTTTTTTTTTTTTTGGAGGGTTGAAATATATGTGGCTCTTCTTTGTGACACAAAATGGTTACTGCCCATTAAAATGCTCACTAATGGTAGATTTGGATCTAAAAAATCAATTAAATCCATTATTTTGACTGTATCAGTGAATTGTTTGCTTCTCTTTTTCCTATTTATGTTAGGTTAGCAAGGGATGGTTCCTTTTGAAACTTACCTTGCAACTTGAGAATTTTGATGGTTGTCTTAAGTTGCAGGCTGACCAGCACTTTGTCATTTTCAAGTTGGCTCTTCTCGGTTAACTTGAGAGCAAGGTAAGTTAATTGCTTTAAGAAATTCTGATATGTCGGAATAGGCTGATTGACTGTTATGTAGTGTTAAATATTTGATTGTGATATCACTTGGTTTGGATAATGATGCACCGTATAATCTTAGCCACTTGAGCCCATATATGAGGCCCGTTGTCGAGTTGCTTGTGTTTCTGGCTCTACCTTGATTCCATGAAATTGTGACTTTGGTAAATAACTTACCTTCTCAATGTGGTCTTTTGGAACGTAAGTCATCCTGTTTCATATTTAGTGGCTCAAGTTGGTATTTTTTTTTTTTTTTTTTTTTTTTTTTTTGTATTTAGTTCGTTAATATATTGTTTTCTTTTTTATAGATAATTTGAAACGATTTTTTTTAATTTTGGTGGCTTGCGAGAAGCTAATATTGCGTTAATTTAAATATGGTAAGTATTTTTATGTACTCCATTATATTTTTTAAATTTAACAATTTTTATTTTCTTTGCGAAGTTAACATTTATAATTGACACTATCGACGTGGGGGGCATAGTCGAAATAGTGATGGAAGACCGAAGTCTTTAGGGTCGCAGTTCGCTTCAGCTGGACCCTCTTATACTCCTTTACCTACTACACTGCACTGTCGTCGTCCATGTCGGTTGCACCTTCGGTGCAACATTCACATGTCATGGGAAGACACGCGAGAGGTGATTGCCTCTAGTGGAGATTCGTAAGTATTAAATTTGGTTCTTTTATCATTATTGATTCTTTTATTTATGTAACATATGATTTTTTTAATTATATTATTTACTTATCATTTTTTATTCGTAATATTATAACAGATTTGCAAATCCTGTATATGTTGTTTAAAAGTTTAATCAAATTGTGAACAACCATTGGGGAGGGAAGTGGCTATCTTTCACAAGCACACCAGATGAAACAAAGGAGTTATGGTGAAAAGAGTTCAAGGTAAATTACGTATTTTTGTTCAAATATAAAACTAAACTTATAATTTTAATATAACTAATTGTTTTATTTTTTATTGCAGCGAAAGTTCACTTGGGACGAGGCGGAGGAGTTTGAAATAAGAAGAATTTTTAACAAGAAATGTGACCATCACATTCGATGGGTATTAAGTCATGCCAAGACTAGTAGAAGGAAGTCAAATTGCATAATCGATGAAAATTGGAGTATGATTTTGGATTTCTAGGAATCCGATGAGAGCCGACGAAGGAGTGAGCAAAATAAAAAGAATCGAGCTTTCAATTTTAGGGAATTGTCTGCTATTTATGCGGGAGGTTCAATCAATATTGATGAGTATAAAAATAGATTGGTAATATTATTAAAACACAAATTTTTTTAAATGTCATTTTTTATTTTATAACTATTTCATTATGTTTAATAATATTTTTTTTAGGCCAAGGAAATGAGATCACAGCCATCATTTATAGAGACTTTTGCACGAACCTTCCAAAAAAAGACAAGAGCTGGAGTGGGGAGAGAGTTAGAATTGTTGTGGTATTTAATTTAAAAACTTTTCTTTATTTTATAAACACTTTCATTATTGATTTGAATTTATTTTGTTGAATCTATCATTATATTATATGATTACATTGTTAAACTAAAAATGAATAATTTATTTTTTTTTCGATATTATATATGTTGTTACTCAAATTTTATTTGAAATTATGTAATGACAATAAAGGAGAGATATGATGAGTTACAGCGGAATTCGATCTGTAATGATAATGCTGACTCATCTGAGCCATCTATTGATAGTATAGATTTATGGATCGAGGCAAGTGGTGGTGCAAAAAAGGGAGGAAGAGTACTTGGAATTGGCTCTTTGAGCTGGACTTGTAAAATCAGCGGCCAATCCTCTTCCACTCAAGCAGTTGTCATGGAAGAAATGATGCAAATGAACAACCGGATGAGCCAGATGCAGGAGCCATTAGTACAAAAAGACAATCAAATTGAAAAATTATGCGCACAACAAAGACAAAATGAGAACGTAATCAACGAGTTACGTGCAAATCGGGATTTCATAATGCGGCATGTTCAGTTAGCTCCCGATTTAAGTCAGACGACCTCATTTATGTTTTCTTCTGATAATCCTTCTGATGGTGATACTGGTGACGATGGTGATGATGATGATGATTGTGATATTTCTTGACATTTCTATTTGTTATTTGATAGTTACATTTAAATGTAGTTTTTGCATACCATTATCTTTGAATATTTTCACTTTGTATTGTGTTTGTTGTTGACATTATTTATTGTTATTTCATAGTTAGTAAATGATTATGTTGACAATATTGATGATGTTGATCATGTGATTTGTTGATGATATTGTTGTTGGATGGTTGGTTGATGGTGGTATTGTTTGATAGTTGGTTGATACTGTTAGATAGCTGGTTGATTGACTGTTAATTTATTATGATGTTGAATGTGATACAGGAACAGAAAATACAGGATGAATGGTCAAATTATGGAATTCAATTTGATTTTTGTTGTAAAATTTTTAAATTTGTTGTAAAATTTGTTGTTAAATTTTTGGTACAAAATATCCACATTTGTTGCAAAATTCGTTGCTAAATATCTTTGCAACGAAATTTGTTACCAAAATGAAAATTGCAACAAACTTGGGTTCGTCGCAGATTAGCGACGAACTAAGATTTGTCGCAGATTAGCGACGAATTAAGATTCGTCGTTAATTTGCGACGAATTTTAATTTTTCATCGCTAAAAATTGCGACAAGCTGATAGCGACAAAAATTTGTTTGTCTCTAAATTTATCGCAAATTGTTTTTGCAACAAATTTTTCTTAAAAATTCGTTGCAAAATTCATTGCAAAATGATGATTTTTTTGTAGTGTACCCTCATTTGCCCCCTCCCGCGAATTTTTTCATTCATATAACAAATTGACTTGTTACATTCATAAGTTGACTTATTCTAATTTATTTGATCTTTACATTTATTAACATTTCAGATTAACAACATTCTCTAATCAAAATACAAATAACAAAATTTCAAAATAAATTTTAGTTACATTAAAATAAAAATAATAATCATATTCAAATTATTTGATTTCAAACTAATGTTAAAACTAAAAAGAGATGATAAAAGTATAGTCACAGTCCAAATTATCAATAAACATTTCTTGTAACCTGTTGTCCAATATATTTTCATCATCTATATTATCCATAAATGTAACCAAAAGAGGTATGATTGATGGTGAAAACATCTTTGAAGCTATCAATAAAAGATTAATGAAAAATTATAATCAATTAGTAATATAATGTTTTAATTTATCCAAAAAAAAATAATGAAGACAGAGTAATTATTTTTACATTTTTCATACCATAACCAATTTTGATAATAAGCCAAAGCTTTCACTGTATTTGAATGTAACTTATTACGATGTAGAATCAAAATCCTAACTTCCAAGCAGACTCCGAAACTTTAACTATATATGGAAAGTCGAGTAGGGTATACGATGAGTACAAAACTCATACCCGCACTTTATCTGACCCTTCATTAGTTTAAAAATTTATACCCTCACTTGACCTACACCCGCCTCTTTTCCATCTTCACCGAATAGGATATGGGTGGGTATCCATCGAGTTGGGTAAAAATTATCATCCTTAACTTGAATTTGGCTGTGAGTTTTTAGACACCAACCAAGTCCCTAGTTACTTAAAAGTTGTATGAGATATTTGATTCATATGTGCTCACCCGCGTACTTTGTTTAAGAAAAATAGTGTTCTTTAAATGTAAAATTCAATAATTAAAACACTAAAATTTTACTAATTTAAATTGGTTATTAAATATCCTCTTTCCAAATTTCTTAATTCTTTTTTCCTTAATTACCATTGAAATATTTATTTTTTTTTAATAAATCATCAATATTCAGTAATCACATTGAATTCAATTAAATTTGAGTGGAATCAATTGAATTCTGAAAAAAATAAAATTTCTCACATTTTTGTTACTATTGAAATGTTCACTCAAATTTAAAATTTTATTTAAATGATATATGACAACTAACCATTGTTATCATTCAAATGCTAACTAGTTACCAATTATTGAAAAAATTTCAGATGCATAAATATATATATATTTTTTATTATATCAAAATATGAATTGAAGATCAACATTGTAATAAAGGTAAGATTGTTCTCTTGAGACTAACATGCATAAATATTCGGCCAATCAACATAAGAGATTTTGGGTAAAGTGGGCTCAAGCTGTGAGAGCTGCTTATGCAAAAAGCAAAATGAAGATTTGTTTAATGATTTGAGGCACATGGTTTTTCTCAAAATCTAGGGAGCCTTTTTAGATGCTTTATCATTATGGAACAGTTCAAAATTGGCTAAAAAGCACTCATTCACATTCTCTTGGATCTAATAAAAAGGAATACCAAATACCAATGTGGAAGGCACATCGTAGCAGTCAACAAAGAATAAGGAGACAAAATCCACCCTGCCCTAATTGATTTGGAATTGGAATTTCAGAATGTATGGTGGCCTCTTGCTCTTGTTTTCACGTGTTCAAGTTATTTGACGACCTTAAGGGATTTAGCACAAGAGTCTCAGATTTAGGGATGTTCAACACTTTGTTAATTTTGTTTTAGATTTTAAATTTAAGAATAAAAAAAATATTATTAAAAAAATAATTTTTAAAAAAATAAAAAAAAGAGAAAAAAAAAGTTAAGAAGAAAAATAGTCATTGGTATGTACTGCACATTGTGCGAGTGTAAGCCAAGGCGACGATGCATTAATTGACAATATCATTGTTTGTTTCTTCATTTTTAAAAAACATGTCAAATGTATTGATATAAACCCTATTTTTGAATTTGTACTATTTCACGGTCTCAGAGATTAAATCTAACTATTATTATTTTTTTATGAAATATGTTAATAAAATGATCGATAGCAATTGAATGATGACCCATGCAAAGGAATCTCAGATGTTACCTCGGGAGATTTTGGAAAGATAACATGGTCCCTTTCTTAAAAAGATTTTGCGGTCTCTCGTAAATAACTTAAATGATAGTCTTCTCTCTTCTATTTTTTTTTCTAATTCGATACCGTTTAATTATATTTCATTTTACCAATAAAAAAAAAGATTTTGCAGATACGTACACAGTGAAGATACATGCATGCCATTTACACCAAACCTCCTGGGGGATGATACCAAGTCGGCATTCTTGTGGTTTTCTAACCAAAACTTGGAATTCAAGACAGACCAGGAGTGCCCTGATTCTCGTGTTCATCTGTCTCATAAAACTTTTCTTGTTTAAGTCTAGTTATTAATCCAACGTTGGACTAATATAACACATTTATTCAAGAGATAGTTTCTATTTTGTGATAGGTTAAGATACAAGCATCAAAAAGTAACACATTTATCTTTAAAAGGGGTTGTGATCCTTGGTGTACTCTTTAATTCCTAACATCCATCGGTTAGAAATTTTTAGGAAAAGCACAAAGATTTGAAAAACAAGAGACTTGCAATCAAATAAGGATATCCATAAAAAATCATCAAAAGAGATATGAAAAGTATAAATTTAGGTATACTTTTTTTTGATTATTTTTACAATTATATAGAATTTCTTAATTATATAGCATATAGATTTAGATCTGTTCCCTCACCCAAATAATAATAAAAAAAAGATTTAGAACTGTTTAATTTATGTATTGACAATTGATTTTATCGAATAAATCCCAACACTTAGTCCATAAGAAACAAAATAATAAGAATTTTTAGAGAAGAGAATTGGATGAAAATTGGCATAGATTACGAAATCAGAAGAACCATAAGAAATGAAATACATTCCGGCAAGGGATTTAACAAAATTTGAACTTCTATCTACACTAGGGTGTTAACAAGTTGAGACAGCATTGGTCATCAGATGGGAGTTTTCATGACTTGGATATCCTTGTGGACTTGGGTTTTGTCATTTTAGGTGTCTTACTTTCGTCTACAGTAGTCCATGTATAATCACTAGGTATTGCGAACGGATCTGACTGTTGTGATCCACTTAATTGCCGCTGCTCCGGTTCCTTGAGCAAGGAGCTTGAACGGTCGTTTGAGCGTCTTAGCCAAGATCCGATCAATGGTGATGAACGTGAGTAGCTGTCTCTGCGTCTATCATTCTCATCTTCAGTGCTACCATTACTAGAGCTGCATTGAGAGAAATGTCTTGGACTTGAGAGCGGTGTGAAGAACTCTTCTCTAGGTTGGAGGCCCACAAATTTTGTAAACGTTATTACCACTCTCACTGTTGGGACCACTGGAATTGCAACCTGCAGCACCATTAAAGACATCAATCACAGAATGTAAAATTGATGGCGCTCTCACATATGAATAGGGACCGAGGGTATAATCCTGCTAAATTGAGTGAAAGCATCCCTAAATGGAATTACCATTGGCATGAAAGATCAGTTTTTAAGGAACAATCACAGTAACACCATATGGACTCTGCAGTTGGGAAGAGAATGCTAAGCGTATCGATTTAAGCGTCATATAGACAAGACATCGGGTCTGAAAATTTGGTTTAGGGACAGTCATCAGTCTCTCTCAAAGCTTCAAGGACAAGTTGTCTTCACTAGCTTATCTCTTGAAAAGTTTCCAGCAAATAAAGGGACCTTTGAACTAAATTTTGTGCTTTTTGCCTAGATGGCCTGATAAGCTTTTTCTTAGATGATGTCCAACGAATGTCTTGCACAAATTTCATGGTCTCATAATGTATGTGATACTCCTACATTTATTCTCTAGAACAATGGAGAAAAACTCTTTATGTTCTTCGAACAAGGAAATATGTTAATCATCCTGAATTAAATATTTTTCATGTTTTGCTCTATGATTTTGATCTTAGAACTTTCATGCACTAATACATTCAAATTTCATAATTCAAAATTTAGTTGGGTTTACATTGTGGTGCAAAAGCTGCCCGATCAACCAATGGGAAAAAAAAAAGAATATTTGGGCCATGGAAAACGACATGGAACTGCAATTTGTCACGGCCGTGCAATGGCACATTCTTAGAGAAGAGAAGTAAAGCATATTTATGCATAGGTGAATGTTCAAATGCCAACATAAAAATTAATATATATATATATATATATATATATATATATACAAAAATCTGTGAACGAAATACAAATCACAAATGGCATCATTCAAACAACAAAGCAGACTCATAATTTCTACTGTTTACGATAACCTTAATTTCTATGCTTCTAAACTAATCACAACTCCAGAAGTATCAATTCATTGTTGGAATTTTAAAACATACTAGCAGCCGTATATGATTCAAATTACAGGCAGAAAAAGCACATAAATGTCAAAGCCAAAGAATGTGCAAGACCAACTCCATACAGAAATCTACTTTGCCCCTAAAAGTGGGGTCCAATCATCAAAATTCTATGTAGATGATGATACCTCCTAAATTTAAGGCCGTAAAGGAGTCAAACTGAGCTTAAACTCAACTTAGATGAACATAAATATTTTATTCAAATTCAATTATAACTAGTTGAACCAAACTAACAATCTTAAACAAATCTATACCTTCAAATGAGAAAGAGCCTATAAATCATAGTCTGGCTTAGTTAGTTCACCTAGTTCCCCAGGCCTTTGAAGGAAGTGGATCAAAAGTCATTCAAAAACATCTACGTTCATTTGCGACACTAATTCTAACCCTGGTTAAGGTTCCACTCACTTGAACAGGTCAGGAATGAAATAACACGCCTAATTATCACATATGTACTTAAAGAGTACAAAACCAAAAAGAACAAGCCAGCGCCAGCTACTGGGTCATGAAAAGAACAGTTCCTGACCAAGATCTCCAAAATTGGGACAAGGATCAAATCCCTCCATCCCTCTCCGGGCCCTCCTGCCCAAGACCCTCAAATCTCTCGGTATCTCTTTTCAGCTTTCTTCATCTTTCTCATGGCTGTTTGAGATTCAAACCACACAAAATAATGTTGGACCCAAAGGGCAAAACACAACAGACAATGGAATGATATGGGGTCCCACATCCAATCACATCAGATCAATGAAAACCCCAAGTCAACAGGATTCTTCCACGTCAAATGAAACTACCTATATGGACCCATCAAAGCTTCTCAAGACCCACCACAGAACTGAGAATTGAGCATCAAAAGCAGCAAAAAGAGAAAGCCAACACACAGGAAAAGACCAAATTCAAAGCTTCTGCAGGACCCACTAAATCCTAAAACACAAACAACTTAAAATAAAAATAAAAATATTAAACAAAGAATCAAAATTCAAAACCTTAACTTTAGAAACGTTCAAATTAAACACAAGTGTCCACAATTCCTCTGCTTCAAGATGTTACTGAACATTAGAGCTGCCATAAATAGGTAATTTACTCCAAACCTAAAGAATTCATGACAATTTATTCCTACATTTTCCCAGTAAAATCGAACCAACGATCAACTTATGTACAATCAACCTTACAAATTTATAAGAATTTATTTTTACGATCTCTCAATAAAATTAAAGTCGAGATCTCAAATATAAACCTATCATCAAAACGCACAATTATGAGTTTAGAATCAAGGGATATTCATAAAGCATTGTGCCTGACCATAAATTTACTCTACACCCACCATCATATTCAGAAGTTAAAAGTAGTAATGAAACCACGAACATTTTTAAATTTATCAAATTTATTGCACAAATAAACTTGATTAAATAAATAAATAAATAAATAGATTACCTTGACCGGAAAAGTGCCTGGCGGAAGGTTTGTAGTGAGCAATTCCCTCATCCGTCTAACGGCTTTCACTTTATTGGCCAAAATATCAAGCAACGGCAAAAGCTCCTCCGTCTTTAACGGAAACTGCTCCGTCAACCAAACTGACGGCCGTAAACTCCTCACGTACTCTTTCTCCTTCGTCTGCGGTGTCGACACCGCCGTCACTGCCGCCGTCCTCCGCCTCTCCGCTGCCAGGTCCACACTCTTCCGATTCACTGGAACAAATTCTCTCTCCTCGCGAACAAAACTACTGTGCCTTCTCCGATCAGGAATGTTGAAATTCGGATACTCTGCGACGATAAATCCTTCTTCGGAGTCTTCGTCGAGCTCGAGAGGAAGAACCTGCTCGTTTCCGGTGAAGTCGTTGTCGGCGACAACTTTTCGCGAACGGAAACTGAAGAGGACGTTGTGAACTCCGTAAACCTTCGCTTTCCACTCTCCGATCATCTCGGTTTTCTCTTGCCGTCTCCAGTTCGTTCTTCCGACCAGCTCTGCGTTCGTTACGTCCATTCCTGGCCGATAAACGCTAGTTTGTGAACAGAATCCGGCAATGTCGCTCTCGCTCATCGCTGATCCAGCATTTTCAAACGCATTAAAGATCTTCCTCTCATCGCGATTCAGTACAAGCAACGATCCACACGGAATGTCCAAGTCGTCATCTCCGTCGCCGAGAAAGAGGAAGCTTTGATCAGCCCGCTGAATCTTCAATCCATCAAAACCGGAGAGTGTCGTATCCGCTCGGAGATTTCCGTTTAATTTCCAGATACGATACGTATCCGACGGAGCGACTTTTCCGACGAAAGGCACGATCGAGCTCTCGAAATGAAACGAAATCTCCATGTAAAAATCTCTCATTCGATTCAAAACAGAGATCAGTCTCGGCAATCTTCGTTTCCATTTCTCCCAAGCGGACTTGTGGTGTTGCTGAAGCAGAATTAAGGCAATCTCTGAGTTCCGGCGGCATAGGGCTTCCTGTAGAGGATTCCATCCGGCGGCGTTCTGAAGGGACACGTCAGCACCGGCGGCGGAGAGGAGTTTGGCGGAAACGGTGTCGTTTAGCCGGACGGAGAGGTGTAACGGAGTTTCTCGAAAAGGCACGTCACGGCGGTCGAGTAGAGAGGAGATTTGATCAGCGATCTTTTCCTGGAGAAGAGAGTCGGTCTCAGTTGAAATGCGGTTCGGATCGGCGAGTTTTGGGAGGGAAGAGACGAGTTTGGAGAGCCTCGAGTGGTCGCGCATAATTACGGCGTAGTGGACGGGACTGTGAATGTAGTCGTCGGGTTTGAGTGTTTGCGGTGGCGTGGCGGCCGTGAACGACGTCGTTTGGAGGTGAGACATTTCCCGTTTCGGTTTGTGAGCGTGTGGAGGGAGTGCGTTAAAAGAGAGAGGGGAGCGGGTAGAACGGTAATCTCAAGGGGAGAAGATCTGCTCTTACTGTTACTGTTACTGGGATGAGGAGAGAGCGACCACTGAGAGAACGCGCAATCGGCGCGACTTCTGTAATTCCATTACAGTGGTTGTGCGTTTGCAGTACCCCTCTCAGACACACACACACACACTCTCTCTCTCTCTCTCTCTCATTTGGGATCGTAGGGTCTGCGCGGCAGGAATCAAGGGAGGAATGGAGAATGAAGCGGTGACTGATAAGTCAATGTATTAATGTTACCACTGCAGATTTTCCATAGTTTTTGTTAATTGATTATTGCATAACTCTATATTTACAGACTAATTTTAATTCATAAAATTAATAAAAATAAATATTTTACAAAATTTAATTCATAATTGTTTTTATTCTTTTTTGATTTCTATAGTTATAAATTTATAAAAATAAATTATCTTTTCTAAATAACAATCCCATTAATTATTTGTTTTACTCTCACTCTCCTCTCTCTTTTTTGTCCCCTCGTTATCGGTATTCAAAATATGATTAAAATATTTATAAAACTTTATTTTGAAATGACTCTTAATATAATTTTTTTTATTCATAATTTTTCTACTCTCCTTTACTACAAGTCCACAATAGGGTTTGAGAATTGGGAGAGGGCTGAGTCTCCATTATCCTAATAAATTGAAGTGAATAAACATGGTTGTTAGAATTTGGTTGAATCTAATTAAAGTGAGTTTTTCCTCTCTGTTTTTTTTTGGTAAGAGGATGTTTGTTATATAAAAAAATTTAAATTAAAAATTTTTAACAAATAATATCAAGTTAAAATACAATTCATTAATATCGATATTAT